>CM076574.1:1398251394-1398851394 GCA_034641835.2 Pinus albicaulis | reverse complement strand
AAGAACCAGTATCTCCAGCTGGTTTGGCAGAAGCAGAACATTCGGAGGGAATTAAGCAAGAGGAACCCGAGGAAATGGAAATGGAAGGTGATCAAGAGGAACTAGAGGAAGAAGAGATGATGGTTGATCAGAAGGAACCTGAGGAAATGAGAATGGAGGAGGTAATTTGTGGCACACTCGAGGTATCCACACAAGAACCAGCCTTGCTTGAAAAACCCACAGAAGAAGAAATGGGAATGGAGGTAATTGGCGGCATAGCCAAGGCTGTCACATAAGAACCAGCCTCACTTGAAGAGCCCACAAAGGAAGAAATTATGAACATCATGCAGGAAGTCAATACTATTGTACAGTCATTAAAGTTTATCAATGAAGAAAAAAGGAGTGAAATTGCGTATAGAGAAGTGGAAAGTGATGTTTTCTCCAAGAAACAATATCACCTACCCAAATAGATATGGATGTTGATACAGGTATGGGTGCTACACAAGAACCACCCCCAATTTGACTAAGACAGGAGGAGTCAACCTGCGAAGTCAAAGCTGTTCCTCAAGAACTGGTACCAACTGTGGAAAAATAGGTAATTCATGAGGAACAAGAAGGTAGAGAAGAAATGAACCAGGAGGTCGATACTATCCCACAAGAACTAGTATCGACACTAGAAGAAGAAATCGTGAACAAAGAGCGAGAGGACAGAAGGGAAACAAGCTGCAGAATCAATGCTACTCCACAAGAAGTATCATCGACCCTGGTTGAGTAAATAATGCGTGAAGTTCCGGTTCAAACCATAATTGAGGATGATAAGTCTGTCCCCCGCTCTCCATTACATTCTATGATGCCTAGAGGGGTGAGGGGATTCTGCTCGCCCAAACGACTAACAGAGGAAGTAGTTGTTCCCCCAGTACTTAAATTTGTTGACATGGTGAAGATCATCCTAGCCACTACCGAACCAGAATAATTAGAAGCTTGCGAAGAAGACAAAGTTCCTTTGGAGACACCAGAACAGAGAGTGGTCAATGAAATTGTTGACCAGATGGCAAAATTTCCCGGAGGAAACATAGAGGAAGAAACCCCTAGAGATATGAGGCCCAACCAGAAGGGCTTGACAAGAGAATCCACTGAGAATACTGGTAGCATTCCGCTGCCTCCTGAGCCTGTCATAGGCCTAGAAACTAAGTTTATTGTTAAATAGGAGTGGGTTGAACAGTGTGAGAAAAGAAGGTTACCTCTCAAGAAGAAGTATCAGTTGCAGTTTAGTAAAACCATGAGACTAAAAAGGGAGGTTCTGGATTTGAAAAATCATTTTTCCTAGCTGAAAAGGAAGGTAAAAATATACAAATGGAGGGAAATAAAGCCAAAAATCGAGGTCTCCACTATAGCTACCCATATTGGCCCAATTGAGGAATTGTTTGAAGGTCAAGAATTTGTATTGGTCGCTGAGATCCAAAAGTGGCAGTCTGCTGCGAGTGACCATAAAAATGAAACAGCTAGGGTTCAAGAATGGGCTTCCAGAGTTGTCATAGGGTACATGGATTAGCTATACAAGGCACTACTGAAGCAAGCCAAACAGAAGGCCAGAATAGAGGAATTGGAAGAACAAGTGCAGTTGCTGAAGACAGATAAGGAGGAGATGTTCCCCTGGCACAACAGGTAATGGCCTGCAGACCTCTGCACATAGCTATGCCTTATTCCTTCATGAAAAATTTCTTTTCTTTTGTATTGAAAGTGTATATAAGTATATTTGGTATGAAATTGAGGACCCCATTCAATTTATTCGTATTTTAAAAATTCATGATATCATAGGAAAAAAATTAATGTCCGAGCTCTACATGAATGGGTATTACTTAAGGCATGATCAGTCCTTTGACCCCATTTCATTCATGGGGGAAATCGATTTAAGAGCTTTCACCTCTTACACCATCTATCAGATTAAGTAGAGAAAGGCCTGGGATACATTTGAAGAAAATCAAGCTGGAAGGCCATTAATGATGAGAAGAGAGCACGGTCAGTCCTCAAATATTTATAACAAGAATTATACATTTCTACAGATTGAGTGTCGTAAAGAACACATGTTGGCAACCCAGAAATGGTGCGTTGACCTATGTGTCAGCCAAATTACGATGTTTCGCAAGGAAGCATTGGAATGTTGTCAGAAAAGGTGGATGTTGTCATCCTTAGCCATCAGAGAAAGAGAACCATTTGGGGCACGCAACCTTGCATGGGCTTTAGAGAGAATGCCACGTTTTGTGGCATGCATTCATACTTGTGGGGTCAGATGGATGGGCTTAAGGTTTCAATTTCCCCTTCTCTGGTTGCCAGCTAAGTAGTATACTCCTGCATATAACATTGATCTAGACTGGTGGAAGGATGTTGTTTTGAAAAAAGGATATAAGCCACCAGGAATAGAAATTTCCACTGAATATGACCTTACATAGCTTCATGTCGATCACAGTCGGTCCAATCTAGATCTGAGGAAACGACGAGATGCATGAGGACATGTAGATAGACCAGTTGGGGGGAGATGTTGGGTACTGGATTTGTATACTTTCCTCTCCCATTTTACCCTATATTTCTATCTCTTTATGCCATTATTACTCTTTAACGTATGAGGTAAAATGATTTTCCTTATATTTCATGGGATATTTGATTAATGAAGTATTCTTCATGGAGGTTTTACCTTTTTCCATATTGACCTCGATATTTATACAGATTTGGCTAAAACAGGAGCATTCTAGCCGTAAGTCATGGTACAACCTATCATTTCCAGCGTTTTTCTCATTTGATGTTATAGTATAATAGACTTGTTTGTATCAGCGCCATTACAGAGCTTTTCACAGTTTATTTCTAGGAAACTAGGTTGTCGTTGTAACAAGATGTATTTTTGTAACTATGGAGTTGCTGAGCGGAACCGGGGGTTTCAGGACACTTGTATAAAGAGGCCTGTGGGCTGTGAATTGGGGGTTAAGCACTTTGACCTATAGATCTTGTAAAAAATCTCTTTTCATGGGTGAGTGTTTGCGCACATTTAATTTGAAAACAGGAGGGAGCGGGAGGAGTTAAGGGGGTAGGTTCAGGAGTTGCAGTGTGGAAAAGGGGAGCGAGCAGAGGCAGATGCTGAAGGGGAGGGATACCAGATTTGATGAGGATGGGGGCGCAAAGGTGGTCTGATGGGGGCCCACAGACAGATGCCAACGATGTCCCATCGTGGGATTCTTGTTGGAGTCAGTCGATCATAATTTTTATTTCATCAACTCATCGACTCTTCTCATATAAAATAAATAAATTGTTCAAAAATAGGTTTATTTTGTGAGAAAGACACAACGGTGAAAGCTTTACTTTCCAAAAATTATTTATAAAAGTCAATCAATGAGCATAGACTATGTAGGACCGAAGATTCCTAATAAGCCAATTTTCTATTTCGACACAATTGTTCCTCAATCTTTTGAAAGATAGTATCGGTTAAAGTACCTGAATTTATTTGCATTATTTTCTAAACTTTATTATGTTACAAAACTTCATATTATTCTAGATTTATTATTTTACAATTATTCACAATGTTACAAATTTACAAATTTAAAAATTTTAATAAAATCATTTCACATTAATAGAATTAAAATTTTACAAATATTTTGCATAAAATTACAATTACAATTAAAATTTTAAAATTACAATCATTTCATAGTAATACAATTAAAATTTTACAAATATTTTACATACAATTAGAATTAGACTTACGTTTACAATTACAATTACAATTTTACAAATATTTTACATACAATTAAAAATACAAATACAATTACAATTTTAGAATTTTACATACAATTAGAATTACAATTACAACTTTACAATTTGTCATATATACAATTACAATCATTTCACAATAAATTAAATATTACAATTACAATAAAAATTTTACAAATATTTTACATACAATTACAAATACAAATACAATTTTACAATTTTACATACAATTAAAATTTCAATTTCAATTACAATCATGGCATAATATTTAATAAATATTATGGTCATGTAATATTAAATTGATTAATAAACATCACGATAATGATGACCATCGTACAAAAATCATATTTGACTAAAAAACACATCCAAAATCACTAACAGCATCGTGATCATGATCATCTAACAAAACACATTTAGTGTTGTATAACATCATCACAACACAAACATCAAATATACATCTCTTGTCAAATAACTCATGCTATCACATACACATCTATCTACAAGTTGAAAATTAAATGAACATATCTAACATGACCTAACAATATACACATCATGATGATCACCATCATGTAAATTACGTACAACTGCAACATGAACATAAAACTGAATAATGTAAAAAATATAAAACTGTAATATAAATGTCATGCATCAGCTGGTGCTATAGCATCAATAGCAGTACTAGTCTAGGCCTGCTCAGTCAATGTTGTAGCCTCAACAGTCGATGGTCCAGCCTACTCATGCTCATGAGTACTGTTGGATAATTGAGGCTACTGACTGGACGTGGCCAATGGTCTAGCCTGATCTCCATGATGACTACTATTAGATGCTAGTGGAGGCTTCTCATCTGGCATGACGCGAGGTGAACGATCATGAGATGATGAGTCACTACTCGTGAACTGTCGATCACATATTGTGTCTCAACCACGCCTATAACGTGCAATGGTCCTCCTTATCCATGTAACTAAGGTCATAGCTCCTATGACATGCCACATCAGGCTATACATGTCACACGACATGCCTCTCCACATATGTAACATCCTACCATCGACCTGTATGTCTCTCATATTAGCAGGCCTGATGCCCGCCTCAACAATCAATGCAGTGATTTAGTCACCCAAATCCATATTGTATCTGTTATCAAGTCAACCATGCCTAGCGAAAGGTGGTACCGATGCACTAGTAGGAGCAGGTCTCTCTGCACCGCCCTCCTAATGATCCTCGGCAACTGGCATGCCCTGATCATCATCAAGATCCACACCTGGATCATGTGGTGGTGTCAGCATGTCCTCGCGATCAAAAGACCCAATGTCTGCAAAATATATACAAGTACACAACAATAATTAGACAATTTCATTACAGAATTAAAAAAAACTAGTTAAAGAACATGTTAGAATAAACTTAAATAAAACAGTAATATTACCTCTATCATCAGGCGTCTCATCATCTGTGCAGAGTATTTTCACACACCCTCGCCAATCCAATCTAGCATAAGGATAGGGGACCATAATGAAGGGATGCAGATCATCAACATTGGCTATAAACTCCAGTGCATCATGTGATATCCTCATTGGAAACACAATCTCGCCCCTCTTGGGCATCATCTACCCCCACATGTACATATGTGCCTCAAACATCAGCCTACAAGGCTGCTGAACAAACGTAGGCCTCGTCTCTGGAAAACTCTCAAAAAATAAACAAAAAAACTCTAAAGAAAAAGGGAAGTTGACCCTCCCTTTTGCATGAGCATGATATCTATATAAGGCTGTATCTATCTAAAAATGGTAGACCACCTGAAAATTCATGGCTCCTGTACTAAAGAATCAACATAATATAGAAGTGATAAACTAATGTGTTTCCCATCACTATTGTTGTGTGAAATGGTTGAAATCAGAAGTGAAGGGCACCTCACCTCCTCACTACCAAATGCACCAATACGTAACTGACCTCTAGAGACTTGAAAATATGAAGGAGATAGTAAATCTGCTCCAATGTATCTCTGGGAGTACACTAACTGACTCCTTGCTACATAGCCAGCTAGAACCTTTGGGAACGAGGGAAATTCCACCCCTCTCCTCGATATCCCTATAATGAAATATATGTCCTCCTTAGTGGGTGTGTATTGCTAGTTAGAAACAACCCGAAAAGCCTGTTGGTGGGAATTCCACTTGCGGACAAGATGTCTCAAAAGCACACCATGGCCCTTTAAGGAAGCTGCCTCCTCATATAACTTGAGGAGGCCTACCAACTTTAGGAGCCCCTACGTAGCTGTTGTAATAGGGTGAGGGTACGCATCTCTCTCCCTCTCTCGTGCCTCTCACAGGTGAACCATGTCATACTACTCCGCCTATTATTGCTGTTTTCCCCCCTCTTCTCTTTGAATGATTGACATATTAAATAAAAAAAAATATTGAATGAGACAAGTATTTAGGAATATACATATATAATTTTTTTTGGAAAAAAAAATAGTCAGTGCGCCACAAAAAACAATCATGCACTCGTTCCGTTGCATATTTTGTTTGTCATGCACTAGTGGCAGTGCCCTAGATGATATTCAATGCACCGTAGGAAGTGGACCTGAAAATTTTCAGAGCACCATTGACTATGTATGGTGTCACGAGTGCGGTGCGCTCTAAAATATATGCCCCAACATGTATAGTTGGGTCAGCGTACCGACCTCCTGAATTCATTACATATTCAATAGTGCGGTCTTTTACTAGGCCACACCATTGACCCTGTCGAAATGCCGAATGTAGTGCACCGACAAAAATACCCACCCCGGGACAGATATTTCAGTCAATGCACCGTGTTGCCGTTATTCCACATGGTCAATGGTACAATCGGCTAAATGATTGCACCACACTTTTTTTAAATTTTAAAATAACACGGTCCACCTTTCGGTGTCGCCTCGGAAATGGTGCGGATACCATTAGCACCGGTTGTAGTGTAGTCTGTAAATTTTATAGGCAACACTACTTACCGGTGTGAGTCGAACGACTTGAGCGCATCGCGTGAAAAAATTTGTTTTTTTCTTTTAAATGCTTAATTTTAAGGTTATTTGAAATTATAATCCGCTAAAAATATTAATTATGGAAAAACAAGAAAAACACTTGTACATTTGGTTGTAGAGGAGGCATATTGGCTATAGAATTTACAAAAGAAAAATTTCCCACCATTTTGCAAAATGCAAGCTCAAGATTGGTGGGCAATGCACAAGATCAATGCGTGCAATGGGTGCAATGGGAGCATCGATGTCAAGGCAGCTCAGACAAGGATAAACTACACCAGTGCTTGAGAGCTATAGAGCACTGTGAAAAGTGAAAAATGTGGTTTTTTAACCATAATGTTTTTTTATTTAACCTTGTTCTAGTGCATGGGGTTTTATAGGTGCACGTGCAGTTTATTAATACCGCACCAGGCAATTTCTTTTTTGGCAAGTTGTTTTATGATGCACTGGTGCAGAAGAGTTGTAAAGCACCAGTCCTCTACAGTAATAAGACACACTGGGTGGGTGTGTACAAAGTGCACAGTGTCCGATGTGCCAATGTTTTGTGCCCATCGGTGCTTTCTCTTGTTGAGCGCCCCATTGTTGTTTAGGATGATAAGTGCACCGAACGAAAAACATCCTTAAAAACCTCCTCTCGCCAACCTCCTCTAGTAACCCCAACTAGAAATGGATATCAGGGGTGTTGGGAAAAATATTCAGAGGGGGGAGGTGAATCAGTATTTAGAGATGACTGAAAAAAATTTCACTTTTTGTTTCTCTTAACCCATACGTTACTTTACTGAACCCAGCTCGCATATAAATGTGGATATCCTTAAGAAAACTTGCATATGTCCAGAGATCTTATTATATGATTAATTCTTTATTTAGATTATTGCATCATTCATTCATTAGATGTTTGGTAAGCAGTAACCATGAGCAGTAGTAATAGAATCAACCATCACACACAATCAATACACATAACACCAATATTTAAGTTGGAAACCCAATTCGAGAGAAAACCACCGCTGCTGTCGTCTTTGTCTTTAATATTTATTATAAAGAAAACATCTTACAATTTTGTACTGGCGCAGACTTATACCAGCACAGAGGCACCCACCTGCAGAAAGGCTACAACCTTCTCTCGTTCTCCAGCCACTACTGGAAGGGAGCTCCAACCCCCTGATTTTAACACTAGCTTCTACTGGCAGGATACTTCCTCTTTCATACAGAAGGCTTCAACCCTCAGATACACCATATTTCTTCAATTTCTTCCTCAGACTTCCGTCAGGTCTTCATCATTTCTTTTGCTGATCATCGTAGAGTTTCATCATTTCTAGATCATATCCATAGGTGCATCATATATGCAGATATATCTTAAAGATATTTATTTATTAACAACCCTTCCACATGCACACCCTGTAGTATAATCCTCTTCTTATATAGTTTAGCCTTTATCAATACCATGAGTAGAAAACCACTCAACCGCTAATGGTATTCATATTAAAATTCGAACCAATCCAAATTCAAATCCCAATCTTCGTTCTTCCATGCACGAATCATCCCAAAGGTAGTCTTTATCTCCACCAAATAATACTATAGCCAAGGTTAAAAACATTAATGTGCTGCTCATGGTTTTCTTTCTTTTATTGGAATTTTATTTATCAAATTCATGGAATTTGATAAATAAATATTATTCACAACCTTTGGCAATTAAATATATAATAGAAATTTATATTAATAACCAACGCTTTTATCAAATGGATTTTAAATAGACCTTTGGTTCCATCCCCACATACATAATTGATAGCTCAATCAATATAATTTAAAACTGGGGCCCATCGCTAGCGATCGTTTCCATCCGACGGCGAAGAGCACATCACTCGGTCTTCAGATGATCCGACGGATATCGTTCGTTGATGATGCATGTATGATAACGCATGATGGTGTGTCATACCTTGGGTAACCTTCGCGCATCTATAGCAAATGAACACCGTCCGATGACCCCTTCCTAGATCAACAACGTTCAATAATATCGCTCGGCTTCTTTGCTCGAACATTAACGTGCGATGGCGTGCTTTGATAGCAGTTTTCGTGGGTCCACCTTTGCTACGTGTCAAAATTTCTATGGAATCGCTCCCCAACCAGGAAATACTGCCTATCACCGAAGGTTGGTGTGATGAAACCCAGAAACTACCTTCACTATTCACTCGGTCACGGTTATGCTCTTCCACGCAGGGTTCTGTCTCGCTTCCTTTTGTTATGTTCCACCTCTAAATTCCGTTCATGATTCCAAAGGGTTAGTCCATGTTGCACCGAAAGTTCAATGCTAAATAATCTGTTTTGGTTCTTCTGCGTTATAACTGATTTTCTCCCTTACTAATAGCGTAGACCCTTCCATGTGGAGCTTAAAACCATAACTTTGTTCATATCATATATTCAATGAATATATAACTCCACTGTCTACCAGTTTGGATACATTGTTGACCATATTAACATCGGTTCCTCGAACAACATACCGAGAACCATTAATCCCCTCACAGAGTTTCTTACTTATCACGGATTCCATCAGGGTGCATACATATGTTCACACATGAAATTCTGCTACTACTTTTCTTTTCTCTTTTCATGGTTACTGTTTCAGATGCTCCTTCTTTGCCAATTCCTTTGCCATCACTGACAACATTTCCAACAATCTCCCCCTTTGGCATTGATGGCAACACTCTGCCTCTATTTGTCTTATAGAAGCCCCTTTATTTGCTTTTCCTCCCCCTTTGACATCAACGACAACGGGTTGATTAGATCTAATTGGATTTCATGTTAAAAGTTGTGTGGTTAATGTTGATCTGGGATCAATGGTACAGTGGGTGCACAAAGAGTCTGATGATTAACCCAAGGGTTACCTCCGTAGTTGACCTGTCCATCGTGCATTGACCACAGATCGACGGTTGTCATTAACTGCGGTAGCACAAGCCCGATGATCATTCTGTACTGAGAAGTGCCTCCGCAGTACCGTGAATCTAATTCAATAAATCAAGTTCCTTTTGAGGTCCGGTGCCATACATATTGTGGGGCCAGTAATACAAAGATCCTATGTACTGATAATACCATGCTCCCCCTGAGATCATGCTGCATATTCTAACATAACTAGAATGCCAACAATGCATTATTTCCACAAGACCAATGCTCCCCCTTAGCCTGTGCATCCAGAGATACCCAACAGCACAGCAGCTATGCTGAAGAATGTTGACCCAGCAAAAATTTGTCAGCAACTACCCATACACGGTTTTCTGTTCTTCAGGAAAACCGTGTATTCAATTAATCTTTTGTATTTAAGTAGATATGATATTCTGCATGACAGAGACTACTCCCATCTTCTGTCTAAGATATTCGAATGCTTCCCTGGGTAAAGGTTTGGTAAATATATCAGCAACTTGTTCTTTGGAGGGCACATTTTCCAACTTCACCTTTTTTTCAAGCACTTGTTCACGTAAGAAGTGATACTTGATGGGAATGTACTTGGTCTTGGAATGCATAACAGGATTCTTTGAGATACTGATGGCACTTATGGTATTACACATAATGGATATAGGAGGTGAACATTTGATTTGAAAGTCTTGTAAGGTTTTCATCATCCATAGAAGTTGAGTGCAACATGATGCGGCAACCACATATTCTGCTTTTGTTGTAGATAAGGAAATAGAGCTTTGCTTCTTGCTGAACCAAGATACTAACCGGGGCCCCATATAGAATGCACCACCACTAGTGCTATTCCGATCATCAACATTTCCAGCCCAATCTGCATCAGTGTATGCATGAAGAGTAAGATCAGCATTCTCTGGATACCATAGTCCAAAGTCTTCAGTTCCTTGTAGAAATTTCAATATTCTTTTCACAGCCTGAAGGTGAGACTCTTTTGGATTAGCTTGCAATCGTCCAACAATGCCAACTGCATGCATAATGTTTGGTCTTGTCCCAGTGAGATAAAGTAGACTTCCTATCATAGATCTGTATTCTGGTTGATTCACCATGGGGGAATCATCATTAGAACTGAGATTACATCCGGTTATCATTGGTGTACTTACAGGTTTACAATCTGTTAGGTCTCTGTAATTTATTAGCAAGATTGGGAGAGTCCAATTACAGAGTTAACATCATTTCAACCAACTTTGGGATTCTAGGATCTAGCCCTCCACAGATGGGAGGGATCTCTCCAATATGCAGATGGATATTGTCTTTGAAAAGCTTAAGGTGATGATATTAGGCTAGTTATGAAGGCCAAGGTTTTTGTTTTGTTTTGGATGGTTGAGCATGAAATGTTACTTGAGGGGAAAGTCCGAAGTGAAAAAGTTTCAAAAGTGAGAATTTGCAAGGAAATAGAATGGTTTTGGTAGATAGATAGATATAACTTATTTGGTTTTTAGTCCATTGGGCTATGGAGTCATATACGGGCTTTAATTGAACAACAACATCAAGTGTGATCAAGGGGCAAGTCATCTACCTGAGATTATTGAGATTAAAATGATGAAATGGAAACATTAAAATGTTGGAGGGGTGGGGCGATAATAATTTCTCGGAGGATTTTATAGTCAGTCCAAACCAGAAAAGCCTCTTAAGTAACTGTTTAAAACCAACCAAGAACAGGGCTAACCATAGACTTCTTGGGCAAGTTTGTATTAAAACAGCTTAATTGACAAACAATCCAGTAATCCACGTAATTACCTTCAGAAAGTATGAAAACACATAAGATAAATAAAGTGTAACCTAAGATCAGATAAGGTACTTTTAAACCTAGTCTGCTTTCGGTCAACACCAAGGGAAACCTTCAGAATCTTCTTTTGGAGAAAAGAATCTAGGAATCAGGGCAAACCATATCTTATCTAATCTAACTTTAATAGCAAATAATGGAAATCACATTCAAGAAAAATGTTTGAGCAAACGGAAAAGAGGACGAGAGAGCATGACGATTTCTATTGCTAAAAATTTGTGAATGATTCTTAAATAAACAAATACGAAGAAAACATTAAGATAAAGATTTCTCGACGAGAGAAGATTCTTGCTATACGAGAAAATCCTAACCCTATTTAAGCTTGTTCTTTACGAGAGGGAAAATGAACAATATGGCATACATAGAAGGAAAACGATTAACAATGAAAGAAGCACTTCACAGTGATATAGACCGAGATCCCCAAGGAAACGACTTTTATATTGATGTCAAACCGATTTTGATACTTCAGAGTCATGATTTCATTTAATCCAATCATCTTCACTATTCAACCTAACTACTCTAGCGCAAACAGAGCTTCACGGGCCAGTGAACACTATGTACAAATAGAAGTCTCGAGCTCAAGTGTATTTCAAAGTTCTGCAACCAACAATTTCTCATCTTCTTCTGAGGTATTTATAGAAGAATGAGGAGGTGATGTGAGAAAATATCTCTCAGGATAATTAATACAGGTTCAAGACTTCTCGGCCCTTTGAGGGGCTCGATGAAGAAGTTCACAGGTGGAACACTGTATTAACTTTTTTACATTTATGGATTAAGCTCGGTGGGAGCTTTATTTGACTTTGAGGCTTTATGTAATGTTTGGAGTAACTCTACAGATATTTTCTGCATTGATTTCCTTGCAGAAGTAACTCCCTGGCTGCGCTGGAGGCGAATATCTGATTTTCTTCAATAACTTCGGCCTCTGTTTTGAAAGGTTTGAGGCAACAGGTGGCTCGGTGGTAGCTGAGGAAATAATTTTCCTCAAGATGTGGCGGTGGAGGCTTTCTGTCTGATAAAACACTTTAGGTTTTCTTTAAAATGTGTTTTGAGTTGGGGATTAGGCTTTTGATAACCGTCTTAGCCGTAATCCCCGTAAAACTATCTTCAATCTTCCTTCTGCTGTACTCTGTCTTCCAACTTATACTCTTTTAACTGTTCTTTTGAATAAAACAGTGTCTTGTCGATGTGCAGGCCGCACTGGGCTTTTTAAAGGCATCAATGCCCATGAAGCATTGAGAAAACAATGGAGCGAAACCCCGCAGATGGTTCTCTTTAACAGCTCGAAGGCGCAGGAAACATCTTTCCCAACCCTCGGCTTTCTTTCATTATACAATGGAAAACCATTAAAACACCTGCAAAACACAAAAATAGTTAAGAAATCCTGCGGAAATAGGTTTAAACTGCTTCAGATGGCGGGGGAGGAGCGTAGCCGTCAGATAAAAACATCTAACGGTGGAGATCGGCGCAAATCAGAAAAATGAGAGCGGGGAGAAGAAATAAGGCGGGGTGGTTTTGGACCGTCCGATCTGGACACGTGGACGGTCCAGATCTAATCGGAGGACCTCAATCGGGGGTGGCACACAACGGCATGCGATTGAAACTTTGCGATTGAAACTTTTGCGATTGAGCGCTGGCCGTTGATCTGCAGATCAGATCAACGGTGGGAAACGAATCGGAGAGATCGCAAGGGTGCGCGATGGCCATCGGACGACCAGTGCGATCAAGCGATGACCGTTGGATCAGCGGGAGATGAACGGACGGGATTTAATTGGGGGATCACAATCACAATACGTAGAAGGATGGTGCGATCGAAAGTTCTGATTGCGATTGGAGAGGGTGTGCGATGGCCGTCGGATCGCGAAACAGATGGATGGTCGGGATCGAATCGGGGATTGGCAATCGGGGGCGCAACAAAAATGCATGCGATTGAAAGTTTTCGATGCAATTGAGCGCAGGCCGTTGGATCAAAGGACTAGATCAACGGTGGAGAATGGAATCGGGGAGAAACCCTTGTATTTTATATAAAACCCGAACTTTTGAAATAACCAAAGGTTTTTATGGATCGGGGTGGAAAAAAATATATATAAAGCGGACAGGCGCCCGACAGCGGGGCCTTTGGATATATGAAAATTGATAGGCTCGGGGCTTTATATATAATAAGGGCCTAATCGCAATCGGAACTGCGGGCCTGGTCTTTCTGATCAACCCATTGAAATTTCCCCGATTGCGATTGTGCGATCGGTCTTTTTGATCTAACCATTTTATATTTAACATGTGACTTTGGCTCATTAAATCAAAACTTTGGGAAAGAGGGTTTTTATAAATTACAAAGGAAAAATAGGTCGGAAATGAAATATTCACAAGGTTTAAGCGCCGGGGGCGGGCTCAAGGTTATATGAAAATAATATGATCGGGGGTCTTAAGCAGCAAGGCTAATCGCAATCGGAACCTTTGGAGTATGGCAAAGACTTGTGTCTTTGATTCTTTCTGATGCGATTAGGACCTTATCGTATTAGCAAGTGGTTCCAGACCCAAAGCGTATGGTGGGGAAGTGGTTTAGGGCTTAGCCCAAGGGGCTTAGGTCCATAGCAATGAAACTTTGTTTTTTATGAAAAATTTCAAGGTTTTAAATGGATTTGGGGGTTTCGGCACAGCTCAAAAAGAAGTTTTAAACCATGCCAGGAGGATTTTCATAAATGGAAAGAAAAGGACTTATGAAAACAAGGTAGTTTTGATGGAGAAAAACGGGAGCAGATGAAAGGTTTTGAGAAGAGGAGAAATGACGATCTTTCAGCAGTCTTTCAGTTGGAATCAGCAGAAATTCCTGAGTATAAAATGGGACAGCAAATGAGGATTTTGGACCGAGGCATGAGGCCTACAAGGAGTCTTCAAGAGCCAACAATTTTTAGTGATAAAATTTTTTCCTTGGAGGCTCAAAAAAGATCTTAGCCACCTTTTGGTATAACAAAATATTATAGGTGGCTAACAGTGGCTCCACTTGGGGATGGTGCCTTCTTGAAGGCATCAAGAATTCGGACTTGATTTCTGGGAGGCTGATTAGTTGCCTCATCCATTGGGCTGTCCTTTTGTGATTGAATGATATTCTCTAAAAACATATTTGGCAGCCATGAAAACAATGGACCTTTATCAACCAGCTTGCTACCTACCCAATCCTATAGATCTAGCATTTTTTTCTTCATCAGAGTGCACTTGGATTGGCAAACTTTATTCACAACATTTTATTCTTTTGAAAGTAGGAAATCTAAACTATTTCTACTCCTTATTTCTCCCTGAACTCAGATTAAACAGTTGAGCTCAGATATTTCTCTACCTAGTCTACTGTCTGTTGGGATTAAACAGTCCAACAAACTTTCATTCTCTAAATTCTACAACAGAAATTTAAAAATAGTCAAGTCAAGATTGAGCTGTTTGACTTGCTATGATCTATGGCATAAGAAAAAGCTGCACATAGATTATTATTTGCAAAAAAATAAATCAAAATGGAAGGCTTACGATCTGAAAGTTTCTCATTATGGCCTTCTTTTTCTTTACAGCTCTGTTTTTAATTTTGTTTTGAGCTATCTCTTTCTTGATATCTGATTCAGATTTTGGGCAAATAAGAACCAGTTTTTCTCTTTTATGACTCAGAAAAATAAAACAGTTTTGATTCATCTCTCTTTGGAAACTTTGGTTCAGATTTGAACATGTTTGAACCTTTAATTTCTATCATAATCTATCTACTGATAAGCCAAGATTAAACAGTTTGGCAAATCAAATTCACTACCCTATCAGCAGAAAATTGAAAGCTAATTAGTCAAGATTAAAAAGTTTGAATAACTAGACGTGTGTTTTGCAGGAGTGGCATTTAATCTTGCACACTTTTAGATTTGTTTCTCTTTTTGGCATGGGGCTTTGCCTTTCTTGTTTACATTTCTGCCCTCTTTTCTTTCTTTCTTTGTTTTTGTATTTTTATTTTTTCATAACTTTGAATGCAATGGTGGATGAAATATTCATAATGAAAAAGAAAAAATAAGGCTTAAAAACATATCATGAATCAAGAGAAGTAATGCTTGAGCATCCTGCCATTGACAGGACCCCCAAACAAATCTGTTCCATCCAGCTCTTGTAAGAAGAATGCATTGTTTCCAGCAACTGAATGAATAGAGTAAGGGCCAAGCCATAGATTGTCAAATTTACCATGCTTTCCCTTGTCTTCCCTCTTTGAGTCCCACTTTAAAACTTTGTCCCAAATCTTGAAATTACTGGCCTTTGTTCTTCTGTCAAAAAGCTTCTTAATGCTGTCCTGTTTCTGCAATGTTTTGTTGTACACTTCCTCTCTCATTTGCTGAAGATGAATGGTCTGATTTATTCTTCTGATCATGTCATTATCTTCAGTCTGCAATTCTTGGATAAACTTCATAACTGGTACACCAAGGCTATTAGGAAAGATTGCATCTGTACCATATACAAGCTGAAAAGGTGACATACCAATAGATTTTTTCAAAGTTAATCTGTCAGCCCAAAGTGCATGGACTAGCTTTGTGTGCCAAGACTTCTTGTTGTCCTCCAATAGTTTCTTGATTATGTTCACTAAGATTTTATTGGAAGATTCTGCAAGTCCATTACCTTGAGGGTAATAGGCTGTGGAATGCCCTAGTGTTATCTGGTATTTATGACAGAAGTCAACCATTTTCTTTGATCCAAACGCTGCTGCATTATCTGTGATGATCTTGGTAGGACAGCCAAATATGGAAAGGATATTGGTTTCTATGAACTTTATAATAACTGAATCATTGGCTTGCCTACAAGGAATGGCTTCTATCCACTTAGTGAAATAGTCTGTGGCAGTAAGGATCCATCTATGCTGGGTAGAAGATGAGGGATGGATTTCACCTATGAAGTCAAGTCCCCACTGTTGAAATGGGGCTTCAACAGTGATTGGATGCAGAGGAAGGGGTAACAATTTTCTTTTGCCTTCGAATAGTTGGAATTTATGGCAAGTAGTGGTCATCTTGTGTAAATCAGGAAAAAGGGTGGGCCAATAGAAACCAGCCCTCAAAATTTTGTTGTCTGTTGACTTCCAGTACAAATGGCCTCCACACTCTCCTTCATGAAATTCCTGCTTAACCTTCTCTACATCAACCTCAGGAAAACATTTAAGCAATATACCACCAGCATTTTTCCAATAAAGACACCTATCTACAATGCAATAGTTTACTGCTTTCAGTTTTAAGAACCTTGCCTTTGTTTTCGACAAACCAGGAGGTGTATTTAAATTAAGCAAAACATAAACGATATCAGCATACCAAGGAGAATTCATAAAATGGTTTTCAATAATGGGAGTTGAGAATTCTTCTTGGTTGTCCAAAGCATTAATCATATTAATATTAAGAACTTCAAAATTGGATTCAGCCATTAATCTAGCTAGACCTTGGCCTTTGATGAGTTTAGTGGGTTTTATCTCTAAATCATATTCGAGAATAACAGCAATCCACTTACCTCTCTTACCATCTGGTTCCTGTGTTAGAATGTCTTTAACCACCGAATTAGGGACAAAGGCAATGATGTGTAAGTGAAGGATGTATACTCTGAAGTCTTTCAATGCTTTAACCAAAGAAAAAGCTTGCTTTTCCATAATATTATACTTCAAAGGGGCATCCCTCAATGCCTTGCTAAAGAATGCAATAGGCTGCTCTTGTCCTTGCGGATTTCTCTGTAAAAGGACAGTAGCAATAGTATGTTCTGGTGCAAATGAGAAGATATAAAAATCTTTTGAAAAATCAGGGCTTATGAGAACCAGTGTTTTGGTTAATGCTTGTTTCACCAGCTCAAAGGATGTCTTTGCTTCCAGGGTCCATTTTATCCCCTGCTCCTTCTTCAACATGTTTGTGATATTTCTAAGGAGCTCTGCCAAGTTAGGGATGAACCTTCTCAAAAATTTAATCTTTCCAATGAAAGACTGCAACTCTTTGATATTTCGAGGATGAGAGATTTGCAATATAGCCTCAATCCTCTTTGAATCTATCTTTATACCCTCTTCTGAAATAATGTGTCCAAGAAGCTTACCTTCTTGGAGACCAAATAGTGTCTTCTTAGGGTTTAAAGATATTCCAAACCTTCTGCACTTCTCGAAAACTTTTCTTAAATGTTCTAAATGTTCTTCATCTATTTTTGAAAACATAGTGACATCATCTAGATAGATAATGATGAAGAAGCCCAATTCTTCCGAGAATGCTATGTCCATGGCTCTCTGAAAGGTTGCTCCAGCGTTCATTAGACCAAAAGGCATCTTCACATACATGAAAGTGCTCCATGGAGTAGTGAAAGTTGTCTTTAATTGATCAGCAGGGTGAACTAAAATCTGATTATACCCTGAATAGCCATCAAGCAACGAAATCCTTTTAGACCCCACCACCCTTTGTAAAATGTGATCCATTTTTGGTAAAGGGTAGTTATCCTTTAACGAAGCCTTGTTTAAGTCTCTAAAGTCTATACAAAGCCTGATTTCTCCGGTCTTCTTCCTAACGGACACCAGATTAGATACCCACTCAGAATATCTAATAGGGACAATAATGCCAGCATCGTGCATCTTCATGATTTCCTTCTTAACCAATGGCAACTGGACAGGGTTTATTCTGCGCAGTTTCTGTTTGAATGGTTTTTGGTTTTCTTTAAGAGGGATTTTGTGCTGTATTATTTGTGTCATAGGATTTAAGATCTTCGTAACTCCATGCAAAAACATCAGAAAATTCTTTGAACAGCTCTATGTATTTGAGTTTAATGTGAGCTAGCAAAGTTTTGGACAGTTTGATCATTTTCGGTTTTTCCTCACTGCCTATATTGCACTCCTCTACTTCAGTCTCTACAGGTTCCAGTTTTGGTTTATTGGCCACATCGTTAAAATCGAACAACTCCTCTAAAGGCGTTAGACCACTCGGCAAATTTTCATCTTTAGAATGCAGAGTTTGTAATTCTTCCGTTTCTAACTCTGCACTTAATTCTATTTTGTTTCTAAGTTTGCTAGACAATAGGTTAATATTGGCAGGTTGAGGAGACGAGTCTTCTTCACCAAGAAAGTTTTCTTCACTGCAGTCTGTATCATAATCTGAATCTGAACTGTGCAGTTCGAACTCATTTCTGAATTGCATGAAGTCTTCTATTTGTTTGTCATTGTCAAACACTTGCCAATATTTTTCGTTATCAGGCACTGCCGATCTAAATTTTATCGGAGTTGTGTTGTCTCCAGTCTCATATGGCGTTAGACATGTCCTGGCCGCAAAAGCTAAATTGTGGGCCATAATGTTCTTTTTCCTTGGGATGAACCTCAGGTTTGACTCCTCAAATGTTGTTAACAGATCCATGACATCATTCCGATAGGCTCTAAGTCTGGGATGATTCGCATTATACTCCCCATTGACTTGCCTAATGATTAACTCAGAATCCCCGTACACATTAATTCTTCTGGCTCCTAATTTCTTCAAGAGATGCAAGCCTAAGAGAAGGGATTCATTTTCTGCTATGTTGTTGGAACACTGAAAGTTTAATTTGCATGAGATGCATTCCGTGTGGTTGTTTTCAGTGTTAATGATCCAAACCCCTGCACCAGCATTATTTCTAGTGCATGACCCATCAAAATACATACTCCATAAAGGACTATCTTCGGTTTCGTCTGTTTGGCGATTTTCCTTTTTAACTATGGTGCCTTCTGACTGTTCATGATTAGCAACACCCAATTGAATTTGTTTTGACTCCTCAAATTCTTCAATAGATTGAGGGATGATGTCAGAAATGTTAGGGGTATTTTCTGGGTTGTTAAGTCCTAAAAACAATGGACTCATAACCGGAAAATCAAGACCTATGCTTTGTTTACTAATGTTTTCACATGTGGCAAACTGTTTGGACACTTCTGCATTATTATACTCTTCTTCCCTGTCGGCCTTTAATTATGTTAAAGTGACTTTCTCACTAGGAGTTTCATTGTTAAACATGATAAAAGAATCAAGGCCTGTATTGACAGAATATATAGGAGAGTTTCGTGGTCTGTCTTGACTTGTAACCGTGTATTGAATATGAGACTCCCTGTAAAGTCTTCTGGTTTGATTGAAAATCGAGATGGTCTCATATGTCATGTCCATCTGCATAGTCCCCTATAACTTAGCCCCCTAGGATCTTGACAATAGCATTCCATACTTTGGGGGGACATCAGCCACAACAATGTCCATGAGTAAACATTTGGCTGGAATCTGGGCTAGGTTAACACAGAGGTCTTTGATCAATCCTAGACATTTTACTCTATTTGAGTCAAAGGAGTATAGGTCTTTGTAGGGTCTAGTAATTTCTAAACCAATTCTCTCCATCACAGCTTTAGGCATTAAATTATGAGAAGCCCCGGAATCATGCATAGCGTTGTGTAGAATTTTGTCATGAATGTTCAAACTCACATAAAAGGGAGGAACTGGTCCTTCTTGAAACTTCCCTTCAATCTTAGGGCCAAAAATCAACTCTGGTAGGTCGTCACTAAGATTAACTATATCTCCATTTTCCTCTATATTTAAAGCCTTCAAAATTTGGTTCCTATATGCATGTTGGGCAGCTAACTCAGTTAATGGAACAGAGATTTTGATCTTTAAGATTTCCTGTTCAAGGCTGAAAGGGGTTTGATTCTTTGAAGCACTTGTTTCAACCTTATTAGCTGTCACTCTATCAACGATTACAACTTGCTGATTTGTTTTACTTGACACAACTGTTGTAGAAGGAGTACTAGCTGAAGTGTTAGTACTACTGATGTCTTCACTCTGTTTTTCAGAATTTTGAGTGTTTTTCTCCTTATCCTTATCAGAATTAACAGCCACTGTTTTGTCTTTTTGTTTGGCTTTTTTGGGTTTAGCTGCGGTGCTACTTTGAGAGGATTTGTCAGAGGTTTTGGTGTTGGGTGCTTGTTGACTAGTCTTGCTTCTAAGGTCATATTCTCTTTGAGGTTCTATGACGACATTTTCCATGTCCTGATAATAATTTTCATTATCATCTCTTTTTTCGTCGTAAGGTGTGTAAAGACCTTGTTTATTATCATAATGAACCTCAAAGTCATCATCCTCTTCCCCAAACATGTTGATATCCTCTCCCTCTGTTATGTCTTCTATTTCTTCAACCTCACTTACATAGTTTTGATGAAAGGGAGGGGTGATCTGTTGATCATCTTCCCTGGGTCTGTTTGGAGGTTGGTTCCTTCTAACATTCTGATTCTGGTTCCTATTTTGAGGAGCATTTTGATTTTGATTTGCTTGTGCTCTCTTAATTATGCTCATCTCTTTCATCATTTCTTCCATCATTCTCTCCATTTTTGAGTTGGAAGTAGAAGGTGTGGATTCCTCTCTAAAAGATACTCTCTTCTCCGCTTTCATCCTCGCTCTCTTCTCCATAAGGTTAACTTCCACAGAAAGAGCACCTCTTTGCATATCTTCAAGGGTTGCAAAAACTCTTTCTCTGAGTGAATATGTCATGTCTGGATCAAACCCTTCAGGAAATTTGTTTAAAGCTGAGCCTTGAGGAGGTTTTAGTTCAGGGGAAAGTGCATTATAGACGCTGTTAAATCTGGTACAATAAGATTGTACACTTTCCCCAGGGTTCCTATGGAGATTGTTATAATCAGCAAGGACTTGGAGAGGATTCTTTCTCACTTCCCATTTGTTTAAGAATGTTTGATGGAAGGCTTGGAGATCGTTAATACTATGGAGGGTTAAACCTTTAAACCATTTTCTTGCTTCTCCCCCCAAACTTTGAGAAAATAGTCTCAACTTGACAGAATCATCATCAATTTCGTTTCTGTCAAAGTAGTCATTCATCTTGTCCACATGTTGAGATGTTGTTATAGTATTACTAGCATCATATAATGGAATTTTGGACTGATAGTCCTGTGGAAGATTGGCTAATGGTACAGGAAGGACTAAGGGAGCATACCATGTTGCCATGGCAGGAGGTGGAGGTGGATTTATAGAAGGGAAAGTGGGCTGAGGTGAAGTGGTTTGAACGGTGGATGTAGGGTGAGTAGACGTGGATGGACCAGGAGTAGACTGTTGAGATGATCTTGGATGAGAGACACCTAAATTGTAAAGGAAATGTAAATCAGGAGGTGTTGTTTCCCTGCTACCAGGATTTTCACTTGTTTCAGGAGATGAAAGTGAAGATTTAGAGTCTAACTGGATTATATCATCAAGTGACCTAGTCCTAAATGGGTTCACTAAGTCAGCTTGTGGTTGTTGCAGAGCTGAAAGATTTTCAGGGACTGAATTAGCTCTCAAGGGTGATATGAAAACAGTTAATAATTTAACCTTAGGAGACTTCCAAAGGATACTTTCTGGATTATCAACTATCTCAGGCGGGTTAGGGTCTGGATGGGCTCTAGTGTGAATATTTTTAGAAGCCACTATGCTATGTTGTTTAGACCTAAAACAAGAAAAGTTCAACCAGATATGACAATCTTGGAGAGGTTAACCAATCTGTTTTTACAATTTTAAATCCCACAGTCCTCTAACTGAGTTTGAATGATTTTTTAATGATAAGGGTTCTTCCCAGTGGAGTCTTAAGGTCTGCTAGGATTGTGGAGTCACCAAGTGGAAATTTTTAGCTCCTTTCAGAGGTAAAAGGTCTTATGGTCCACCACCATGTTTATTTAATTCCAATCTGAAATATTTTTAGGTTTTTCTAAGTCATTTTTCGGTTTTGTGGTTGTTAAGAATATCCTAACTTTGTTTCAAAACTTAGCTAAGGTTGCGAGACAAACGCAGTCTACTCTTATGGCTAAGCCAGCTGATTTTTCAAGGTTAGATGAAGTCTTAAGAGAAACCTAGGGTTTACCTAGTTTGTCACTGATTCAAACAAGTTCCATCATGATTACCTATATTAGGCAGTGCTTGAAAAGGCTGCTTTTTACTCTCAAAATGTTATCGAATAAAGGGTTTTCTGAGGCCTCTAACAGGTATTAAAAACACTCAACCTCCCCAGTGGAGTCGCCAGAAATTTTAGGTCTCTGTAATTTATTATCAAGATTGGGAGAGTCCAATCACAGAGTTAACATCATTTCAACCAACTTTGGGATTCTAGGATCTAGCCCTCCTGAATCCGGAGAGGGATCTCTCCAATATGTACAAAGATGGATATTGTCTTTGAAAAGCTTAAGGTAATGATATTAAGCTAGTTATGAAGGCCAAGGGTTTTGTTTTGTTTTGTTTTGGATGGTTGAGCATGAAATGTTACTTGAGGGGAAAGTCCTAAGTGCAAAAAGTTTCAAAAGTGAGAAGTTGCAAGAAAATAGAACAATTTTGGCAGATAGATAGATATAACGCTGGTTTTTAGTCCATTGGGCTATGGAGTCATATCTGGGCTTTAATTGAACAACAACATCAAGTGTGATCCAAGGGGCAAGTCATCTATACCACAAGATTATTGAGATTAAAATGATGAAATGGAAACATTAAAATGTTGGAGGTGTGGAAACTGATAATAATTTCTCAGAGGATTTATAGTCAGTCCAAACAAGAAAAGCCTCTTAAGTAACTGTTTTAAAACCAACCAAGGACAGGGCTAAGCATAGACTTCTTGGGCAAGTTCTTATTAAAGCAGCTTAATTGACAAATAATCCAGTAATCCACATAATTACCTTCAGAAAGTATGAAAACACATAAGAAAAACAGAGTGTAACTTAAGATCAGATAAAGTACTTTTAAACCTAGTCTGCTTTCAGTCAACACCAAGGGAAACTTTCAGAATCTGCCTTTGGAGAAAAGAATCTAGGAATCAGGGCAAACCATATCTTCTCTAGTCTAACTTTAATAGCAAATAATGGAAATAACATTCGATAACAATGTTTGAGCAAACAGAAGGACGAGGGAACGCCAACATTCCTAACTGTTTAAACTGTATTGAATCATTCTTAAATAAACAAATCTGAAGAAAACATTAAGATAAAGATTTCTCGACCGGAAGAAAGTTTATATATACGAAGAAAATCCTAACCTGTTGTTGTGTTCTTTACAGAGGGAAAATGAACAATATGGCATACATAGAAGGAAAATGATTAACAAAGAAAGAAGCACTTCACCAGTGATAAAGACCAGGATCCCAAGAAACAACTTTTATATTGATGTCAAACCAGTTACAATCTTTAAGTCCAATGTTTCAGTTCAGCAATCATCTTCACTATTCAACCTAACTACTCTAGCGCAAATAGAGCTTCAAAGGCCAGTGAACACTATGTACAAATAGAAGTCTCGAGCTCAAGTGTATTTCAAAGTTCTGCAACCAACAATTTCTCATCTTCTTCTGAGGTATTTATGGAAGAATGAGGAGGTGATCTGAGAAAAGATCTCTTAGGATAATTAATACAGGTTCAAGACTTCTCAGCCTTTTGAGGGGCTCAATGAAGAATTTTACATGTGGTTCTCTGTATTAACTGTTTTACATTTATGGATTAATCTCGGTGGGAGCTTTATTTGACTTTGACGCTTTATGTAATGTTTGGAGTAACTCTGCAGATATTTTCTGCATTGATTTCCTTGCAGAAGTAACTCCCTGGCTGCGCTGGACGCGAATATCTGATTTTCTTCAATAACTTTGGCCTCTATTTTGAAAGGTTTGAGGCAACAGGTGGCTCGGTGGTAGCTGAGGAAATAATTTGCCTCAAGATGTGGCGGTGGAGGCTTTCTGTCTGATAAAACACTTTAGGTTTTTTTTAAACTGTGTTTTGAGTTGGGGATTAGGCTTTTGATAACCGTCTTAGCCGTAATCCCCGTAAAACTGTCTTCAATCTTCCTTCTATTGTACTCTGTCTTCCAACTTATACTCTTTTAACTGTTCTTTTGAATAAAACAGTGTTTTTTCGATGTGCAGGCCGCACTGGGTTTTTTAAAGGCATCAATGCCCATGAAGCATTGAGAAAACAATGGAGCGAAACCCTGCAGATGGTTCTCTTTAACAGCTCGAAGGCGCAGGAAATGTCTTTCCCAACCCTCGACTTTCTTTCATTATACAATGGAAAACCATTAAAACACCTGCAAAACACAAAAATAGTTAAGAAATCCTGCGGAAATAGGTTTAAACTGCTTCAGATGGCTGGGGAGGAGCGTAGCCGTCGGATAAAAATATCTAACGGTCAAGATCGGCGCAAATCAGAAAAATGAGAGTGGGGAGAAGAAAATAAGGCAGGGTGGTTTTGGACCGTCCAATCCGGACACGTGGACGGTCCAGATCTAATCGGAGGATCTCAATCAGGGGTAGCAGAAAAGGGGATGCGATTGAAACGCAGCGATGCGATTAAGCGCTGGCCGTTGATCTGCAGATCAGATCAACGGCGGGAAACAAATCGGCGGGTTTTGAAATGGGGCAAGACTTGCGATCGGAGGGAATAAGGACCGTTGGATAGGCAGGAAATGGATGGCCCAGATTTAATCAGAAGATCGCAATCGGGGGGGTCACACAACAGCATGCGATTGAGCCCTTTGCGATTGAGCACTGGCCGTTGATCTGAGGACCAGATCGACGGCATGGAATGAATCGGAGGGATCGCAAGGGTGTGCGATGGCCGTCGGATCGCGAAATAGATGGACGGTCGGGATCGAATCGGGGATCGGTAATTGGGGGCGCAACAAAAACACATGCGATTGAAAGTTTGCGATGCGATTGAGCGCAGGCCGTTGGATCAAAGGACTAGATCAACGGTGGAGAATGGAATCGGGGAGAAACCCTTGTATTTTATATAAAACCCGAACTTTTGAAATAAACAAACGTTTTTATGGATCGGTGTGGAAAAACATATATATAAAGCGGACAGGCGCCCGACTGCGGGGCCTTTGGATGTATGAAAATTGATATGCTCGGGGCTTTATATATAATAAGGGCCTAATCGCAATCGGAACTGCGGGCCTAGTCTTTCCGATCAACCCATTGAAATTTCCCCGATTGCGATTGCGCGATCGGTCTTTTTGATCAACCCATTTATATTCAACACGTGACTTTGGCTCATTACATCAAATCTTTGGAAAAGAGGGTTTTTGTAATTTACAAAGGAAAAAGGGTCGGAAATAAAATATTCACAAGGTTTAAGCGTCGGGGGCGGGCTCAGGGTTATATGAAAATAATATTATCGGGGTTATTAAGCAGCAAGGCTAATCGCAATCGGAACTTTTGGAGTAATGGCAAAGACTTGCGTCTTTGATTCTTTCCGATGCGATTAGCACTTTATCGTATTAGCAAGTGGTTCCAGACCCAAAGCGTATGGTGGGGAAGTGGTTTAGGGCTTAGCTCCAGGGGCTTAGGTCTATAGCAATGAAACTTTGATTTTTTATGAGAATTTTCAAGGATTTTAATGGATTTGGGGGTTCCGAAATAGTTAAAAAGTGAGTTTTTAACTATGAAAGGGGAAATTTTCATAAATGGAAAGAAGAGGACTTATGAAAACAAGGTAGTTTTGATGTAGAAAAAGGGGAGCAGATGAAAGGTTTTGGGAAGAGGAGAAATGATGATCTTTCAGCAGTCTTTCAGTTGGAATCAGCAGAAATTCCTGAGTATAAAAATGGGACAACAAATGAGGATTTTGGACAAAGGCATGAGGCCTACAAGGAGTCTTCAAGAGCCAACAATTTTTAGTGATAAAATTTGTTCCTTGGAGGCTCAAAAAAGATCTTAGCCACCTTTTGGTATAACAAAATATTATAGGTGGCTAACACAATCTTCCATGCCATACTTCTTCAAGATTTGCTTAAGATATTTTTCTTGTGATAAGAATATGCCATCTGTTGATTGTTGCACTTGCAAGCCAAGAAAGAATGTTAGTTCCCCAAGTAAAGACATTTCAAATTCTTGCTGCATATCGGAGGCAAATTTCTGACTCATAGACTCTTCATTACTTCCAAAAATGATATCATCCACATATAATACAATCAATCAATTTGTCATTTCAGTTTTTGTATATAGGATTATATATCAGACACAAAAATCCATAGTAGTGAAAATGTTTCATCAAAGTGACATTTTATATACTCTAGGCTGTTTGAATATATCAAAACATAAAATCCTGCAAACAAGTTTTTAATCATTTCCCAAAATGAATCCTTCTGGTTGTTCTATATAAACTTCTTCTTCTAGATCACCATTGAGAAAAGCAGATTTAACATCCATTTGATAAACTTTGATTTGTTGGAAGCTTGAAAAAGCAAGAAACATTATTATGGCTTCAAGTATGGCTACAGGAGCAAAAGTTTCTTCAAATTCTATACCTTCTTGTTCAGCATACCCCTTGCAAACAAGTCTAGCTTTATTTATTATAACATCTCCATTCTCATTTAACTTGTTTTTGAATATCCATTTAGTTCCAATGACATTTTTGTCATGAGGTCTTGGTACTAATTCCCAAGTGTGATTCTTTTCAATTTGATCAAGCTCTTCATTCATGGATTGAATCCAACATTCATCTTTGCTAGCTTGACTGACATTGTGTGGTTCAATAGTGGACAAAAATGCCAGATTGCTAGAAGATCTCACAAGAGTCCTTCTTGTTTGTACACCTGATCCCTTTTCTCCCAAAATTTGAGATTCTGGATGATTCTTTTGAACATACCTGGATGGAGATTTTTCAGATAAATCATCTTCGGTTTCTTCATTAGGTTCACTGTCTATATCATTCCTATTAGATGTAGAAGGATATATGTCATCATTGTCTTCATTTGTTGTTTGTTTTTCTTCTTTTGGAGATGCAGGAGACTCATCAATAACAACATCAATACATTCAACAATATTCCGAAGTCTTTTATTGTAACATTTATATGCCCTACTCCTAGAGGAGTAACCAAGAAATATTCCTTCATCTTCTCTAGGTTAAAACTTGCCAAGTTTTTCATCATTATTTTTGATAAAGCATTTGTTTCCAAAAACTCTAAAATGCTGCACAGTGGGAGGATTACCATACCATAGTTCATATGGAGTTTTATCACTATTTAAACGAACATGTGCCTTGTTAAGAATATTTACCGTTGTATGTGTTGCTTCTCCCCAAAATGTGTCAGGTGTTCCGGAATCATCAAGCATAGCTCTAGCCATTTGTTGAACTGTTCTATTCATTCTTTCTGCTACTCCATTTTGTTTTGGAGTACCTGCTACTGAAAATTGTCTTTTTATACCATGTTGTTCACAAAATTCAAGGAATTCATATGATGTATATAATCCTCCTCGATCAGATCTAAGACACTTGATTTTTAGATCTAATTCATTTTCAACTAGTGCTTTGAAGATCTGAAATTTATCAAATGCTTCATCTTTGTGTTTAAGCAACCCAATCCAACACATTCTAGAGAAATCATCAATATATAAGATGTAGTATTGTTCACCATGTGGTGAATTTTTTCTCACAGGTCCACATATGTCAGTATGAATAAGTTCAAGAGGCTTACTTGATGATCCTTCCTTGGCATTAAATTGCACTCTAGTCTGCTTACCAAATTGGAAAGATTTGCATATGATACTTTCAGGTAGAGTAATATTGGGAAGATCATGAACAGCTTTGAGTCTGCTTGATTTGTTGATTTGAGAGAAGCTCAGATGCCCCAACCTTCTATGCCATAGCCAGTATTTTGAAGATTTACTCAAGTAACATTGTTCTTTGCAGTTATTTAATACATACAGATTTCTTGGAGTTCTTTTTCCTTTTATAATTGTTTTACCTGTATCAAGATCATGCACCACACATTCTTTTGAACTAAAGACAACTTCAGTTCCTTGATCACACATTTGACTTACACTTAATAGGTTATGCTTTAATCCATCTACATACATGAAATTATTAGCTTTCACCTTTTCTTTTAGAAAAACAGACCCTTTTCCCTTAATAACAGCAGGAGTATCATTTCCAAATGTAACATTCTTCTCCTTTTCTAGAGCACTATATGCAAGAAGTTTGTTTTTGTCACCTGTCATGTGTTTAGAGCATCCACTATCAATGTACCATTGATTTTCTTCACCTTCTGCAAATAAGGCTATGCCACAATTTTCAACCTGTAATTCCTTCTTTTTCCACACTTTGGAGCTTGAAGGAAATTTCTCTTTTGGCTGGATTTTACTCCTACATTCATATTCTTCATGGCCAAAGTTATTGCAATAATCACATTCAACTTCATTTTGAAGAGGAGAAAATTTGTTATAGGCATTCTTTTTTGTTCCAATATCCCTTATTTTCTTTCTTGCCTCTCTTGTCATAATGGTTTTGTATGCAACACATTGAACAGATTTATGACCAAAATTGTGACATGAGAAACATTGTCCATTGAAGAAGAAATTTATGCGATCATGAAATCTTCTACTAGAATTTACCTGTTGTTTGGTGTTTTGTTGAAAAGTATTCTTATTAGTTTTCTTTGAATTGAGCTGGTCATGCTTTACCTGTGAAGATTCTTTATTCCCTTGCTGAGTGGCAGAATGTTGTATATTGGTTGTAGCTACTTTTAGATAGTTTGGTGCTGAAGTCTGAGAATAGTCTCCGATATATTCAAGACATGTCTTTATAAAAGGAGAACGTTGTACCTTGATAACCTCATCTAAGTTTTCAGATCCTTTAGCAAATCTAAGATTCAAAGTCTTTACTTTCTCAATTTCTTTTCTTAGACTTACTATTTCACATTCTAATTCTCATTGTGTTTATCCTTTTCTTCAAGCTAATTTTTTAGATTTTCTATGGATATTTTACTTTCTTCTAAACATCTTTTACTTTATTCTAAGCATATTTTGAGTTGATTGAATTCATCAAGAAAATCATTGTCCTCTAAAGCATCCATAAAATTATTTTTTTCTTCTCTAGATTCCTTTTCAAATGCCGTGAGAAGTCTAAGATCTTGTTCACATTCTTCCTCACTGTCAGATAACCCATCACTGTCTTCATGAGTATCGTAACTTTTTCTAGTGCTAAACCGGTTCTTATTCCTTCTTGCTACCTCCTTTCCCTTTTCATGTGTTTCTTTGTGAGGACACTTAGCAGCATAATGACCAACTCTTCCACAAGAAAAACATTTGAAAGGAAGCTTACCTCTAAACCGTCCTGTACCAAGTTGGAGTTTGTTTACAAAATTTACCTTATCTTCTTCTGAGATATAACTTGATCCTTCTGTTTCTTGTACTTCTTTCCCTTTTGTAGAATCTCTAAAGATGGCTTCTTTGACTTCAGATGGTCCTCCTCTTCTCATTTAATATGCAGTTGGTATGCCATGAAGTTGCACCACTGTAAGATTTTGAAGATCCTATTTTTCTTCAAGAGCAGAAACTTTTGACTCAAACTTTGTCGTTAGTGATCTTAAAACTTTCTCAACCAAAGTAGATTCGGTTATTGTTTCTCCTAGATTTCTCATATGATTTACAATATCATCAAGACATAAAAAGAAATTGGCAATGCTCTCCTCATTATGCATCTTTAGATTCTCATATTGAATTCTGAGAGTTTGGAATTTAGCACTTTTTACCTTTGCATCACCTTCATAAATTAGCTGTATTTAGCTGCATGACTTTGACAAATTCTGATTCAGTTAGACTTCCCAATAGAGCATTGACCGCTTTTGCATTTGTTTCGTAATTCTTTCTTTTCGTTGGATCTGTTGGTACTGCGACTGGATATTGATATCCTCCTTCAACAATAGCCCATACATCTGCTCCGAGAGACTGAAGATAGGATCTCATCCTTGTTTTCCAGAAGATTAAATTGTTTCCTTTGAAAAGCGGAGGCCTGATAGTTGTTGTTACATCTTGATTTCTCATCTTGATGGATATTCCTTATAGCGGATAAGCTTTTTCAGAAGGACCTACTCTGATACCAATTGTTGGGAAAAATACTGAGAGGGGGGGGGGGGGTGAATCAGTATTTAGAGCTGACTGAAAATTTTCACTTTTTGTTTCTCTTAACCCATACGTTACTTTACTGAACCCAACTCGCATATAAATGTGGATATCCTTAAGAAAACTTGCATATGTCCAACGATATTATTATATGATTAATTATTTACTTAGATTATTGCATCATTCATTCATCAGATGTTTGGTAAGCAGTAAGCATGAGCAGTAGTAACAGAATCAACCATCACACACAATCAATACAAATAACACCAATATTTAAGGTGGAAACCCAATTCAAGAGAAAACCACCGCTGTTGTCGTCTCTGTCTTTAATATTTATTATAAAGAAAACATCTTACAATTTTGTATTGGCGCAGACTTATACCAGCACGTAGGCACCCACCTGCAGAAAGGCTACAACCTTCTCTCGTTCTCCAGCTACTACTGGAAGAGAGCTCCAACCCCCTGATTTTAACACCAACTTCTACTGGCAGGATACTTCCTCTTTCATACAGAAGGCTTCAACCCTAAGATACACTAGATTTCTTCAATTTCTTTATCAGACTTCCGTCAGGTCTTCATCATTTCTTTTGCTGATCATCGTAGAGATTCATCATTTCTAGATCATATCCATAGGTGAATTATATATGCAGATATCTCTTAAAGAGATTTATTTATTAACAACCCTTCCACATGCACACCCTGTAGTATAATCCTCTTCTCCTTATATAGTTTAGCCTTTATCAATACCATGAGTAGAAAACCACTCAACCTCTAATGGTATTCATATTAAAAGTTGAACCAATCCAAATTGAAATCCCAATCTTCGTTCTTCCATGCACAAATCCTCCCAAAGTTAATCTTTATCTCCGCCAAATAATACTATAGCCAAGGTTAAAAACATTAACGTGCCGTTGATGGTTTTCTTTCTTTTATTATAATTTTATCTATCAAATTCGTGGAGTTTGATAAATAAATATTATTCACAACCTTTGGCAATTAAATATATAATAGAAATTTATATTAATAACCAGCGCTTTTATCAAATGGCTTTTAAATAGACCTTTGGTTTCGGCTCCACATACATAATCGACGGCTTAATCAATATAATTTAAAACTGGGGCCCATCACTAACGATCATTTCCATCCGACGACGAAGAGCACATCGCTTGGTCTTCCGATGATCCGACGGATATCGTTCGTTGATGATGCACATATGATAACGCGCGATGGCGTGTCGTACCTTGGGTAACCTTCACACATCTATAGCAAATGAACATCGTCTGATGACCCCTTCCTAGATCAACGACGTTCAATAATATCGCTCAGCTTCTTTGGTTGAACATTAACGTGCGATGGCACGCTTTGATAGTGGTTTTCATGGGTCCACCTTTTCTACGTGTCAACGTTTCTATGGAATCACTCCCCAACTAGGAAATACCACCTATCACCGAAGGGTGGTGCGATGAAACCCGGAAACCGCCTTCACTATTCACTCGGTCACAGTTCCACTGTTCTGTCTAGGGTTCCATCGCGCTTCCTTTTGTTATGTTCCACCTCTAAGTTCCGTTCATGATTCCAAAGGGTTAGTCCATGTTCCACCGAAATTTCAATGCTAAATACTCTGTTTTAGTTATTCTGCGTTATAACTGATTTTCTCCCTTACTAATAGCGTAGACCCTTCCATGTGGAGCTTAAAACCATAAATTTGTTTGAATATCATATATTTAATGAATATATAACTCCACTGTCTACCATTTTGGACACACTGTCGACCGTATTAACATCGGTTCCTCAAACAACATACAGAGCACCATTAATCCCCTCACAGGGTTTATTACTTATCACGGATTCCATCAGGGTGCATACATATGTTCACACACGAAATTCTGCTGCTACTTTTTTTTTCTCTTTTCATGGTTACTATTTCAGATGCTCCTTTGCCAATTCCTTTACCATCAATGACAACATTTCCAACAAGGGGTATTTTTATAAGGGGTTCCTCAAAAGCATATGCTAGAGGGCCTTTTCCTTGTAGTGAAAATTCAAATTCAGCCTTAAGAGCAACCATTTAAAAAAAAATTAGCTTCAAAAATTGATCGGTGAATCCTATAGTGGCACTTGTCACAATGTCATTCGGCGAAATTCGAGAAAATCCAAATTTTACCTTTGACCCTATTTGACCATTTTTTTGAAAATTTGCTTGTTTGACACCATGATTAACGACCTCTAACTTTCTAATATGAACTCCATTTTTAGTGAAACAAATTGTGCCAGATTCATGGCGATGGGATGGATCTGGTCGTTCTAGTTTGGTGCAATTCTGAGCACTTTCATTTTTTTAGCAATTTTTTGCCCCTAATCCAAATTTCGATCACCTAGTTTATAGAAAAAGTGCTTTTTTTCTCCAACCATTCAAATTATGAGAAATTAAATAAAACAACTACAATGAAACCACTATTCACTAATCTCCCCAGCTAATCAAGGCACTAGTTCCTGAAGAAATGATATATATTCCATTGTTTTAACCTTTTCGATTATATTCCTTGTCGTGTACAAATTTTCCATAAATTGAAATTGAAGAGTTAGAATTACCTATGGACTAAAGCAGAGACAGTTCAGAACTGGTCGGGTTCACAATTTCTAGAGTTTTCAAACCTTTGGAAAGACATTCAGGTGTCAGGTTTCACGTTCTGAGTTCACAACACTAGGCTCTAGTGGCATCTTTTCACAGGTGCGTGTTTGCTCAAATTTAATTTGAAAACATGAGGGAGCAGGAGGAGTTAAGGGGGTAGGTTGAGGAGTTGCAGTGTGGTAGATGGGAGCGAGCAGAGGTAGATGCTAAAGGAGAGGGATACCAGACCTGATGAGGGCAGGGGCACAAAGGTAGTCTGATGGGGGGCCCATGGATGGACACCAACGACGTCCCATCGTGGGATTCTTGTTGGAGTCAGTCGACCATAATTTTCATTTCGCCAACTCATGGACTCTTCTCATATAAAATAAATAAATCATTCAAAAATAGGTTTATTTTGTGAGAAACACACAACGGTGAAAACTTTACTTTCCAAAAATTCTTAATAAAATTCAATCAATAAACATAGAATTAGTAGGACCAAAGATTCCTAATAAGAAAATTTGCAATTTCGACTCAATTGTTCCTCAATATTTTGAAAGATAGTATCGGTTGACGTGTGGAATTTAACCACATCAATTTGAATTTATATTTGTAATTACTTAAAAGTCTTAAACAATAATTCGGCTAATGGAATTCTACATGCCAACACATGGTTAATGGACAAATTGAATTTATACTAAATTTTTACACTTTATGGTGATATACATTTTACAATTCATGTTGTTTATTGTATTTAAAAACTGGTTTAGATTTAAAAAATAATTTTGATAGGGAGATCAAATCTCTTTTCACTTTAAAAAATGTTTGTGTTTCAAAAGATTTAATTCCTCTCCTTGTTTGGTAGATTCAAAGTTACGATGGATCTAGACTAGTTTAATTTCCACCATTAAGTCGGCTATATTCCACATGAATACCATGGGTCAATACCATGGGTTTTTTATTATTATTATTATTACATTGCATTGGATTATACTATATTACAACATCTCTACTATACTGAGCTACATAGCTCCTTCAGTGAAATAATAGAATACTATTTATAAAAAACAATAATTACAAATAATATTTATATTAATCAATTTAGAAAAAATAAGAAAAAAAAATCAATATTTATTATAAATAAAAAAATTTTATTTTCCCCCTCATCGGGGTGTTGGGTGAAGTGATGTTTGAGGTTGGGGTTATCCCACCACCTTGCCACCTCCCACAACATTTAAGAGGGGGGAGAAGGGTGACATGGCTAGTGAAAACATTTCCTCCTCTTTAATTCTCACGTCAAGATTTTCTCTAATCATTCGATCTATGAGGAGATAATTTATTTTCTAAATATGATGGTGTGCTTGGATTACTCCCTTGCCATAGATGGTATTATTTTATTGGTTTTTTGGCAGTGACAGCTTGTGCACAACGAGAATAATGTAGAGCCATGGCACAATTCACAACTTTTTCCTTGGTCGAAGTCATTCGGCTCTGGAAATTGACTTGCAGTAACCTGTGTCTACATACAACCTAATTCAACTTCTATGTATGCATCAAACTATTATGTGCATGGGATGCTAGATGTTGGACTAATATTAGTTTTCAGTGGATGAAGGATATATACTACAGGGCTTCGAGGACTTCACTAGAGTTGGAAATTGTATTTGAGGTAGCATATTTTTTCCTCTATGCAAGGTACTTTGACAACTCGAGGAGTGGTGGTACATTATATCAAGGTATACTCTCATGCCTTTGGATTTTTTCTTAACTTATTTTTTTTCGAATCTCTCTCGTGTTCATTTCGCTCCTTTTCCTTAGATTCTAAGGGTGTGCATTGCGACTCGCTTCACGATGTCCCATGGTTTGTGTATTATCCTACTTGGAGGTTTCCACCTAACTCTTTGATTTACTGGTCCTTCATTTAATTATATCTTGAGCCACCCAAAACCCATAGCCACTCTTTGCTTTTATTTCTTCCCGGCTTGCTCAATCCTAATATTTTATGTCCGGGTCTATTGTGGGATAGTTTACTTCATTGGTTATACCTCTTTTGGTGCAATATTCTCTGAAAATGTATGCATAGCCATAAGAGAGCTACATGAAACAAACCCCAGGCAAGGTCACGTGCCAAATCCCAAGAGTAGGAAGCTACAAATATATTCCATTCTTCTACCCTCCCCTTCGTGATTTTTTTTCAATTAGATGGCCTTACTACCAAGGACTGATAAGATTATTCCAACTTTGAAATCATGTATGAGGTAGCCAATTGGGTTCTCGACATTTTTCATACTAGGGGAAGATGGATCCAACTTTAACTCCATCACCCTCCATTGGTAGATGAAAACTCTTCTCGGCAAGATCTTGAGAGAGAAGCATTAGGATCGTAATGATATCATGTCCTCCTTGAATGAAATTAAGCAGGTTCAACAACATTAACGTTCTTGTTTGACAATTTTGGATGCTCAATTATCCCATATGGAAAGTAACCTTCAGTGTGAACTTAGGCCTCCTACTCTTATAGGTGCAAATTCCTAAGACCCAGCTCAAGTGAGCTCTTCATACACTTAATATCAGATATGGTTTTTAGTAGTAGTTTTTCTTCTTCTTGTAGCATAGTTCATGTTATCTTTAGCAACTTATAGTAGTATATGTTTTTATTTTTGTTAGAATTGAACTTCATATAATGGTTAAAATATCTAGTTTCCCTCACATCATGTTAAGATCAAATATTGAAAACACGCGATGAAATGTGATGCTTTTGTCGATGTGTTTTGAAATTTTAAGGCAATAAAAATATAATCTACCCAAAAAAAAGGTTTTAATTTTACATTAACGTTATATATATATATATATAGTTTGGTTTATAATTTCTTTGTACCTTTTAATATGAGATAGATGTGTATTACTTCCATATTTAACATGGAGTTGACACATGATGTACATATTTTATACATACATATATACATATATATAACCAAGATAAATCCATTCTAACATCTATTAAGTTTTAAGAGGGACCAAATTTGTGGAGGTGCAAATAATTTTTCAATTTTTTGCACTCTAAAAGATATTTACAATTCAAGATATTTGATCCCCATATACACTAGATAGAATTGGGGTTATCATGGTTCTATGCTGGTAATAAATATTTTCCTTTCATTTTTTCAATTTTGTTTATAGATAAACATATTTACTGCTCAACTCAATGCCATATGTTTCATTCCTTTATTATCCAAAAATGGAGTAGGGTTAGGGAGGTCCCTCATATCCCCAATACCTCCTTTCACCCTCTCTATAAAAGCATCATTCAAGGTACTTGTTGCTAGAGGGCTGAATTTCCAAAAGGCCAAATCCTCCAAATGTTTTCATAAGATCAACACCATTCCAAATGTGGAGGTTCACACCTCTCAATCCATATTGATGGCTTTGAGGCTGGAAAATTGAGGGATTGTTTGTCATTTTATGGGCTTATGTCCCTCTATGATGTCTTTGTAAGCATGGATTGATAAGAAACGGATGCCTAAGATTAAAAATAAGTTTTCAACATTATTTTGTGGATGAGTGTTTTACACCTTCCTCTTTGAAGGAAAAGTAGATCAATATATTATCTTCAGTAATGCCCCTACTTCATGGAGCCCAAAGGTTATATATGGGCCACTGGAGTCTATATTTTAATATTGAATGTGATGTTTTAAAAACAATCCCAGTAAATTTCCACTCTTCTCGCTACATTGATACTGTTAAACACAACAATGGTGAAGACAAGATATATGAAAGATCATCCTTGAATGCATATATTATTCAAAATGATACAAATTTATACAAGTATAGTGACCCATGGTTTCATATTCCAGGTGGTCCCTTGGACTCCCTTTGACTGTTTAGCTTCCACACCAACCCTTAGAGGATTAGGTGTCCAACATTCGCCCCCTTAATCCGAATGGGTACATGTGAATCCAAGGAGAGAGATGTAATAAAAAAATGTGAAAAAATATGCATGGTAGCACTAGGTTAAATGGGATCTCTAAAATTTTGGTATAAGGGGGTGGTTTAAGGATGGTCACTGACACTGAAACGCTTAGTGAAGTTCCTAAAACTCTTCCAAATTTGGCAAGAATATTAAATATTATTCTAGACGAAGTATCCCTAATGCTTTGGAGAGATATACCAATAACCTTGAAAATGGAGGTCTACAACCTGAAACAGTTTCAGGATGACCACCAAATTTGGAATGCTTAATGCAATTCTTGGAATTCTTCCAAAACTAGAAAGAAGCTCAAGTATTTTGCTAGAGTAAGTCTCCCCAATTATTGGAAGAGGGAGAAGCGAAACCTAAAAATCAATGTCTCAACCCTACATATATGGTTTAAGGCTAGCCACCAACCAAATCCATGATCATGGGAATCTTTGTCTGTGGCTACAACTCTGAATTTGGTAGAAGGTTCACGTTGTGGCTCAGGATTGCTTGATATGTCTTTGAAACTTGTATATGACCATCATTTCCCCCCATGTCACATACAAGGTGAGAATATGGAGAAAACTCAACTGCAATATTGTTCAATAATCTATAAAACTTTCTGACATATGACTGAAATATATTCTTGGTTTTTGAAGCCCATTTCCGAGAAGTGATCCATCCAAGATGAATCATTGTTCTTGAAGGAGACTTGTTTTTGAAGGATATATTTGAAGAATGAGTGGATTTTGATAGTTCTTACATGGATTAAGATCAAAACAGTGATATTTCATATGGCCAACTCAGTCACAATGTTGGAATTTAACATTCTATTGTGGTTGTTGTGGAAGAGGAGAAAAATATGGAACTGTTGAAGGTGAATTGTCATGAAGAAATCCAACACTATAAAAAATTTTGGGGTTTGAGTAATTTTGAATATGAAATGATGCCTCCTTATCATATGAAATACCTATTATGTGCTTATTGCTAACAAGCTATTCCCAAGGTCCAATGATTGGCTTGGGAAGTGCAAGCTGAATTTCTTCTCTTTCATGCAAATCTTCTACTTCATTGGGTACTAGAACAACATTATTTATTTTCTACTGATGGGAGTCTACCTCAATTTTCCTAAAAAAAAAGTTTAGAATGATGAATCCATTGTTGTAATACTTCTCGCTAAAGTTTGGATTCAAGCTCCAAAAAATCTACATTCTCCTCTATATACTGCAGAAAGATTTTAATATCACAGAGAGTGTTCTTGCTGATACTAATTGTGCTTCTAGCTGTAGATATGATTACAGTTCTTAATAAATCTAATAAATTGTAAATTTTAGCCATTTATAAAATATTTATGTAGTAGTCAATATAACACATTAAGGAACTTAATATCATTCACCAAGGCATATTAAAAAGCTTATATGCCATTCACCATTGCTTTAACATTCACCAAATCTTTAACACCAAAACGGTCTTCAAGAAAGGAACTCTTTTATGAAAACGACTCCAAAAATCAAATAAAAGAGAGATCAATGCCTTATAATGAAGCCACTTTGAGGGGACAACCTCCTTTACATTACATAAAGGAACAATTCTTAGATAATACAAATGAAAAAAACTCCTTTCTATATATAGGATTCCATGGAACCAATATAATCCTATCCGACCTAACAATATTAATGTAAGGGAACAATAATAACAATATAGGGGTTACAGGGGAACAACAATAACAATAAGGAGGCTACAATAACAACAATAAGGGACTAAACTAGTAATATAGGGACCGAACATGCCCCTCTCCTTCAAAAAAGTGTTTTCCTCAATGCTTGAGTGGCTCTGGATGCTTTTGTATAAAATTCTCATCCTCCCATGTAGAATCTTCAGTGGGCAAGTTCTTCCACTTGATGAGATACTCTGAAATTGATCAATTTAGCAGTTGTTGTGTTCATATTTTTGTGATTGCTTCAAGTTCCAATATGATTTTTCCTTCCTCATAAAGTGTTGGCAGTATTGTTTCAATTGGAGTTTTGTCACCTATAACCTTCTTTAAGCATGAAACATGGGAAATTGGATGCACTTGAGAAGAATAAGGAAGCTCCAATTTGTATACCATAGTACCAATATTTTGCAACACCTTATAAGGACCATAATACTTTGGCGATAATTTTTTATCCTTCTTATGTTGCTTGAGGGACAATTGTTTGTATGGTTGTAGCCATAAAAATACTGAGTCTCCTACATCAAAACTTCTCTTGCTACGATGTTGATCGGCATGTTGTTTCATTCATTTTTGGGCCAAATTTAGGTTATGCTTTAAGAGTTAGAGAACTTGATGCTCGATGTGATATTCCACTGCTTGAACCTTAGATTTTTTTTTTAAAGATGATGTGATGGACGATGGATGATATCCATAAAGTGCCATAAATGGTCATTTTTGCTTCAATATGGAAGGAAGTATTATCCCACCATTCAGCCAGAGGTAACCACTTGACCCATTATATTTGTTTATCAGATACAAAATAACAAAGATATCCTTCCAAACATTTGTTCACTATCTCAGTTTGCCCATCAGATTGAGGACGATAAGATGAACTATGAGCTAGTTGAGTACCCAAACAAGAAAATAATTCTGTGAAAATATTTCCAGTAAAAATAGGCTCTTTGTTGCTTACAATAATATTTTGATTTGCATGTAGCTTTTGAATTGTTTCCATAAATGTAGTAGAAATTGTACTTGCTTTAAATGGATGAGATAATGCACAAAAGTGTGCATACTTGGTAAGTCTATCAACTACCACCATGATGACACTCTTTTCTTTGGACTTAGGTAAAACTGTGATAAAATCCATTGAAATATCCTCCCAAGGTTGAGTTGGAATGGATAAAGGTTGTAGAAGACTCGGGGTCTTAATTGTGTCAACTTTATTTTGCTAGCAACCCAAACATTCCGCCACAAAATTTTGAATATCAGATTGAAGGCCATCCCAAAAAAATTCTTTCTTCACCCTGTGGTATGCTTTTAAAAATCTTGAGTGTCCTCCTAAGCGAGAAGTGTGCAATTCCAAAAGAACCCTTTGTTTTAGTTGGAAATTCTTACAAATATATAAGCGATGTTTGTACCATAAGGAATCATTTTTCCAACTAAATGTATCAGATGTACTAGGATCTTGCTGCATATTTTGAATGTGTCCACACTTCTTTGTCCTTCTTCCATTCATCCCTTGCTTTGGTTATCAAATCTGGTTGGATAATAGAAATGGCACAAATAAATGCTTCCACCTCTTCATCCTTTCTTGGGAGTGCATCTGCAACAACATTTAGCTTCCCTTTTTTGTAGATTATTTCAAAGTCATAACCCAAAATATTTGTGACTCATTTTTTATACTCTTCTGAAGATATTCTTCGTTCCAAAAATTATTTAAGACTATCATGATCTTTTTTTATCTTGAAGTGTCTTCCCATTAGGTAAGGTCACCATTTCTTTAGTGCATTTAGTATTGCCAACATTTCCTTCTCATAAAGAGCTTTTTGTAAATACTTTCCTTTGATTGGACGACTTTCAAAGGTAGTGGGTCTTCCTTCTTGCATTAAAACAACACCAATTCCATTTCCTGATGCATCACATTCCACAATAAAGGTTTTTTTGAATTGTGGCATAGCTAAGTCCGGTGCTAGGCACATTTCCTCTTTAATATGTTCAAAGGGCTTAGTTGTTGCTAGAGTCCATGAAAATGCATCTTTATTCAATAATGTTATTAGAGGTGTTGCTATTCTCCGATAATCCTTAACAAACTTGCGATAATACCATGTTAACCTGAGAAATCCTCGCAACTGCTTTATGGTTGTGGGGAATTTCCAATCCTTAATGGCTTTAATTTTTTTAGGGTCTACCTTAAAACCCTTGTGAGATACAATATGACCCAAATATTCCACCTCCTGTACTCCAAAGAAAAATTTGGAGGTTTTCGCATATAATTGTTTCTCCTCCAATAGTTTGAGCACCCTGTCAACATGTTGAACATGATCCTTCCAAGACCTAATGTAGATTAGTATATCATCAAAAAATACTAACAAAAATTTTCTAAGGAAGGGTTTGAAAATGGAACTAATCAACCCTTGAAATGTAGAAGGTTCATTGTTAAGGCCAAAAGATATGACCCAAAATTCATAATGACCCTCATGAGTTCGAAATGTTGTTTTCAGAATTTGTTCAATCCTCATTGTAATTTGATGATATCCTGAATGAAGGTCCAACTTGGTAAAATAAATTTCTCCATGTAATTCATCCAATAATTCATCAATCACGATAATGGGAAATATATCTTTAATAGTAATCTCATTGATCTCCCTATAATCCAGACACATGTGCCATGATCCATCCTTCTTGTGCACCAATACTATTGGAGCAGAGAAATAACATTGACTCAGTTGAATTATACCAACCTCTAGCATTTCTACAATCATACATTCAATTTCATTCTTTTGGACATAAGGATATCTGTAAGGCCTGATATTTGGAGGAACACTTACTGAAATCAAATGAATAGCATGATCATGATCATGAATAGGTAAGAGTCGTTAAGGAGTTTCAAACACCTTGGAATGATTGTTCAAGACTTTTTGGAGGCTTGGAGAAATAGATAATTTTGATGTTGGAACTTCTAGTGAGCATAATTTTTCAATTACGCCTCGTTGTTATTTATTTAGAAGATTTTCCATGACATTAGAGCTTATTATCTTTCTCAGATTCCCTGTGATACCTCGTAATTCAACTTCCTTTCCTTCCGAAAAAAAATTCAAGAAAAGTTCTTGAAAATTAAAAGCTATCATCCCCAAAGATTGTACCCATTGCACTCCTAATACAACATCATCACTTCCCATTGGAATGGAAGGAATTGGACTATTCAATACATATTCCCCCATGGTTAGCTTGATATTATGACATTTTCTAGAGAAATTTATAGTTCCTCCATTTGCAACAATATCTTGACATTTTGGTGTTGGGTATAGGAAGCAATTCAATTCCTTGGCTACATAATTATAATGAATAAAATTATGGGTACTACGCAAGTAAATCGACACTATTACCTTTTTCTTCTTGATATTTCCTTCTATCTTGAGAGTTTGAGGAGTGGTCATTCTTGCCAATGCATTAAAATATATGGTCAGACTCATTTCTTCTTTCTCTAGGGTTGGTTCCTAGTGTATATCCTTTTATTTTGAAGTTTCATGTTCATTTTCTTCCTCCTCTTCACAATCTATGTAAAATAATTTCTTCTCCGCACACTTATGACCTTTAGTGTATTCGGTATCACAACTAGAGAAAAGTGCTTTTGCTATTTTTTCTTCCAATTTTTGTGGTGTCAACCTTGTAGGTTGTAGAAGTCTAGGAGTAGCAACTTCCATCTTTATAGATGTGAGTGGTAGGCTTCCTTTTCTCCATAATTTTACTTTCAATTTTTCTTGCCAACCCGAATGCCTTCTTCAATGAATCAAGTTCCCAAAGGTGAACCTCATGTTGGATGTTATCTTTTAAAGTCTCCATGAAGACATCAATCCTGTGTTCCTATATAATAACAATTACCCTTATATTCAATTTCTGGAAGTCCTTAATGTGCTCCACCATTGTACCCTTTTGTTTGAGATTTATCAATTGGATAAAGAAGGTGTTTCTCTTTGTATACTCATAATGTACTATCAGTTCCTCCGTAAAAATTGACCAAGTGATAGTTTTTATACGAGAGCAAAGCCATAAGTAACATGGAAATGTATTTTGTTCTAAATGTAAAGTTGAAATGTGTACATCTTGTGTGGTTTGAACATTATGGAGATCAAAATATTGCTCCATCTGTAGTATCCATGTTATGGGATCCTTTCCATCAAACTTCCTCATATCCATCTCTGGAATATGGTCTGTCTTAAATCCAACATTAGAGTTTATGAAATCACGATTAAAATATTTTTGTTCTCATCATGAGTTTCATGTACTACCTTTTCACCATTAGGAATAATTTCTTGTATCAACTTTGTCAAACCTTCCTTCAAACCTTCCATGTATGATTTTAGATCATTCTTCATGTCTTCCATGTTAACTTCCATGTCATCCATATTAGCTTCCATTCCATTCTTCAAACCATCTGTCTTAGATTCCACATATTTCTTCAAACCATCCATATTAGCTTCCACGCCTTTCTTCAAACCATCCATCTTAGTTTCCACACCTTTCTTCAAAACTTCCATTTCATTTTTTGTTGCTCTTTGCGAGTGTGAAATTTGACGCACTTCCTCTTGTAATTTTGATAGACCATGTTGCACTTCTTCATCTTCATGAGTCATAGTAGAAACTTTTGATGGCTTAATGGATGTTGAATTCTTTTTAGGGGGGATTTTAGAACCCAATACTGGTATCTATTCTTGAATATGCCCTTGGAAACACTTCAAACTGATTTTTCAAACAAGACTTATGCAATATGAAAAAAAATATACTTCTTGCTTTTGAGTAGCTTGATATTGAAACTTATGTATCTTTGTAATTTCAGATCCCCAAGAATTTATCTTCGGTCATGTATTCGATCTCTGAGGCTCCTTTCCAATGCCACAGGTCTGACCTAATTTTGGTTCTTCAAGATAAGGTTATGCATAATCTCCCACAGTGACCTAATTATGGACTCGTTCAGTAGAGCGAAATTATAAAATGTACCACGTATCATTGTTTCCTCCTTTGGCTGCTTTAAAATTGATACACAGGAAACTAAATTCTATGTACTTTCGGCTACATTTTACAAAATTCCAATTCGATGCTCAGAGAGAGAGTTATGACAAGTTTCCCAAGGTCACCTCTTTTTGATGAGCCTGCAACAACCCTAACTTCCACATCATATCTTCGACAATATTGTGAACCAAGATTTGAAGTTTTCATATGAAGTTCATCAAGAGTTGTTCGAAATAGGGTTTTTTTGTGTGTCTTAACACTCATAGAAAAAACGTTATAGCTAAAATTCCATGATGACCTATTTGAAGCAACAAAACCTAGAATCCAAAGCTCTGATACCAAATTTTATGAAACCAACTCCAAAAATAGAAGAAAAGAGAGATAAAAGCCTTATAATGCAGCCACATTGAGAGGGAAACCTCCTTTACATTACATAAATGAACAATTATTGTATGACACAAATGAAAAAACCTCCTTTTTATATATGTGAGTCCATCGGGTTCAATATAAGCCTAGTCGACCTAATAATGATAATGTAAGGGCACAATAATAATAATATGGGGGTTAGAGGGGTACAACAATAAAAATAAGGGGGCTACACTAACAACAATAAGGGACTACACTAGTAACATAGGGACCTAACATATTAATTGTGTTTCTAGATGTAGATATGATTACAATTCTCAATAACTCTAATAAATTGTCATTTTTAGCCATTTAAAAACTATTTATGTAGTAGTCAATATAACACATCAAGGTATTTAATATCATTCACCAAGGAAAACTTATATGCCATTCACCATTTCTTTAACTTTCAACAAAGCTTTAACACCAACGCGGTCTTCAAGAAAGGAACTCAGCACATAACAATCAATATTTAATAACCAATGTTTAATATAGCTTCACATGATCAACATCCCATGACTCATCTAGACACATCCAGCACAACATCGAATTACTAATAATGAATTCACATACAAATTTGGAGCTTTATTAACTCAACCCAAATAGTTCAATGCACTTGACACATTGATTTATCTCTAAACTATTCAACATAAGTGCACGAACCTTGGAGAAAAACTCCTATGAAAATGAGGACACAATATTTGACAACCCTGCAATAATTATGTTAATCTATACAACTCGTTGATATAGTTGTGATGGTATCTCATGAGGACCCAATTATTTCTATAGTGATTTGAATGTGATACCTTACCCTACAATAAAACTAGTCTCTCGTAATTCAAGGGCACCCAAATCCTCACGTGCCTCACCCTTTTAATGTGCTATTTTTTTTTTTTGGATCTAGGGGAATCGGTAACTTGTGGGGCTTTTTCCTAAGCCAGGCCCAGGTTCAAATCCAATTGGCTGCCATTATAAACCTAGGCTACGTGCAATAGCCTGCAGGCTGCACTGTAGCATTTAACTTATGAGTCAACAAGAGTCGAGACGTCCGCTATGGGGTCGCCTAATCTTCTGGCCAAGACACAACAGGCATATGTCTCCATGGAGGTTTGATCCTGGGTGGATCAGGTGAAAGTCGAGTGACTGCCACTGTTAACAATCACTATTTTATTGAACCTTGAGCCGATTTTCCAACTGTTCAAATGCTTTCAGAAACCAAAGCACAAATTGAATCTATTTTGGAAAATAAATAGATATGAAAAAAGAGGCTTTTTCCTCACTCTCATTACACTACTAATACATATTCTCCAAAACGAATGGAAAATAGCAATTTCGAAACTACAAATTTGGTCTGAGGAAGATAAATCTTTAACCGAATTGACTCTTCTGTTAATGGGAGGTAACTGTCTATGCGTTATATGTAATATATGTATTAATAGTGCGGGAGGAACACCAAACGTGGTGCTAGTACTAGGAGGAGGTCCACGGATCCATGAGCAACCGCCGGACTAAGCTCAGTTTTAACCTGACATGAAACAAACATGATACAACATTGCAACCGGGAGTCGTGGTCTAGAGAAGAGGTGTTGTAGATGACAGTCATATGACTAGGGGTGTATAACGCGCAATGGTGGATTTTTATATGAAGAGGTCGGTCAACCGACTATTGCAGTGGTCAGGGCAACCGACTATTCTAGTGGTCAGGGAAACTGACTGTGATATGCAGTGTCGTGGGGTACATGAGTTGTGTATTATCAATGTGGGATGTGTATGGAATGGGAAAGAGTGGGAGCCATGACAGTGGTATGATTGGGAGCGATGTTAATAAAAAGGGCCGAGGAGAGGGATGGTTTATATGTCAAGTCAAGCTTTTGGGAGCATTATTGTAAACTATGATATGGAGTGTTGGTTGTTCCTCCTTCAAATTCAACCACATAGGTCTGTGTTCTGAAAAGTGGGGAAAGCATGTAGGGAGACTGAGAAGGGTAATATGCACTGGACTAAGAACTGCATTAAGCATGAAAATTTAAATGTATTTTCACATACTAATAACTGGAGAAGTTACATAGTAATGGAAATGGTAGACCTAAGAGACGGCAGGACCACTTTTATTGACTGTCACACATAGAAATGATGTGTGAGAGATAGTAGGATAATGAATAAAATTAGAGTAGGGCAGGAATACACCTGCAACTTTGATACCATGTTAAACAAAATAATGACGAAGGTGGGAGATATGAAATATAAACCTTGAATTCATATATTATTCACAATGATACATATTTAAACAAGTCTAGTGACCCTTGGTTTTATATTCCAAGTGGCCTCGTGGACTCCCTTTTACTGTTCAACTTCTACACCAACCCTTATAGGATTAGGTGCCCAACAACTACAAGGAGAAAAATTTCAGGAGTATCAGAAATGCCCTTGGAAAAGACACTGACCTAGCTAAGCCACAAGAAATATTGCAAGCGTGCACCAATATATTTGTTGAGGTGGACCTAAACAAGGTTTACTAGCATTAATAAATCTAAACCTAGACAATTGGTCTCACATACAGGAAGTTAACTATGATAAACTATCATTTAAATGCAATGTTTTCAATTAATAAGTCCATTTTCACATGAAATTACAATATGATAGAAGAAGAACATCTAACCATCTTGATTATGGAGAACATTGGTAGCAACACAAAAGAAGAAGATGGCTTGCAAGGATGACCAAACAAGATCCTCCTTAAGTAACCATAAGGAAGAAAGTGAAAGGACCCATCTATCCAAAAAAGTAAGGTCCATTGCTTAGAGATGGAATCTCTGTTAGTAATAACAAGAGATTCTTGTATCCAAAGAATAGCTTCACTATCTTGAATCAATTTTCAGAAGAAGGGGAATTTCTAGCTACTACAACGACAATAGAGAAGACCCCAAGCCATACCAAGCCCTCTTTTATTGTAGTGCCAGAAGGGATACCTCCCATAGAGGAGGCCCCTATGGGCACTAAAGGGGAGGTTTTAGGTTTAGAAGAAAAAAAATTGATTCCCCCAAATCCCTCAACACCCAAGGTGGAGGTTTCTCAATATGGTCTATAGATTAAAAATTAGATGCAAACAGGGAAAATGAAATAGATCACTCACAAAGAAAAGCATGAGAAAGACAAATCAACAACTTCGAAATGAAAAAATTGAAAAACATAAGGAAATTGGGACCCCTATGATAATCTCTCTATCCAAAATGGTCATTAGAAATTTCAAGAAAAGTGGCCTCGGCCTCTATTCTATAGGAAAAAAATCACACAGTAAATAATGAAATTCCTCTCCTAGAATTTCAGGGGGTTGGGCTATGATAAGTAGATGTTTGAAGTTAAATCTCTAATAAAAAAGAAAATGTTGGCCATATTCCTGCTCTAGGAGACGAAGTTGGGGGAATGATATTCCCTCTAAAAATTGTCAAAATTATGGAATAATTCTGAGATTAGAGCGATTTTATTACGTGGGGCTTATGGGTTTCTTTGTTTGATTTTTTATACCTATGTTTTGAATTTTATTGAATCACATCAACACCTTATTGGTTGGTGGTTGCTTGCTTCATTTCCCATCAAACAAGGTGTGCAATGTTGTTAATGTATATGTTCATGCTTAATATAAATAAAATATCAATTGTTGGGATTCTCTCCCAGACTTTATAGACTCTCTTCACCTTCACTCTATAGCCTTAACAACTCAATTGCTATGTGTAGAATATTGGAAAATTTCAGACCTCGTAATGATATCAGAAATATGGATTTCTAAGAAAGGGAATGGATTCTTAGCCTCCTTCTTGGTTTTCAAGTAAGGAAACTCACTCAATGCCTACAAAATGGTGGAAGTTGAGGATATATCAATATGAAATGAAGAAATAAAGGAAATGATAGGTATCCTTTTTGCTAAGTTTTGGGGGTGCTTCAAAACATAACATGGGGGTGGGAGGAGAGAGAGGGGTTATTTTCAACCCGGATGGATAAATTGAAATTGAGTACAATTGCTAGTTAAGAAATTATGTAAATAATGTGGACGGGGCATATGGATTACTATAAGGGCTCCTCCTCGCCAAAGAAGAAAATGTTGAAGATTTGGTGGTGTTGGTATATTTTCATCTAGTTATCCATCACCTTGTTCATGGATATTTTCCTAAAGATTATAAGTTATGAAACATTATTTATTCAATCCAGAATAAAAAAACTAGTCGTCTCTACTATTAACTTCTTTCATGTGTTGAGAATGAAGAATTTGGTTACAGATGATCTCGTCAATAAAGGTGTAAAATTGAATGCGAGATTCCTAATGAGAATTGATTTTGCTTCCCTCAAAACTATTCCTTAATAATGTGTTTTGTATGCAGTGTAAATTATGGTCTTTTCGAGAATCTATGTCTTCAAAAACGTTGTGTCATTTAGGATAGTAAAATGGCTTATAGATATTGAGAATAAAAACCCTCATAAAGTTACAAATATAACTCACCTCTAAGGATTTTCAATGTACCCACTTACTCTATAAACAATAGTCCAAGTAGAGATTTTAATTTAATACAATATTCTCATCATGATTAAAAAAAATTATAGATAATTTATTTAATTTTTTTTATAGAATTTTATAATTTTTTTTTTTTATGAATATGTTTATATAGAATAGTTTTTATTTTATATTTTGATTTTCAAACTTTAGGGTTTATACTATGATTGCATTTAATAAAATTTTAAATATTATGTTTGCTAATAAAGTTAAGTTTATTTTCTAAATATAAAGTTTTATTTATTTATTTTATTTTATCAATTTAAAATAAATATACAAAATATTAAGTTAAATTCAATAAGAATAACCTAAATTACATGACAAAAGGTAGCTAAATTTTATTCAATAAAGTTAACCTAAATTTTTTGTTGAAGGGTAACAATATAGAAAGTTATTTTTTATGAAATCGAAGTTAGAGATGACGTTAAGTTTACAGTAAGTGAATAGTATACTAAAATAATTTTTTTTGGGGTTAATATGATGATGATGATGATGATGATGATGATGATGATGATGATGATGATGATGATGATGATGATGATGATGATGATGATGATGATGATGATGATGATGATGTTGTTTCGAGATCACTATATTTTTGCTAACTGAACAAGCCAAGAAATTTGATAGTGTGGAAAAAGTTTTGGAAATAAAAACAAATGTGGGTACAAGTTGAGCATTCCAAGAGAAAGTGATTTTCATCTCCAACCTTCTTAGTATCACAAAATGACAGATTTGTTCATCCCAAGGTGTTTTGGGAATAGACCAATGTAGAGTTTCATTTTGAAGCATACATAAACTAGTTCTTATCTTTCAATGTTCATTTTCCTCTTATGATTAGTCAAGACAGAGAGATGATTCTCATTACAGAGATTGAGTTTGATATCTTAGTTTATTTTTCCCCTCAAACTCCTTATCATCCCACAATTTATCCTTAAATTTGGAAGAATATTATTTTTAGTATTATCTTTATTCTTCAAGATCGTCTCCTCCTTTATCCCCCAATAGTGATTTGGAAGTAATAGTATTTTTAATATTATATTTATTCTCCAAGATGATCTCCTCCTTTATCTCCCACTAGTCACACTAGGACTATGCATCCTTGTGCCAACCTCGCTTGTATCAGAGGTGAGGGTTTTGGCTAGAGTTACAAGTGGATCATAAATTATTTTTAGACTCGATTTTCCTCCACAATTCTCTAGATATATTGCAATCTTGAAACTCACATCCATATAAAACAACAAGGGTGACTAGAGTCTCAAAGAAGAATTTTTTTTCACTACCAAAAATCAGTACTCTTGCAATTGTTTTTAAACTCATAATAAGCTTTCTCACCTCCAATAATGCTTTTTTTCAATACTATAATTCTAATTGCAATACAAGGTATTTATATAAAAAAACCTTCATACAATAAATAAATAAATAAATAAATAAATATATATCTATATATATATATATATTACTGAATTTTAATTAAATTATTAATATTAAATCCGATTTCTATCATCTAAACTTATTATGCTGAAAACATGCAACTCTACTATGACGCCAATTTGAACCATATATGTGTTTATAAAAAGACGTATTTCTCGTGATCGTACCATTTTGACAAGAAAGTTAAACAAAAGGCGATAAGATGATCACGAAAACCAAGTGTAAATTTTTAATTAATTTCATATATTCAATCAAAAGCAATCAAATGATTGTACGTATGGAGAAGCTTGTTCATGACTAATGCAATTCGCTGAACATATTCATGATGTGAAGAATTATGAAGTACTTTTCATTGTCACTGCCCGTTAAAGCAGTGCACGGGTAGAATCTGCAATATTTTTATGTATTGAGTTTTCCAACGAACTTCATCATTTTATTTTCCTCAAAAGTTTTATGCGCCCATCCAATGAATCAAACTCATGTCTGCCACAGCCCACATATAGTTATTGTTGGGTTTTGAGAGTGGGCATTCTTGTCTTCTCATGATGCTACATCCCAATGTTTATTGGGCTGCAATCTCTGTCGCAGAATTGCCAAGAATAACGTGCACAAATGAAATAATATGAGAATGAATTTGAATAGGTTCGTCTTTAGTTAGTTTATTATGAATGTCCCTCCATGCTATTGTTAGGGGGAACCGGGTTCCAACAGTCGCCTGATGAATTATTAACTCTAATGCGCAATCAAGTGGAAATATAAAATGCATACAGCAGGCAGGATAAACATGGAAAAAAAGGTGGCACCTCCTACTCTTGATTTAGATATGGAATATGATTATATGGTAATGCAACCGTCTGATTCATGCACAGGGAAAAGAATTGACAACTACTTTCCACAGCTATGTCTGCCACCACTATTCTAGTCAGCATAAAACTTCGAAATTCTCAAACTATAACGCATGATCGTGACCTCACCTATAAGGCATGTGCCCACATATATATATATATATATATATATATATATATATATATATATATACCACTCACAGGGTTTTTAGTACGGAATTATCTGCCCGATGGTTCAGATAAATATATTCGCGCAAAGGAGAGTTCTGTTGAGTACTTGAGTGGTTGGTGACACAAAAGATGGCAAAACCTTTTCACTGTACTTCCACTATACCACCCAAAAGAACAAATCAATAATTTTCTACTTTAAAGCGGACGAGGTTCCACGAGCTCCAGGTTCGAAGAATGTGAGTTAGAAATATAACCTCAAAGCCAACATGTGGGGCCATTACATAAGTGGGGAACGAAAACTTTAAACTATTGGATACCTGTAAACCTTTGTAGCGTGCCTTCTCCAATTTCGAGATATTTAAGGGGCTGAATTTATCCATGCTTACTTCGTATTATTATGAATATAATTGAACGTAGTAGTGAAATTAATTATAGTCGATAATAGTTTTATATAGTTAATTACGGTGAATTAAATTTAACTATGATTTATTATATTTATTTAATAAAAAATAATTATAGTTATGTTATTTATGTTCAATTATTGTTGAGATGATATTTTAGACTTAATAGGTTTAATTATAGATAATCATATTTAATGATATGTATTTATAAAAAGATTAGGATTTATATGTTAATCATAAATACATAATTATTTATATCTAGTCAAAGTTTATATAGTCAAATTAGGGGGTTTCACTCAATAAACTTCTCACATACCATTTCTTAGCATACTAAACAATACCTTTAATTTGATTACATATTAGAAATACCTCTAAAAATTACTTTATTTAACCCAATCCCATACACCTTCTCAATTTAAAATATCCCTACTTTCACTCCATATTATTATAGGTATCTATTTTTTCATTAGCATTTTTTATAGCCCTTTATATTTCTCCATTAACTTTGAGCTCCATTCGTTATACACTACATATAAAAACCGTTTACCCCCTATTATATGCTCAATATATTATGTCATTTCTTCCTCAATATATATCTTCCAATATATACACACATGGTATGGTATTTTTCCCATTACTACCAAGTAAAGTCCCGTGAATCAAAAACAAATAAACATAATAATAAAAAACAAAAAATCATAGTTTAACATACTCAACCACAATCAAGCATATTTTGTTCATTATATTAATATTTTAATTGAAAACTTTACTATTCCTACCTGCACAAACTAAAGCATAACTATATAATATTATAAGTGATTAATATATAAAGATCAACATCATTATTTGTAGAAGGTAAAAAATAATGTCATCTTTCATATAATGAGGCTAATAAACTTTAAATATATTATTCAATATCGTAAGATATAAACCTTTTCATATTGTTTTTATATATTAAATTATTTCATTAACATGAATAACTTCCAACTTGGTCCCTTATTTCAAATTGACTAATATAAAATAAAAGTGATATTGAAAATATTGAAAAACTATTTTTATTGATTAAATTTTGAATTAAATAGGTTATTTTTATAATATGAATTAATTGAACCAATTTGATATCGCTCAATTTAAAATTGTTTCAATAAATGTGATGGGTTGAAAAGTGACAATGAACATTTTTTGAAAAATGTATTTTAATTAATTAATTAATTATAAATTGAATTCATGAATCATTTTGTAATTTCAGTAAGAGTATCTTTGATTTAAAGTTGCAGTATGGGTGTCATGAAGTTAGAGTCACAACACTTTAGATTTTCAGCATTACATTAGAGTGCTGTCTTGCATCAACCTACAATAGAGAGTTACAAAACTCAATGGCCAAGAGTTGTACCACTTGGAAACAAGGACTCGCAACACTTGAAATAGGGAGTTGTAGTTGTTATCCATAGTGAGTTGTAGTGCAGGTATCTGATACCATGTTGGATTATAATTAAAATGACAAGATCTAAGTGCAATAAATTACTAGACTAGCTACTTTCAAAACAGAAAATAAGAGACAAGAATTGACTAATGAACCAAGGAGACAATTTGAATTAGTCTTAAATTTGATTATACATTATTGATGAACATGAATAAAATATATAGAATTTCGAGTAGGCCAAAAAATTCGAATTAGGTTGGGGCTCCATTTTCATGCACTCAATATAACTCAAAAAAACTTTCTGTAGTTGGAAAATAAATCAAAGTTACATTGGGAGACCCAAAATTAGAATGGAGTAAATTGGAAGTAATAAAAAGTATTAATTAGTTAGAACTAATTAATAAATCTCACATGCAAAAACACGAACCAATTTAACTTGAAAATAGGATTATAAGTCAACTAACATGGGGAGGAAGAGAAAAATGGTGATTAACTCCTACAGAGTACATATGAAATGCATACTTATTACAGGAATTCATATGCAGGAGGTATCATTAATTTATAGAGTGGAAATAGAAAAATGGTCCTCCAACTAATGTCCAATCAATGCCACATGTCATTCTAGGTGGCATCCCCATTAAAAATAGTCCTGCAAAAAATAAAAAGCATGTGCCAAATGATAGGGATTCACAAGTAGTAAATGAAAAGTGATCATATATGCCCCTGATAATATATGGAAGATGGTATAATGATGGCTAGAGTGTAGGTATTGATGAACTATTGATTTCAATGTAGCCCAAAAAATGACCATGTGTTAAATGGCTAAAGAAGGAAAGTGTTTACAAAACACATTTTAAGAAACCAAGGAATTGAAAGAATACAACCATGAATTAAAAAAAAAAATAAAGTACTTGAGTGGAAGATACATCATAATAAAAATATAATTGGGCACATATTTGGCACACCATAATCTATGAATGATCCTCAAATTCAAATAGATAAATGATCAATTTATTAATACACTTCAAATAAAACTAAGTGAAAAAAAATTCAAATTAATGACATGTTTGATGCAAAATATATACCAAAGGTTGATACAATTTGTGACACAAAGGATCTCATAAAAAATTCTAATGCATATTTTGATACATATGAACTAATCCCAAAGGTTGATGTGATTTGTGTTACAAAGGAGCTACTATAGAGGATTGATGTGAAATATGATACAAACCATCTTATCCAAAATATTGATGTCGTATGGATGTAAGTAAGATGCAAAAATTCCATGTTCATTATGATACATAAGACCTAATGAATATGGGATCATGTATTCAATTAAGGAAGTAAAAGGTGATGAAAGATGAGTAACAAGCACATAATGACAACAAGAACAATAGAAAAATTAATTGTGACAAACCAAAATAACCACCAAATGTTTTTTCCAAGATTTTTTAGGCCTTGTGAAGAGTTTACATTCAACACAAATTGGCATGGATTGGGGTATGGAAAAGGAAAAAATTTACATATTCTAGACTACTCAAAACTAGTTGATTTTTTGAGCAAATGATTTCTTGAAGATATAATTAAGAATCTTGGTAATAAGTGCTAACATTATAAAAGAGTTGGTCAAATGGGGAGTCAATTTTTTTATCCCCATCTTTTCCTTCATTTTGGGAATACAAATTACCTATTTGAAAATTATCAAAAGAAAAAACAGGTAAAAAATACAATCCATTGTAGATAAATAAATTGTTGGAGATGGAATAAAGAGGTAAACAAAACTACATAAGTATTACCATATAGTACAGACAGAGGTAGTTACACTTAAAAACACGAAAAGAGAAAAGGAAAAATCTATCAAGCAATCATTTTATATAAATTTTGGGATGACCTAGATCCAATTTTATATGTTCTCTGAAATCAAATATGGTACAATCTACACTTCAAGGGGTAGTATCACATTAATACAAAATAAAATCTTCTACAATGTAAGGGTGGAGTGAATATATTTAGTGGTAAAACAAAATTACCACATAGTTAAAATTAAAATGGTTAGTGGTAAAGTAGAAGTCACCACATTGATCAAATCAAATTTGTTAGTGGTCATCGAAAGACCACCACATTATTCAATTGAAAATGGTTAGTGGCAAACTGTAAATCACCACTATCAATGGAAGATGGTTACTATTAAACCAAAAAAACAACCAAATGAGGTAAATTTGCTTAGGGGTCAACTAGAGAAACTATCATATGAAGTGAAGATGGTTAGAGGTCAACCAAAAAAAAAACAAATGAATAATCCAAAGCTTCAACTCGAATCCTTTCAACTATAAATTATTGAAGAGAAGAAAAATCCAAATCTCAAGCTTGGATCCCTTCAATTAACTTATCACATTATACCTAACTGGGCAAAATATCAAATACTAGTGGTGATAGTCGTGCTTCAATATTTGGAGTCCAAATAGTTAATCAAAATTCTATTCTTTAGTCATCTTTTGGGAATTCAAACATAGAAACTAGTCTCCTTAACCAGAAATCCACAATCATTTAAATTATTCATTAGGAATTCCAAGATATGGTATATATTCATATCTTAGAGATATTGACAGTTTTCAAGGCATATTTTCATCGAAGAGGGATTCAACAGTTTTAAATTTAAGACAACAAAAAATATTGGTACAATTATCGAGACATAGGATTAAGGACGAGAATGTTAGATGATGAATCCCTAAAAAATCACAACATATAAGACCACATTGATATGAGTTGTAAATATTACCTTTTATGACGTGTTTTCATGATCCGTTTATGAGTTTTCAGTGAGATATAGACCTAGAATTATTAATTTTATTTACTGTAAATTTATATAATGAGATCAATACATTATTGTTGAGAATGGCTTTAAGCCATTTCTACCACTTATTATTGTTATGATTCTTTGTGCCAATTATTAGTATTTACCATTATTTCTGTAAGTGGGTAGGGTTTGGATTTTTTGTTTGCTGGGGGGTTGTGTGCACACTTGTATTATAAGTTTGGATGTAGATGTCACAAAGGCATAGTTTTATTAGATATAAAAGGGAATGAAATATATGTAATTTATGGAGTCAATTAAAATCAAAGTTGAATTTAACAATAATTGAGCGTTATAAAAAGGAATTAAAAAGAGAGTTACAATGTGGAATGAGAGCCTTAAAAATGGTATCATTTCATGTAATGGTTTATCTCAACATAATCATTTTTCACCAACTCTCTTTCTTATATTTTTATGGTATATTAATTTATTTACGTGTTGTCATGCATTATATTTAATTATTTTCATGATGTTCCTTCTACCTAAAAAACTAATTTTTCAGTGATTTCACAAAAAAATACAAATTTAATATCTTTTCTCTTGTAATTCAACCCTTTTGCATCTCAAACCTCAAGATCTATATCAACGATGAGATTAGGAATCATAGTACCATTAAACAAGTGTCAAATGGAAGATTGTTTTCACCATCCCCTCATGATTATTGTAATGTTTCTCATTTAATATATTTTTCTAACTAAAAGATGTATCATATAGAAGTAAGCTTCATGAAGGAGATTTTTTCGAGATCATATATTCCCCTTTTAAATACTCTTTTCATGAAAATTATTATTCTAAATTATTTGTATATGGATATTAATCATAGAGACTACTAGAAACTTGATTTACTAAAAATTAATTGAAAACCATTGGATTCACATAAGTGAAATACATATGCATACCATTGATCACAAGGCTAATGCAAAATAATGGAAAATAATGCATCAACTTCTTTTATCATGTTGTCTAATGGAAAATAAAATTGATTATATATATATATATATATATAAATTTGGATTTAAAGATTAGCTCCATTTAGCCTTGTGGATTTAAGTGGTTGAGAGGTGTTATCTTACACCAAAAATCCATGAAAATCATGGGTTTAATCCTCGTGATCCCTTCCAAGTTAGAATCCACAATTACGAACAACAACTTATATTATTTATCATCTAGGGGTCTTGGACGATTGATTGAAATATTTTTAGTAAACTTTTTGACTTGAAAAAAATATAAATCCACTTACACTATTTATTTTGAACCAGCAACGCTAAACATTCATAGAGAAAGTAAAAGTTAAGTCCATTTATGATTTTCTATTACCATGATGGTTTTTAGGTTCAAAGTTCATGTATAATTGTAGAGCTTGTAACTCACTCGATATTACTTAAAAATATATCATATAATACATCAAATTGAACCTATATCTTCACTTTGTCAAATGCATATGACATGGCTTCAATATGGTCGATTGATCTAATTTATTTCGTCTATAATACCTAGAAAATAGTTGCAATCATAATAGAAATTTTATAAAAATAATATATTTCTAATCTAAAATATTTTTTCCGAAAGGTCTCATCTCATTTTTTTTCCCATATCCCATAAAAGGTTTAGTAGATTCTAAATCTACAATTAATTTCTAGGAATGTTGTAGGAAAATATTTGTAAATTGTTTTGAACGTTATGTCCTTTTTACTATTTTCTCGGTTTTTTTAAACAATGAAATCAAGGATTAGTTTGCATCAATGCTAACTTAAGTATCCTAATGGTCCAAATGGAACAACTTCAATAATACTAACGAATGAAGTGAAATGAAATAGAGAAATAAGTGAGATCTATTTTGTATTGATAATATAATGGATTGATTAAAAATTGAGGAGAAAGGGGCAAGTGGGGGAATTGATTTTAATATAAATCTCTTGCTACAAACTATCTAACATACTAGTGATTCATTAATACACATAGCTTATTCTATCCACTAACCCATAAATAAGCCATTAATATTAGTGATAAAAACTAACGGAATGATGGGAAATTAATGAGTTTACAAATAAAATAACTTATTACAAAATATGTTGTATACAGAGTTAAAAATAATGGAGAAATTATTTAATATTGGAGAAAGTTTGTTTCACAATTGTGCATGTGTCCTAGATTAGGATTAGTTTCTATTTTCTAGGAGACATTTTTGATCTCCCTATATTGATGTAAACCTATATATTTTGATTCCATGATGAATGAATCGGTGCGGCACTTCCTAAGTCTCTAGGTGTAGCTCACTCACTTGTGAGCTGCTAGTTTTAGTGTTTTAGTTTTGTCTTCCACTTTTTAACATGGTATCAGAGTTGGTGAGTCTTGGTAGCTGAATTGAGTACCTTGGTGGCTGTTTTGAGGCCCTTGGTGGCTGGAGATCCTTAGTGGCAGTGCGGAGCCTTGGTGGATTAATTGAGAGCCTTAGTGGAAATTCACAGCCTCAGTGGCTAGATTGAGAGCCTTGGTGGCTGAAGAATTGAGAGCCTTGGTGGTTGGAGAGAGGCATTGTCAAGAGAGACTCAAAGGGAAAGGAGAATCTAGAAAACTCATTTTCTTTTATTGAATAAAGACAAGACAATGTGGCATTGAGGACTCATTCATGCCCTGGACATAACAGAGATAATCACATGATTTAGGGCTCATTCACGTGTTGATACCCATTTTCTTAAAGGGGTTTCGGTCAAGGCAAGTCATAATTGCATACCTGATACCTAATTCCTACGTTGGTGCTCCATTCATGTTTTTTTGTTTAAGTTTGAGAGTGCTTCATTCTAAGTCGAGATCACTTGGCATCAAAGATCGTGTGGAAGTGTGGTTCCTTCATGAAAGAGCCCGATGTGCATGGTAGCATGGTGCCTTCGTGCAAGAGTCTGAGATTTCATGGCAACATGGTGCCTTCATGCAGGAGGTCGAGATTGTGTGGATTGTGCTACAGTGGTGCCTTGATCGCTTGGTAGATAGATAGTTACAATTTTTTTTTATACTCTATGGCAACTTGTGCTTTTTGTAGATTGACGAAGTGGTCGTATTTTTTTCTGATGCCCTGAGGATACTCTGAGTTGTTTTTTTATTTATTTATTTATTCTTTTTCTTTTTCTTTTTCTGATGTTATAAGGATGATATTCCTTCATATTACATCTATTTGATCATATTGATGTAAAATTAGAGTCCAAATTCTCTGCAAAGTTTTTCCGACAACATTAAATTCAATGTGTATTTATGTTTTTTCTATGGCCAAACTCTCAACAAGTTTTGCTGATGAATTTTAAATTCAATGTGTATTTAAGCTTTTTGATCTATGGTTTAGAGTCACTGGTGAGAGTTACCATCATAAGATTCTGATTCAGTATCACAATTTTTTGGGTGTGTTTTTTTTGTGTTGCTTTGATACTTTGAGGTCGAGATCACTCCCATAACCTCGCGATCATTCCAGAGATCATATTTTTGGTGTGGTTTTTTTGGTGTTTTTTTTAATGAGATCGAGAATGCCAACATAGATCGTTGCCTTGGTGGCCGAGATTTCCAGTATAACTTTGGTGGTCGAAATCGTTGGTGCAATGTTTATTGAAAGCATATCTACTAATTGTTGGATTTTGATCCATAGATCGATCCTGTCACAATGAATTAACACCTTTATGAAGCATACCAAGATGAGAGAAATAAGCTCAAGGGGTCGACTTACACCAATTGGAAGTTCAAATTGTAGACATTACTCGAGGGTTTGAGTGCGTGGGAAATTTCAAATGGGGACGAAGCGAAGCTGACTATAGCTAGAGGTCGAACAACTGCATCAATTCAATCTTGGGAGAAGAGGAAAAAAAATTGGTGTTGTTGAAAATTTTAGTGAAATACAACATCATCCATCACATGAGAGAGTGCAAAACTTCCAATGATATTTGTGTGACTCTTGTTGGTGTCCAAATGTGAACAAATATTGAAAAAAAAATTCCACATAAATTATCAACCTGGGGGCATTAGTTATTTAAATACTAACGCGCACAGTATATGCAAGAGCAATCACATAACCTGTCATTGAAGCACAAGCTTTAATTAATACATAGGAAAACTACTGTAACAAAAATTAAGATGGATTGCAGAATTAAAAAGGCATTCACATAAATTGTAGAATTATACTGGAACAACAGTAATGATAAAAAATCAAAATTTAAAATCAACGAAAGAGAGATAACGCAACACTTGATCAGAAAAGTGGGCCCAACTCTCTGATCAGGGCTACAGAAAACTCACAGCTTACAGTCAGGACAACAAAATATTGTGCATTCAATGAATTAGAAAACGCTTATGTTACAAAATCTGTGTCTTCTTTCTTAACCCCGATTCATAGCCCGAAGGCCCTATTTATAAAAATCTTCAAGAAAACGTAGATTTCCTTTAACAACTAAATGTCTACAATTATACATTTTTTACAATAGCAACCTAGTTGCCAAAGGAAACCATGAAAAGCCTGAAATAGCGTTGGGATAAGATGGAGCCTATTGCGCTATTACAGCAGGTTGAGATAACGCTGGAAATTAGGAGTTTGTCCATGGCTCGCAGCTATAATCCCTTTACTTTTACCAAATCTGTAAAAATACCAGAGTTAATCCTTGCAAAGGTGAAACCTACATGAGTATCACTTCATTAATAAAATATTCCATGTAAGATAATGGGAAGGGGTTTACCTCATGTATTTTAGAGAAATTAATGATGCAAAGAGATAGAAAGAAAGGTGTGCAAAAATGGGAGAGAGAAGTATGCATACTTGGTACCCAACATCTCCCCCCAACTGGTCTATCTGCATGTCATCATGCAGCTCGATGTCTTCTCAGATCTGGATTGGATTGACTGTGGCTGGCATGAAGCTGTGTGAGGGAATATTGTTTGGCCATCTCTCTCCTAGGGGTTTATAACCTTCCGTTAGAACAAAATCCTTCCACCAATATGTGCTGACATTATATGCAGGAGTATATTGATCTGCTTGTAGCCAAATGAGGGGAACTTGAAACCTCAGCCCCATCCACCTGAGCCCACAAGTCTGAATGCATGCTACAAAACGTGGCACTATTTCTAGTGCCCATGCAAATCTAGGTGCTCCAAAAGGTTCTTGACTTCTGACGACTGAAGATGACAACATCCACCTCCTTTCACAATTTTCCAGTGCTTCATCTCAGAAAGTTATTATTTGTCTCACACAGAGGTTAGGACACCATTTCTAGGTATTCAACATATGTCCTATATGCCCCCAGATCTATAGGAAAGGAAAATTCTTCTTATAAATATTTGTAGCCTGGCCATGCTCCCTCCTCATCATTAGTGGCCTGGTGACTTGGTGTTCTTCAAACGTATTATAGGCCTTTATCCATTTAATCTGATTGATGGTGTAAGAGGTGAAAGCTCTTAAATGAATGTCCCTCGTGAATTGAACAGGGCTAAAGGGTTGATAGTGCTTTAAGAAGTAACCATGCATGTAGAGTTCGCACATTAAGTGCTATCCTATATATGATGAATTTTCAAAATACGAAGGAACTGGATTGGGTCCTCAATCTCGTGAAACAATTCCTTATGTATACTCTCAAGGAAAAAGAAAAGAAATTGTTCATGAATTAATAAGGCATAATTATGTGAGGGAGGTCTACAAGCCATTACCTACTTCACCAAGGAAAACATGTTCTCCTTATCTGATTGCAGCAACTGCACTTGTTCTTATAACTCCTCTATCTTAGCCTTTTGTTTTGCTTGCCTCTGCCACACTTTATCCAACTGGTCTATGTATCTTGTAACGACCTCAACAGTTCTCGAACCTGCATTGTCTCCTTCTGTAATATTCCTAATTGGGAAAACTCAACAACACATGCATGAAAAACAAATTTTCAGAAATATATGCTATAAAAATAAAAATCAACCCTTGGATCCATTAGATCTGAAAATATGACATCTAAATCCAAGAGGATATCAGAAACAAATCATAGTTGGTGAGGTAAATAAGCCTCCCACACCTAGTATGGCTCAAAAACACTAAAACCCCAAAACTACTGTAACATAAAATTACTGCATAAAGAGACAGTGTAGTCTAATGAGGGTTTATACTCAAAAATTATAGATACAAATATACATGCTCATATATTAAACAATATTTCTCAAAAGCTGAGATCTAGTCTCCTTTATACAAATCCAAGAGAAATCGAGAAGGCTTTCTAGGAATACACCCAATACAAATGGTGATCTATAGCCCAAGGACTGAAGAATCACTGCAAATGAAGCACTTGAATATACAAGGCTGATATAATATAAATATTTTTCAGATCCACTCCAAATTTTCCTCCAATGATAGGTTGATCCCTTCAATCACAGGAAAACACTCAAACAGAGCCACAAGATCCCTCACTGAAGCTGCCCTCCAAAAGAGCACAATTCCAGACTGAAATTACATTGTAGGTGATGGAAATAGATTGGCCTACTGCCAAAGATCTGAAATGAGCTCAAGAACTCTCCAAAATGATCTCCCAAGAGAAGGAATCCTCCCTCCTATGAAAAAATAGCTCAAAAAATGGGTTTCTCAACCCTCCACTGCAACACTCTACAAGACAACACAGTATTTTGCAGAAAATGTGTTGTAGCTGAAGAATAAAGCTTGGCCCCAATTCCAAATGTGTGGAATGATAGATTAGGTCTCTCTTAAGAGCTAATCAAAGGGAAGAGATGGAATTCCTAAACAAAAATACCTAGTGCTAAACAATACCAACAATCCTAGCTAAATAGCTAAAGAGAGAAAATGTCTAAATAGACATATAAAAATATAATTTATAAGCTAACCTCATATGGCTGCCATCCTCTTCCTTATAAACAGTGTGAGCCTTCTCACCTTGGGTCCCATTCATTAGGGTTTCCACCTTCACACAATCAATCTCCCTCCAAAACTATGTTGTACCTTCATCAATGCCACTCCTCCATAACAATGATGTTTGATTTGGTCAAGGTTGACCTCTTCAACCTTCTTCAGCCCTTTTTCACATGTAAGGGTCTTCAATCCAGCTCTTATATAATTGTCTAAACTAATCCACATTCATATTGAGCTGCCTTTATTGATGATCCACTCCTCTCACATTAGTGTTGTTGACTTGGTCAAACTTGACTTTGTGCACATTCATTATGCCTTGTTCACACATGGGAGTGCTAGATCTAGTTATTATTATGATCCCTTTCCACACCAAGAGGGATTTTATGATTATTTAAGATAAGTATGGGTCTCTTTCCCCATTTATTCATATTCTAGTTTCTAAAAGAAAAAATCAATATTCCTATTAGTTGCATGCTAATTTAGGAATATTGTTGTCCTCCCTTCCCAAATGTTTCTTGTCCTAAAGCAACTGCAAGGATATAACTTAAGAGCCTCCTCTCCTCCTCTTGTAGCTCCTTCATATGATAGATCCCTCCAAGGAACAAGATGTTGTGTGATTAATACATCCCCAAACTTCCTGTCCCTAATATTCAAGTTAGCTTTTGGTGACCATCCCAAAGAGTTATCCTCATGAAGAAGTAAAATATCCATGGAGGAAAAAATGTGCTATCTAGAGGCCTCCTTGAGGCATGATATCTTATATGTATTGGGATTTATCATCCCCATGTGAATCTCCCATCCCCAAGCTATCATCCATACAAAATGAGCAACCCTCCAAAATAGTAACTCATGAAAAATATCCTCCACCTTTGGCTCCTGCAATGTAAGTGGGTTGAATAACTAAACATGGTAGACAAAATGTCCTACCCCATGTTGTATTTATCTCCACTCATGATAAGTGTAGAGTATCTTCTGATCTTGGGCTACAATAAGGTTTCCCTCGAGTGGCAAGAAGAAGATTGCATCTTCAAAGATCCTCTCTCTAATGTCATGAATCATGCTGGCCCAAACCATTCCATACAAAATGAATGGCACATCATCACCATATGGCATCCAAATAAAAAAAATACTGAAGGTTATGTGCAATTTTGTATGATACCAATGGTTTCTCAAGTGGATACAACGCATTATTTCCAACTGCTGTTTGAGAAGATCATGTGGCAAGTTTTCCTCCAATAAATTACTAGTTGTGCATGTTTTCTCATCTAGTATGTGGTATTAAGTAGCAATATATATTAGATGAGAATGATAAAAATGAAAATATACTTTCCCAAAGTCATGTAGAGAATGGTTATCATCATAAGTGTTGGTCCTAGAAATACTATGAAACCCAGAAATAATCTTTCCCTCTTGTGGAGAAATGCATTGTACATAGGGGGTGAGATAATGCAAATATTAAATGAAATGAACAATAAGTATGGTAATTCATTTCTTACCATGCATAATGAGTAGGCTGAAAGTGAGTGTAGGTTTTAACCCTGAAAAGAAATTATCTACACACAAATCTTATAACAGAAAATAAACAATAGCGAGAGCATAAAACGTAAAACATATAAACAAAGAGATTTTCCCCTGGATCCAAAATTGGGACGACCAGCTTGATTTTTAATTATATTCCTTTTAGTGTTACAACACATATATATACATGCCGAAGTATACATAAACCCCAATCCAATAACCCTATATTAGAACATAACCGTAGTTCCCTTGACCGGATCTACAAAATACTAGGGGTCGAAAACCATCGTACCCCAAAACCATGTGCAAAATCATGCACAAAACATGGGTGGGTCCGCCTATGAGTGGGTCCACACACCAAACAAATTTTCATCGGGGCGCTACCCCAGACCCCAACAGTGGAGGCTTCCTCCCCCCTTGTGACCCCCCTACTACGCCCGGCGCAACGTACAATGCATGGGGCTAGTCGTGGAAAGAATATAACACATACCCAACGTTCTCCAACTTGCTATTTTCTTTCCACAGGGGACCACAAGAGAGCTTAGTCACTAGGCCAATTCTTCAACACCCATTGTTTCTCTACACCAAGAGAACTTGTGAGTGCTCACAAACTTCGTCAATGCATCTGCAACATTATTGAAAGTGTCCACCTTTACTAGCAATACCCTTTTAGCCTCAACCATATCTCTAACAAAGTGATATTGGGCATCAATTTTATTTGTATTTGAATGGTAAGCAGGGTTCTTAGCCAAGAAAATTGCACTTTGGCTATCACAGTCTATCCTTATAGCTTGTTGTACCAACCCCATACTTGAAGACAATCTTTGCAACCAAACTGATTCCTTGCTTGCATGAGTGGTTGCTATGTATTCTGCCTCTGTAGTTGAAAGAGCCGCTACAGATTGTCTTTTACTCATCCAACTGACTGCGACTCCAAATAGGCTAAAACATATACCCACTTGTAGATATTATTTGGTCCAGATCTCTAGCCTAGTCTGCATCAACAAAACCACAAATGTCCAACATTTTTTCCAATCCTGGTCTTCCCTGGTAGCACAAGCCATAATCACTAGTGCCACATAAATATCTGAAAACCCGCTTCACTGATGTCCAATGCTCCTTCCTTGGGTTTGACATAAACCTGCTCAATACTCCCACTGCATGTGCAATGTCTGGTCTAGTACAGACCATTGCATACATCAGGCTACCCACTGCACTTGCATATGGAACACGGGACATATACTCCTCCTCTTCTTGTGTCTTGGGACACTGTTCAGCAGACAGCTTTACACCTACAGGAATAGGAACATTCACCGGTTTACTATCCTGCATATTGAACCTCTGCAATATAGTCTCGACATACTTCCTCTGGTTTAACCAGAGCTTCCTCTTTGCCCGATCTCTCTTAATTTCCATGCCCAAAATATAGTTTGCGGCACCAAGATCCTTCATGTCGAATTTGGAGAACAGTTGGGTCTTCAAATCTTGGATAATTTCTTTGTCATTTCCAATCAACAACATATCATCCACATACAAGACCAAATAAATAACACAGTCACCAATTAATTTAAAATAAACAAAGTGATCCTCCTTGCTTCTGGTGAAGCCAAGTCCCCATATATAGGTATCAAATTTCTGATACCACATCCTTGGTGACTGTTTTAACCCATACAGAGACTTCTTCAACCTACATACCAGTTCTTTCTTACCCTTCAACATAAAGCCTTCAGGTTGCTTCATGTAGATCTCCTCTTCTAGATCCCCGTGAAGAAATGTTGTCTTCACATCCATCTGTTCTATCTCAAAATCAAATGCAGCAGCAACAGATAAAAGTAATCTAATAGAAGTGACTTTGGCAACAGGAGAAAAAATATCACCAAAATCAATTCCCGGCACCTGGGAATAACCTTTCGCTACCAACCGAGCTTTGTATTTCTTCACCTTGCCTTCTACATTCATCTTCTTCTTAAACACCCATTTGCTCCCAATGGGCTTCCTTCCAGCCGGCAACTCCACCAGATCCCATGCATCGTTTTTGTGCAAGGATGCCATTTCATCAACCATGGCCTCCTTCCAGAGTTTTCCATCCTCTGAATCTACTGCCTCCCTGACAGTTCTGGGTTCATCATTAGTTATAGTTAAGGCAAAACCTGAACAGAAAGCAGATGGACTATACCTTTCTGGTTGCCTTCTTTCCCGAACTGATCTTCTTAAAGCTGGAGTTTGTGGCTCATCATCTTCTGAGTCTTCTGAGTCTTTAGCTCAAACTCTATCTTCTCAGGTTCCTTTGGTAGGACTTCATGTTTAACAACATCTTTCACTTCTCTAAACACCACATCTCGGCTGTACACAACCTTCCTTGTTTCTGGGTTCCAAAGCTTTTAACCCTTTAAACCATCCTTATACCCAATAAAGATGCACCTTTCAGATTTATTATCCAACTTGGTCCTTTTCTCCTTTGGAACATGTACATATGCATCACATCTAAATACCCTTAGATGTGAAAGAGAGGGTTTCTTACCAGTCCATACCTCATGTGGAGTCTTATCCTCCAACGCTGATGAAGGTGATCTGTTAACTAAGTAACATGCAGTCTCCACTGCCTCTGCCTAGAATTCTTGTCCTAACCTGGTACCACTGAGCATGCTTCTTTCCTTTTCCGTCAGCTTCCTGTTCATTCTTTCTGCAACTCCGTTTTGCTGAGGTGTGTATGGAGTAGTCTTCTGCCATGCTATACCACACTTCTTACGGAACTCTTCAAATTCCTTCTTGCCGAACTCCCCACCATTATCTGTCCTCAGCGCCTTTATCTTCTTCTCTGTCTGGTTTTCCACCAAAGCCTTAAATTCTTTAAATCTGTCAAAGACTTTAGATTTCTTTTTCAAGAAATATATCCATGTATTCCTTGAGAAGTCATCTATGAATGAAACATAGTACACAGACTTTCCCAGTGATGGAACTGACACAGGTCCAAACACATCACTGTGCACAAGTTCTAATATCTTGTTTGCCCTCTTAGCACCAGGAGGAAAACTCACCCGATTCTGCTTCCCATATACACAATGTTCACAGAAATCGAAATCCAGAGAGAAAGACTCAGGCACACCCATCTTACCATTCTATGTAGGCATAGGACGCCTCATATGCCTTCAGCCTTTGATGCCATAGCATGGTATTTTTCTCCGGGAATAGCTAGGCTTTCCGCTCCACTTTTAGGAACCATAGAATTGTTACACCCATCAATAACAGTGCTACCTTGTAGCTTGTACAAAGTTCCAGTCTGAACTCCCCGCATTAATACCAGTGCTCCCAGAACCATCTTGTAGGCATCTTTCTCAAACACTGTTTTTACACCTGCATCATCCATCTTCCTTACAGAAATCAGATTTCTGGCCAATGAAAGAATATGCAGAACACTAGGAAGTGTTCTAATCCTTCCACCTTGCAGCTTCAGCTTGACCTTTCCACGTCCGATGATTCTGGGCTTCCTATCATCCCCTAGGAAGACATCACCACCATCATATTTCTCATACTCGCAGAACCACTCCCATTGAGGAGTGAAGTGAAAGGATGCACCTGAGTCAGTCAACCATGACTCATGATCTACATGTGTATTTGAAGAAGAAGCCAAATTCACATCCCCACCTTCATTCGAGGTGGTTTTTTCCTCTGCAGAAGGAGGATCATCAGATCCCTTTCCTTTCTCAGAAGCTTTAGATCTGCAATCCTTTTTGTAGTGCCCTTCCTTTCCGCATTTCCAGCAAACCTTTACAAACTTTCCAGGAGATTTAGATCTCCCTCTAGATTTGGATCTCCCACTCGAAACCTTATTCTTGTTTCTGTTTTGGGACCTTCCTCGCACAGATAAGGCATCTCCAATATGGCCCTCCATATTTCTCCGTCACATTTCCTCCGACAACAAGGTTGAGACAATGTCATCAAAATTCAAGGTAGTTGTATTGCTACCTATTGAAATAACCAGACTATCCCATGAATCTGGTAGAGAACACAATAAACTGATGCACTTATCTTCATATGATATTTTAATATCAACATATGACAGCTGACTTACCACAGTATTGAAGGCGTTCAAATTCTCTGTCACCGAGTCTCCATCCTTCATCCTCAGGTTATACAACTTTTTCCACAGGAACAACTTATTCACCAGAGACTTAGATTGGTAAAAATTCCCAAGTTTTTCCCACAAATTCTTCGTCGTAGCTTCCCAGATACATTCAAAAATACTGAATCTGAGACACACAACCGTATTGTGCTCTTAGCCTTCTGATCCAGTTTATTCTAGTCTTCATCTGACATTTCCATTGGTTTAGTACCTGTATCTACCGCGATCCAGTGATCTTTATCCACCAGAAAATCCTCCATCTTGAGCTTCCATAACTCAAAACTCTGACCATTAAATTTCTCGATCTATATCTTTCCGCCGCTCACCATCTTTTTTCATCGCAAGAATCGATCTCACAGATCTCCCACAGAACAAGGTCTACCTCAGGCCCGAGAAAAAAACCCTTAGCAGCAAAGGCGTCCCCTTGAAGCCGAAACAGCTCTGATACTAGATGTAGGTTTTAACCCTGAATAGAAATTATCTACACATGAATATTATAACAGAAAATAAACAATAACGAGAGCATAAAACATAAAATAGATAAACACAAAGATTTTCCCCTGGATCCCAAATTGGGACGACCAGCTTGATTTTTCATTATATTCCTTTTAGTGTTACAACAAATATATATACATGCCAAAGCATACATAAACCCCAATCCAATAACCCTAGATTAGAACATAAATATAGTTCCCTTGATCGGATCTACAAAATACCAGGGGCCGAAAACCATCGTACCCCAAAACCATGTACAAAATCATGCACAAAACATGGGTGGGTCTGCCTTTGAGTGGGTCCACACACCAAACAATTTTTTTTCGGGGCACTTCCCTGGACCCCAATAGTGGGGGCTGCCTCCCCCCTTGTGACCCCCCTGCTGCGCTCGGTGCAATGTGCAGCGTGTGGCGCTAGTCATGGAAAGAATATAACACATACCCAACAGTCAGGTCCATGGATGAGTCCTGACATGAGATTATCCTCATAAAATTCTGCAAAATGAAGGGATGCATACTCCCCTTGGAACACTCCATCAATATAAACATACTCCCAAGTGACAGCGTTGTTGGCCTTAGTGATAAGGCTCTTGTCACTCCATGACTCCTTCCTTTGACATTCCACTTGCCAAAGCCATCCACCATCATGATGCTTTGTGGGGAAATCTCCTTCCTATGTGGAAGCCCCTCCTTATCCTCCAATGCTGAAGGGTAGCCTCTTTGCACCTTGAATGTGCCATCCCTTTCTCTGGAGTAGCCACAACAACAATAAATCTTGCTACCTCCTCACACCTCCATCATAAAAATCATGTGGTGAAAATATGTTGATTATCATGAAGAAGATCATGTCAACACAATGCACCCAAAATATTTGCTGCCATATGATGCAAATGTCCTGCCAAGTTTCCTCCACCAACATACCCTTTGGAGAAGGATATATCACATGATGGCCAAACTCTTTCAATAGTAGCCAATGCAGCCAAGCCTCCTGTTTCCCAGTGTCATAGATATGTAGGTGACTCACCAACCTCTTTCTCACCATCCACACCCATTCATCCAATGTGGGTGCTTCCCACCATGCTCCATCTTGGTACTCCTCCAATGAAGACTACCATTCCCCCAAATCATATTTTTACCTTTGCATTTCATGAGATGTTGAAATGCAACCTTGTGGAGATCTCCTAGAGAAGATCTCAAACCAATGACCATCTTGAATCCATAAAAATCCAAGTGTGCTAGAGGAAAAAATTCCTCATAGGCCTGCACAATGCTCATCCTAATAGACCCATCATAATGATGAAAGACAAAATGTCTTTCATTGATCATATGCTTATTCAATGTCATACAAGTGTAATGGTCATCAGAATGCCCTAATGATAGCTAGGCCCCTAAATCCTCACTGCTGCATAGTGACAATGTTGTCAACCTCCTCCTCAAAGGTATATTTGTTGTCTCATGCTCAAGCTTAATGCTAAACATATTGTTCTGCATTGGATTGTTTAGGAAAAATCTCATCCTATCCTCCAAAATTCCACACCCCAAAAAAAAGTGTTGTGTGCAGCTTAATAATGACTCAATAGGATGATTTTTTACCCCTTCCTTGAACAACTCAAGGCTGCACAACGCAGTGTAAGTCTGTTGCTCCAAATCAGCAATATGTTTTGATCCTTAATCATGTAAAGGAATATTTCCACAACCCTCCATAAGATTTTCTGAAATAAAAAAAGGTGGAAATTCATGCATATCTTGGTGAAGCTTGGGAACATCTTGTATGGCTAAAATGGTTCCTACTTCCAATGTGTTGACTCCCCCAACTAATGATGATGATGGCCGCTCCTCCATAGTTGTGTCAGCACTGGTACAAATATACTCAAGTGGTGGTGAAGGCTCCTCCCCTTCTGATTTATTTTTGTCAAATCTTCTGAACACCCTTTGAATGAAATATGCAAAAGTAGTCACTCTTGCATGACTCAAATGGTTGAACCACCAAGTGCTTTCTTTACCCTTAAGGTGTAGCGTTGAAATCTCAACAGCCTCTCTTTCTACCATTCTATGTAGTAGGAAGAATGATTCTAGCTTCATCACCCAAGCCTTTGCTGTACATGTGGATGATCCATCAAAAGTAGACAATATAAATCTATTGCCCCTCATTCTCATATTGTTGTAGCACCTCCTTTCTTCTTCAAGCTGAATAAACTGAGGAAGAGCTAGAGTCTCCTTGAAACCTCTAGGTTGAGACTTGTATTCTATTCTAAGTGCCCTCCATATCCATTCCTCTTGTCTTATTCCTCAAAATAAAAGGGTAAGGTGTACTTATTTGGAGCTTGCTGCAACATTGGTTCTTTCTTTTGAGAATAGGAAGTACATGGTCCTTCCTCTTCCTGAAACCCTCTAAAAGTTTCAATGCATCTCTTCTCTTTCATCTGCTTAACCTCCTTGGAGAGGTTCTTCATAGATACAAAAAGTGATGAGACCAAGCTCATTCCTTCCACCATTCCAGATCTCTTCTCCTTCTCTTCTTCTTCCTATAGCATAACGGTTGTAGCACACAGGTTGAGCCAAGATTAGAGCTCTAATACCACTGTAATATTCATAACTGGGAAAACTCAGCAACACATCCATGAAAAACAAATTTTCAAAAATATATGCTATAAAAATAAAAATAAACCCTTGGATCCATTATATCTAACAATATGGCATCTAAATCCAAGAGGAGATCAGAAAAAAAATCATATTAGGTGAGGTAAACAAGCCTCCCACACCTAGTATGGCTAAAAAAAACTAAAATCCCAAAAATACTTCAGCATAAAATTAATGCATAAAGAGATAGCCTACAATAATGAAGGATTATACTAAAAAATTGTAGAGACAAATAGACCTACTCATATATTAAAAAATATTGCTTAAAAGCTGAGATCTAGTCTCCTTTATACAAATCCAAGAGAACCCGAGAAGGATTTCTAGGAATACACCCAATACAAATGGTGATCTACAACCCAAGGACTGAAGAATCACTAAAACTAAAGAACATGAATATAGGAGGCTGATATAATATAGATATGATGCATATCCACTCCAAGGTCTCCTTGAATGAAAGGTTGATCCCTTCAATCAGAGGAAAACACTCAAACAGAGCCACAAGATCCCCCATTGAAGTTTCCCTCCAAAATAACGCAATTCCTGACTAAAATTATGCTTTAGGTGATGGAAATAGACTGGCCTAATGCCAAATATTTGAAATGAGCTCAATAACTCTCCAAACTGATCTCCCAAGTGTAGGAATCCTCCCTCTTATGAAAAACTAGCTCAGAAAGTGAGTTTCTCAACCCTCCACTGTAACACTCTGCAACACAGCACAATATTCTGCAAAAACTGCATTGTAGCTAAAGACTGAGGCTTCCCTCCAATGCCAGATGTGTGGAATGATAGATCGGGCCTCTCCCAAGAGCTACTCAAAGGGAAGAGATGGAATTCCTAAACAGGAATACCTAGTGCTAAACAGCACGAGCAATGTTAGCTAAACAACTAAAGAGAGCAAACGTCTAAACAAACATATCAAAATATAATTCATAAGATAACCTCATATGGCTGCAATATCTTCCTTATAAACAATGTGAGCCTTCTCACCTTGGGTTATTTCCACCTTCACACAATCAATCTCCCTCCAAAACTACGTTGTACCTTCATCAATGCCACTCCTCCATAACAACGTTGTTTGATTTGGTCAAGGTTGACCTCTTCAACCTTCTCCAGCCCTTTTTCACACCTAAGGGTCTTCAATCCAGCTCTTATATAGATGTATAAACTAATCCACATTCATATTGATGATCCAAACTCTTGCCTTTATTGATGATCCACTCCTCTCACATTAGTGTTGTTGACTTGGTCAAACTTGACTTTGTCCACATTCATTATTCCTTGTTCACACATGAGAGTGCTAGATCCAGTTATTATTATGATCCCTTTTCACACCAAGAGGGATTTTATGCTTATTCAAGATAAGTATGGGTCTCTTTCCCCATTTATTCATCTACTAGGTTCTAAAAGCATAAATCAATTTTCCTATTAGCTGCATGCTAATTTAGGAATATTACACCTTATTATGTACATTCACAACAGAATTCCATCTCTGGATTTCAGCAGCCATGCAAAATTCCCAAATTTCAAACAGTTGTTCATTCAGACTAATTTATGTAGTTGCAGAGGACACCCCAATTTTTGGTTTTACTGCCTTCCCTTTGTACACTTTTACCTTCAATCGGGAAACTTACCTCTTCAGCTCCTGAAATTCCTTCTTCAATCGCATGGTTTCATTGAACTTCAGATGATACTTTTTCTTGAGAGGTAATATTCTTTTCTCACACTATTCAATCCACTCCTTTTTTACGATAAATTCATCTCCCATCGATGTAACTAGCTCAGGAGGTGGTGGAATGTTGTCTATATTATCAACTAGTTTTTCTGCTAGGTCTATCTGGCTGGGCTCCCTGTCTTCAGAGGCATCCTCCTCTACATTTACCTTAGGGAATCCTCCCATTTGGTCAGCACTTCCATCCACCATCTTGTGTTCCAGTGTTTCCATAGAAATTCCATTTCCCTTATGAGCCTCTCGATGCTCTAGGTACGTCCAAGCAATTGATTGACCCATGTCGGTCGCGTTCTTCCCTGGGTCGAATAATCTCAGCATGAGTGGAACAGCTATTTCCTCCATTAATAATTGGGGTGAGTAGAATCCCCTCACCCCTCTAGGCATCATAGATTGGAACAGAGAACAGGTAATAACTTCATCATCCTTATTTCCAACTTGGGCCGGACTTTTATGCACTCCTACTTCAGTCGGGGTCAACGTTGGTTCTTTTGGAATAGCTTCGATTCTGAGGATCGTTTCTTTTGTGTACTCCTACCCTTCGTGTATTACTTCCTCACCTGTGGTCGATACTGGCTCTTGTGGGAAAATGTCGACTTCACGAGTCATTTCTCCTCTATCTTCCTGTTCTCCTTGCATTGTTGCCTCTCCTACGATTAACACTAGTTCTTGTGGAATAGTGCCGACTTCGTGGATTACTTCTTCTCTGTCTCCATATTCTAGCTGAATTGGGGGTGGTTCTTGTGTAACACCCCCACTTATTTCAATATTCATAGATTCTTGGGTTGGTGATGTTGTTTCTTACAAAATAACATCACTTGCCATCCCTCTGTCTGATGTTCCACCTTCCTGTTCTTCATTAATGAAAGTTGATGACTATAAAATAGTCTCAACCTCATGCACTATACCCATAATTCCTTCATTTGTGGGTTCTTTAGGTGAGGATGTTTCTTGTGTGGTAGCCTGGACTGTATCACCAATTGTCTCCTATATTCCCATTTCTTCAGGTTCTTCTTGATCAACCTCCATCTCCATTTCTTCTAGTTCTTCCTGGTCTAATTTCATGTTCTCTGAATGTTCTTCCTTTGCTAAACCAACCGGAGAGCCTGGTTCTTCTTCTCTAGCAACAATGAAAACTGCTATCTCTTCTTCTGATGATTCGCAGATTTCTTCCCAAGAAACTCGAAACCGGATGATTGCATGCATGACCAGTAAACGAAACAATCCATGATTGGAGAGAACTGTCGGCATCTAGCGCAAACGCCGAGCAGACTGTGCCATGTGCTGCAATTGTTCTAATAGAAGGAAAGGGATGTTTAAGGAATGCAGCTGAGCCTCTGGAAATTGAAGGTGATTCAAAATTTTAAAATTATATTTGAAGAGGGATGTGGCTCTTCCTTTGTAGGTTATGTATTTCATTACAAAAACTATTACTTCGTTCCATGGGTATCATACAGACTTGCTCTCATACCCTCTCCCATATGGAACGACACTTTCTCCTTCCTGCAAGAATGGTTTGGGAAACTTCGAGAGAGTAATTATCCAAGTAAACCATTGTTTCCCTTGTTGTATCAGCCCGCTAACTTCTGCAATTACTTCTTCTGTGACAGGAATTTCCAATCCTCTAACCCACGAGAAAATATCATCCAAATTAAGTGAAAACTCCATTATGATTCTTTTATCAAGCCCCTACAATCTATCGAAGTAGATATCCATCCTGCATTGACAAAAATTTTCCACACCTCTGGATTACTGCGAACCGAGACTGTATTTTTAGGTTCATGCTGCACAACTAGTCCACCCATCCTATGGAGACTGTAACAACACTCTGTAACAACAGACTGTTGGATGGAGTGGTAGGTACCAAATTTGGCAAAACAACATAGTGAAAAATGAGGGGTAGTAATGGTAAATATGGATGGTAATTCTCGAGAAATGAGGAAAATCATGAAAAAAGTATGGTAAGTGCGATGAATGGAATAGTAATTATTTCATATGAGGTGGAAAGAACTGATCAATCCATATCATATGTGTGTTGCGGATCCCAATATAGATTTAATTATTATACATAGTATGGTAAGCATCATGGGGTGTACCACACACGGAGTTGTAATAATGACTTTTGAAATCATCATTACGCCGTTGTTAAGTTATGACGGCACCCCACCCAACTTAGAAGTTGTCATCTACGACATTAATGTATTCACATGGAATATTTAATTAAATCCATAAATTTCAAGTGGAGACGTACCTGGCGGCCTACTTGGAGGAAGTGACGGTTGGTCGAATAACGACACAGTAATGATGTGTATGGAGTAACATCAATGCAAGTAGCAGCATTCAGAGTAGCAGCATCTAGATTAACAACATCGAGTAGCAACATCTTGAGTAACATCATCATTGAGTAGCAACATATGGAGTAACATCATCATCGACTAGCAGCACCTGGAGTAACAACATCTGGAGTAAAGGCATGACGAATAGCAGCAGCTGGAGTAACAACATCTGGAGTAACAGCATAACGAGTAGCAGCATCCGGAGTAACAAAATTTGGAGTAACAACATATCGAGTAGCAACATCCAGAGTAACAACATCTTGAATACCAGCAACCAAGGAGTAACAGCATTATGAGTAGCAACAACCGAGTAACAGCATCATGAGTAGCAGCAACCGAGTAACAGAATCATGAATAGCAGCAACCGAGTAACAACGTCATGCATGGAAGTGTCCAAGGAGTAACAACATCGATACTTAGAAAAATTTTCATCTCTAAAACATTACTCCTTAGTAGTAAATCCTGCAAAAAGACAACAAAATAAATAGTAATAATATTTATTCATTTATTTATTATTATTATTTTTACTTTTTACAATTTTTTTCTTTAGAGTGAGGATGCAGAGGAAGAGTTCTATGTGTTGATAACCTTCAAACTAGATTTCTCAGAGAGATGTTTGATGAAAGCATCCTTGGAGGCTAGGCAGTGGTATAATCTCAGGCAATGTCCATCTACTATGAATGAAGCATGTTTATCATCAATTGTGACTAGCCTGACTATTCCATTATCAAGTACGATGTCCACCTCATAAGGTCCCATCCAGTGAGTGCACAGGTTTCCCTTAAAATCCTTAAAATAGGAGTCATAAAGTAATGCCCAGTCTCCCCTATGAAACACCTTATTTTTGACAAACTTATCGTGCCATTTCATTCTCTCCTGCTGGATAGCAGTAGTCCTCTGGAAAACCATTGAACAGATTTCATCTAGTTCATTAAGCTGGTCCAGTCGGTGTTTTTGGGCATGTGATAGATCCAAACCAACTTAAAGAGCTATTTTGAGCATACTGATTTCAAATTCTATTGGAAACCATGAGGATTTCCCATAAACCAACTCAAATGGTGAAAACCCAATTGTGTTGAACCTCCATGTTTTTTTTTATGCCCAAAGAGCTTTAGGCAGCTTCTAAGCCCAATCCCAATGACGATATGCCACATTTTTTTTCAAGATATTTTCCAATGTATTGTTTGTTATTTCCACTTGTCCATTTTCCTGGGGGTGGTATGGAGATGTGAACCTGTGCTTGACCCCATATTTCTGCATAAGCTTCTCTATCATGTGGGATGTAAATTGTGCTCCTCAATCTAAAACAATCTCTCTTGGAGTATTGTAACAAGAAAAAATTTCTTCAAACAGAAAATCGGAAACCACTTGCTTTGTTGCTTCGGAAACAGATTTGGCTTCTACCTACTTAGTCAAGTAATATGTACAGACCAAATTTGAATATTTTGCTGGGAGGGTGGGTTGAAGGGTCCAATAAAGTCAATAGCCCATTTCTAAAAAGTTTCAAGGACTACCTGTGCCAGCAAAGGCATTTCATCAGCTCAACCGGGCTGCCCCATGTGTTGGCAACTATCACACCTCTTGACATAATCTTGCGCATCTTGAAATATAGAAGGCCAGTAATATCCCATTTGTAGCACCTTATGGCTTGTTCTTTTATCTAAAAAATTCCCCCCACAAGGACCATCATGGGTATCCTTTAGTACTTCATAATTATCATCCTCGGATACACAGCGCCAGACCTGCTTATCGGCTCCTGTATGAAAGAGGTACCCTGCCATCCAAGAATATCGGGCACTGTGATGAATAATTTTTTGTTGTTCCCTATATGAAAAATGATGGGGCACCTTCCCTGTAGCAAGATAGTTAGCAATATCTGCATACCATGGAGGATTAGTAGAAATTTAAAAAATATTCTCATCAGGAAAACTATCTTCTATAGGTGTGCATTCATCATTGTTATCCATTCTAGAAAGAAAATAAGCAAATACATTATCTTTTCATGGTTTGTCTACTATTGTGATATCAAATTCTTGAAGCAATAGCAACCATCTTGTAATACGACCAAGAGTGATAGGTTTATTCATCAAATACCTTATTGATGCATGATCAATATGTACAAAAGTAGGAGACCGAGTGATGTAGTGCTGGAACTTGTTGATAACATAAATGACTGCCAGGAGTTCTTTCTCTGTCATTGTGTAATTCAATTCAGCAGGAATTAAATTATTGCTGACATACTAAACTACATATGATGTTTTTTCTACCTGCTGTCCTTAAACAGCTACTGTCTAAGAAGCATAAGCATGCATGTGAAATGGTAATGCTCAATCGGGTCCTCGGAGGATTGGAGCCTTGAAAACTAGCCCCTTTATTTTCGTGAAAGCTGCATCATAGTATTCAGTCCACAAGAATTCTGCATATTTTGTTAGCAATTGAAAAGGTGGATGTGCTATTTTAGAAAATTTTTATATAAAGCGTTTTTAATAACCAGCAAAACCAATAAATCTACGTACCTCTGTGGGTGTCTTGGGTACCAGGAAGTGTAATATTACCTCTACTTTGGACGGATCAACTCAAATTCTAGTAGCTGAGAGAAAATCTCCGAATACTATTCCTTCTTCCCTCGTCATATGGCATTTGACTGTACTCAGAGATACATGGGTTTGCTTACATATTTTGAGTACCTTCTCCAGATTCGCCAATCCCACTTCAAATGAGTTTCCCTATGGAGTAAAATCATCCATACATATTTCCATACCCTCATTGAATAAATAAGTAAAAATTCCTAGAATTTCTCTCTGGAAGGTTGCAAGAGCATTGCATGGACCAAATGGGAGGACCGTGTATGAAAAGGTCCCCCATGGGAATGTGAAATTTTTTTTATCCTGGTCTTCTAGGGCTATATAGATCTGGTTATACCCGCTAAACCTATCTAGGAAGGAAAATAATTTCATCCCAACCAAGGTGTCTAGGACTTGGTCAATGAATCACAAAGGGAAATGGTCTTTTTGAGTTTTCTTGTTTAGCTCCCTGTAATCTACGCAGATCTACCATTTACCATTCGTTTTAGGAACAATAACTAGTGAAGATACCCATTGGCTATCTGAGATGGGGTAAATGAAACATAGATCCAATAATTTTTGTAATTATTCTTTGAAAATGTTCTTTAGAGCAGGATTCATTCTCCATTGGGGTTGTCTCACAGGGTGGAAATCTTCCTTAATATAAATATGATGAGTACATAAGTTAGCAGGGATCCCCTTCATATCAGTATAATCCTAGGAAAAAGCTTCCTGATGGTATTGAAGGACTTTTAAAATTTGTTTTGTCTGGGATTCTAGCAGATTTGGATTGATATTGAGTGCTTTCCCTGGTTCAATCTCAATCGGAATACTATCATGGTATGACTTTACATGAATGTCTTAAATTTCATCTTTTGGTTTGAAGTTTTCCTATGTCTCAGAGCTCATAGAAAATTCTAAAATTTGATGACTTGAATTGGAAACAGAACCAGGATCATTAATAAAAGTGTTAATGGCATCGTCCTCGGTTTTTGTTTTGAATTGAAGGGCTTACCCAATAGTGAGGATTGGTCTAACTTCTTCATTTTTAGGTTCAGGCTCTTTTATTGGTAGAGGTTTCTTTCTTGCTAATAATTTTTCACGTGGGTTGGGTTCTGCAGGAGGGTAGAGAGTAAGATTCTTTGTAACCGCCCCATTTGATATAATCATATGCCCAGATCGGCACCCTATGTAGGTGCATGCGGCTGCGAGCCAAGGTATTCCCAAGATAAATGGGTGACCACCAACTGAGGATCATGTCTGTAATGCAAGGAGGTCCATAGGGTAGTGCCATGAATCCACCGAAATGGTCACATATTCCAATTTCCATACTGGATTAATTGTAAACCTATCTGCTAGTTCCAAGATAGTAGGGGTTGGCTTAATTTTTTTGAGACCTAATGTATTCATTGTTTCGAAGGTAATAATATTGATTACAACACCCAAATATGCCAGTACATTTGGGATTTAAACCCCATTAATTTGTACTATTATAATTGGGTTTCCTCGGTCTCCATATTTTACAGGCATGGTCTTTCCTAGCATGATGTTGGATAGTCTACCCATCACATAAATGGTTAACAGATCCCTTGGTTTCTTCCCAAATTTCTTAGAGCAGTAATATTTGAGAGTTTTGCATATATAGGTACATCCCTTATAGCTTGGATCAGGAGTATTTGGACAAAAATATTTTTCAATTCCCCCAGGAAGTCAAACTCTGCTTGAGGGTTTTGTTTGTTCAGGGTTAATCTTTCATGATATGGCAGGGTGATTGGATGACTCTAGTTAAGAACAGGTTGGGGAGGTGTTTGGTTTGTCATGTTTTGGTCTAGCTTATCCCCAACTATCCTATGTTTTGGTTCTATAACTTCACTGTCAATATGTTCTATGATAATAGGTGAAGTGGGAGCATTTACTACTCGCCTAGATTGTAAGTTTATCTCATTAATTCCTGCAGTAGAAATGCTATAAGATGGAAGGTTAAGAGTATCTGTTTGTTGGACCCCTTTATTATTAGGATTCATATTAGGCTGGATAGGAAGCTGGGGCCGAAGGGCTAGGTTACCTAGAGGTACATTGGAGTGCAACTGAAGTTGATGTTGAGGCATAGATTGGGGAAACTAACCAGTAGGAGAGGGTCCATGCTAATATTGATTCCACAAAGGATTTGAATTGGTCTAGGGAGCCCATTGTTGCTAGGGGGGATATTGATTATTGTCTTGAGGGGTCCTGACCTAGGTTTGGAGGTTAAGTTTTTCCAACAAACCCCTATACTACTAGCCCTTTCGGTAGTAACCTGCTTACGTAGGCCAAATTCTCACCCAAAGCAATATGGGAGGGTGTTGGAACTAGATTTCCACACCCTGGGAGAGAGCAGGTAATTCAAGCCAGTCTACAACTATCAGATTTATACAGCCAGAGGTTGCTTGAAGGAGTTTCAATAAATAACTAGAATACAATTTATCAGATCTAAACAACAAGCTTGCATCCACATGCATACTATCAGCTGTAAACACAGAACAATATATTTGCAGCGGATTAACAAATACATTTACCATAACACAGATATTTCGCAGCTTACTAACATATACATCATCATATAACTTAAGTACGCATTAACCATAACAGGATAGATCCAGATAACATCAGATATCCACAATACTTCCACACATATATTACCCAAAAATCCTCTTACATTCCCCAAATTACCACCTACGCACACAGCTAGCAGGGTCCGAACATAGCAGAATAGAGGATCTCTGCGCACACAGCTAGCAGGATTCCTAACCCAAACAACCCTAACACAGATCTAACAGTTCGTACTTCACATCAATCTCTATTCATTCTTGCCTATGACTCAAGAAAGGTTCATCTCTTTATAGCGATTTAGCCTATGCATCCAATGGTCCGCAAACCATGGTTTGCAGACTCTTGGTCTACCCTTGACCCATTTACAATGCGTTAGGGGCTTTGAACCACCCCAAAACCCTTGCATTAGACTAAATAATACAAAATTATACAATATTTGTAGTTGTTAAGGGACCCTGTTCCAACAGTCCCCCAACACAATCTTATGACTCGTCCTGAGTCACGGTGGTCGTGGGTCCTCCATCTTCACCCGAACCTTTGTGACGACCATGATTAGTGGATGAAGCACCACTTCGATTTGCGCAGTGGCAGTCTGAGCTATCTCTAAAAAAATTTGTGAGTTTGGGCCTTCTGTAGCAGCTGCGACACTCTCGAACGTCTGGTTCAATTGTTTCACTGCAATATCCACATTGTGGGATAGCTTGAGGGAATTGTCCACCCATGGTTCGAGGTGATCGCTCAACATCTTCTTCCATTGTTGAAGGGATTCTATGTCGTCTCTTAGGGCCTAGCTGGAGTGCAGTCGATTCAAGCGCTGGGTCGGGAATAGTGTAGTCAAGGTAGCCTCCATTTGATCGAACTCCTCTTCCTTCTAGCACAGCGTTTGATTAAGTTTGTGTAGGAGAGGATCAAGTTGTGCCTTAATCCATAGTTGCATCGTTGTGTCCAATAATAGGGCGCCCTTATTAATGTGACCTGCGATTACGTTTGTGGCAGCTGTAACCAGTGGAGCGTGCTCGGCCCTAACCTCTGGAGGTGTTTCTGGCTGTATCTTGGCCTGTAATTCTGTAATTTTTTCTTCCATATAAGCTTTGATGACATGGACCTCTGTTTGGGAGGCTCTCAAGGCTAAAACTAGTATTTATACTTGTCCCTGAGGGATGGATGATGCCAGGATCTCTGCAGGAACATCTGTGCAGAGTCGGCCAATTAGATGCTCCAACTTCATGTGCACAACCTATACCATGGTTACCTTAGCTGTCTGTTCACTAATGTTTTGTTTTGTTGCGCAGAGCCGTTGGTGGGCCTGATGGTGCTTGTGGTGTATTTCTTGAAATAGTGAGCTATGTAACACCTGAAGCGAATCATGGGGCAATATTTCCAAATCTAGTTGGACCTCTACACAGGCCTATACTTGTGTTTCGATGTCGAGTGGACTAACTGTAAGGGCTGCCCCAGGTAGTGGGCAAAGGTGGCTTGCCTCCGCAACAAGGGTCAAATGGATCTGGACCAAACTATTTTGTAGTGTGTCCGTCTTCATTTGCAAGTCCTGGAACTCAACCTGAAGTGCGGCGACCGCAACTTGTTGCTGCTTTTCCAAAGTTAGCCACTTGTCCTTCGTGGCCAAGGTGACTGTATCAGAAATTTGTTCTAGGTCGCCTGCTACGAGTGTAACTGTTTCATCGTGTCTTTTTCTTTGTGAGCGTTGCCTCTTGTGTGGCCCCTTAGCTATTGTACCCATTCATTTTGTTTCTCCAAGGGAGGCAGCATCCCCCATCTCCTAGTTTTCTGTATTGTCGTGTGGCTACGAGGCCTTCTGTGAGGGTACTGCTACAACCTTCTTCATATTTCTATCTAGCTGCAAATCCTTCGGGGACCCTACATTCCCTTCTTCCCCCATGCGATTGTTTGATCCACCAATTCCTTTGGCTGTGGTGATCAAGGGAATATTCGCTCCTGAATTCCCTACTCTACCGATTTTGAACCCAACCTGTGACAGTGGGGACCAGGTAGAAATTATGCGATCAATATCCTCGTCCATAGCCATATATGGGAGCGAGACCCAGACTTTATCGTTGCATGCTCTGATGTGGACATGGTGCATGGTGACCTAAAATACCGTAATAGATTGATATTTTTCATATACTACTGGAGATAGGCATGGGCAGGAGTTGATAGCGGTTGCCAAGTGGCACTGAAACAGAACCCAAAAGACCTGATTGTCCTCGATATGTTGCGCATCCTTGGAGTCCCACAAGCTAGCATAGCATGCTCCTTCACACATATCTGAGTTGATCTCGGGGAGGAATGCTTCCTCTAGTGCTTCCCATGAGATCAACGTAATAAGCAGCAGCAGCCAGGAGTAACAGAATGGGCGCCCCTGATCTTAGGCCTCGCAGATATTTGCCAAAATTTCGTTACATAAGTGCTGGGCCCAATTAAAGCATACTCCCTTTTTGCATTGTCGTGCCAACTGAATAACATATGTGGGTACGGTGGCAGCCTGGAATTTGTGCATTAGCTTGCATGTAAGCAACAATGTACCCATCTACGTACCTGGGTCGCTGATGGTATTGATCATGAATCCCCAAGTGTTTCGTAGGACATGGTGATTCTTGCTCACATCATCAGAAATATTCTGTTCATACTTCTTACCCACCCTCAACATTGGGTCAGGTCCTTCCATAGGGAGGCCAGTAATTTGGTGAATTAGCAAAGCGTCAATAGGGATGTGGTCCCGAATCCATAAGCTACCGTCATGAACTAAAGAAAGCAGTTGATGGACCACGTGATCTGTAATGTTGTAGTGGCCAAAATGCGACATCCTGAGCAGGTTCAACAACCCAGCACCAGCCAACCTGCCCACCAAGCATATAGGGACAACCTATACCCCGTCATCTTCCAGTATTTATTCCAGGTAAAACTTAGGGGCTATTTGGGGAAAGGCCTCATAGTTAACTAAGTCATGATCATCGAAATTTGCCTCATGAAGCTTTTCAAAGGGTTTACCAATGATGGGGACCTCGTTGGGGGTTAGAGGCATTTGTAGGTAGGTGACCAAGCCATCGAGGTTCTTTAGTGTGCGGGTCGAGGGTCTGCGAGGTCGAACAAATGGGGGAAACCACTTGACTAGTTGGGCAACATGGGCCTTTTCTTGATCAGATAAAGGGTGGCCTGCTGGTTTAGGTAATTTGGCTAGGCCCATCTTCTGTGTTGGCTTCATATTGCAGCGGGAAGTGTGGGATTTTATCCCAGCCTCTTTGGCAAGCTTCCCAGACCCTTTCACTTTTTGTTTTCCTTTCTTTACTGGTGGAGGCAGAGTGGAGATAACTGCTACGACCCATGATGCAATATGTACTACCTCCTCTACTGTTGGATGTGTCGAGGCTATCGTTGGGTTGGTGGTCGTCATTCTAGGGCGAAAAATGAATCCCAATGCCAGGTGGTTGCTCCCAGAGGGGGTAGATGGTTCAAACATGACCGATGTACAGTAGACTGAGATGATCCTAAAGCATGATCCTGTGGAGCACAGACAAGACAAAAGATACGGAACCCTCATCTAATCAATCCTTCCACTTTTATAACCCCAAATAGTTACTAACAGTTAGGTTAATTGTAATGGACACTTGCCAATAGATAAACGGTACACAATTTCAAGAGATCGCTCCATTAAATATCGACCACCTACTCATATCAATGGTAACTTTAGCTTTTTACATGATTCTACTATCCCATAGCTACTTTTCGCACCTCCTGTGCACCCAGCACAGCCCGTGACTCCAAGCGCACTTTGAACAAACACCTATGCCCTCTGCTTGCCACGCTGGGCCTCCTAAGTTGTGGCCACCTCCCACGTGTACCCTGATCAGACTCAAATATTATGGTAGACCGATCTCGCCTTATACAGCTACTCCAGCCATATAGTCATTTGACTAGATATGGTTTGAGCTAGATACCATTGATATAGCTGAGTAGCATATCGCTGCGCAGGGTGACTAGCCTTACAACTCCACCATTCATGATTTCCTTAATTTTATAGGGACCAAGCCTGTGCTGTCGGAACTTCCCTGGATGTTTCGCAAACTAGATATCATATAGGAGGACTAGGTCACCTACTGCGAACATATTTTGGTGAATATGTCAATTATGCCAGGCCTTATCACGGATCTTTTGAACCTACGGATGGAAATTAGCAAGAAACCGATCTTCCTCCAAAGCCATAAGTTGTGCTAAACGCTCCTCCATGATGTCGGGTTCCGCCATGTTTGTAAATGCTTTGATACGTAGACTGGGAATAATATACTCTATTGGCATACTGGCCACCTTGCCATAAACTAGCCTGAATGGGGTTTTCCCTGTCAGGTTTTTGCAGGTCATCCAGTAGGCCCAGAGAACTGATGGGATGTGTACATCCCAATCGCTGCAATCAGTGTTGCAGACCTTAGTAAATGCTTGCTCCAAAATCTTTTTAAAAGCTTCTATCGCTCTATTTTCCTATGGATGATATGGGGTGCTTTTTGCATGATGGATCCAGAACTCTTTAGTCAATTCTTGGATTGTTTCATTAACAAAGTGCGTACCTCGATCTCTCATAAGGATCTTTGGACATCCAAATCGAGTCAGAATCTACTCAAAGATGAAGTGCACAGTGGCATCTGTCGTACAATCTTTTACCACTTGTGCTTTGACCCACCTGGTTACATAATCAGTGGCAGTAATTATGTAGCGCACACATGTCTTCTTCCCCGGTGGGTTGATCAGTCCCACAAAATCAATGGCCCATTTGTCAAAGGCTTGTAATGCTACTTGTGGTTGTAATAACATTTCATCTCTTTTTAATGGCTTTCCCATCCGTTGACATGTAAAGAAGGCTTTAAAATAGTCATGAGAGTCACTATGGAGGGCATGCCACCATAGTCTAGCCCATAAAATCTTGTGCACAGTTTCCTTGCCTATGTAGTGACCCCCTACGATTCTGTCATGAGCTTCTTCCAAGATATCATGTCGTTCGTGCTCCAGAATGTACCTGCGCAACACTTAATCATCACCTAGTTTATACAATTGACTTGCGATGATGGTAAAATATTCCACCCAGGTAACCAACTTCTTTTGTCGTGTTGAATATTCTGCAGGTGCCATGCCTGTAGTCAGGAACTAGATGATATCATAAAAGTGCACATCAACGACTCTAATGGCGAACAACTGTGCGTTAGGCAACCCTTCCTCCAAGCTAGTAGGTTCTTCACCTGTCTGAATTTGGGATAAGTGATCTGATCCAGTGTTCAACTTCCCTAGTTTTACTATGATTTCGAAATCATATTCTTGAAATAGCAACAGCCATATGCGGATTTTCCTCTCCAACATATGCTTATTCACTAGGTACTTTAAAGCTGAGTGATTTGTAAACATTTTAAATTGTCCTCCTAACAGATAGTGCAAATACTTTTGTAGCACATAAACCATGGCCAACCATTCCCTCATCATGGTGGCATAATTTCACTCTACACTTGAGAGTTTTTGATTAGCAAATGCGATAGGTTATCAATATCTCCAGCACCAAGTTGCGTAAGGACCGCTCCCAGGGCAATCCTTGAAGCATCCACATTAACATGGAATTCCTTTGCCCAATCAGGGAAGATAAGGATAGGTGCAGAGACCATTTTCTCTTTGAGTAGCTCAAAGCTCTTATTGCAATCGCCATCCCAAAAAAATGACAGATATTTCTTAAGCAACTTCTCCAAGGGTGTTGTGATGAGTGCGTATCCCTGAATAAATTTTTTGTAGTAGCTCATATGTCCAAGGATCGAACGCAGTTTTTTCTCATTTGTAGGTACAACTAGGTTGATGATAACTGCAACCTTCGAAGGGTCCACCATTAGCCCTTGTTGGCAAACTATATGTCCAAGCAAGATCCCGAAAGGTACGCAGAAGATACACATTTTAATATTAAGGGAAATTTGGTGTTTTCGACAGGTATCCAACATCATGCACAGGTTTGAAATGTGCATCTTTACCAAGCTGAAGACAGTCTAGTCATCGAAATATACTTTGAGAAATTTGTGGATGAATTCTTTGAATACTGCAACAACGACCTGTGAGAAGATAGCAGGGCCATTCTTGAGCCCAAATGACATGACTTTATACTGGAAAGATCCCCATTCCATGGAAAATTTCATCTTGTTGTGATATTCTAGTGAAATTTGGATTTGATGATATTCGGAGAACCCATCAGTGAATGAATATGCTTCCTGGCCTCCTACACTATCCAGTATTTCATCAGAAAATGGTGTCGGAAATGGGTCGTGTACGCAGGCATCATTTAACTTGCATAAGTCCACACAGATCCAGATTTCTCCTTTATTTTTATTTTCTTGAACTACCATCGAAATTACCTAATATGACTCCTCCACTGGCTCGATAATACCTGCGGCGATAATTTTATCCAGTTCCTCCTTAACCTTTTGTTTATCCTTAGGATTCAATCGGTAAGGCCACTACTTTATTGGTTGTGCATCTGGTTTTAATGTGATGCATGTCACTCCTAGGTCCCCTGTAATCCCTTTGAGCTCGGAAAATTTGGTTGGGAATAAGTCTTAGTATTCTGTGAGCAATTCAACCACCTTGCTTACAGTGTCATCATCCCAGTAGTCACCAATATTATCCAACTTAGGCTGCTCTACCATGCCAATGTTGACTTCTCGTAGTTTCATGGGTTTTGTGATGTCCACAGCCTATAGTGAGGGCCCTGCAACTACGCGTTCCCCCTCCTATTCTAGGATAGAGATATTCCACAGATTCTCATCACATTTTTCTATAGCTATAATTCTACAACTGATAGCATCATGCATCTTCATTTCCCATGTCGACACTCCAATTGCTGCGGGGGAGATGGATTCACCAAACACGAATGAATCTATGTCCTACAGAGCTTCATCAAGTGCCTCAGAGCCCCTTATTAGCCCAAAGGTACCAATGAATTCGTCCTTCAAGGTTTCCTAGTGGTGGGTGCATTGATGTAGCTCTGCATCCAAGTACCATGCAATAGTGATCGGTCCCAATGCATGAGTAAACAAATGAACCCATTCCTTCGAAGTTTGGTTGTGGAATTTTTCTATCCAAGCAGACAAGTTTTCGCGTGGGTCCCCTGGGCTAAGGAACTTCTTGACACATACCTCCATTGGGGCCTCGAATCACAGGATCATCATGTCCCGACATTCCTTCCAGTCCTGGAACACTTCCTTATGTGCCTCCCACCATCTTGCAGGCATTGTACACATAGCCAGATTAAGGGCCCATAGCCTCCATTCTCTCAGGACCTTAACTTCAAATGTATGTAGAAATTCCTTTATACTACCAGATCCATCAAAATAGGGTAGTTCTCTTACCTCAACGGATATGCAGCGGAAGTCCTTCGAAATTTGTAGATAGCACAGCGTGGAGACATCATGAAATTAGTTTTTCCAATTTTCTATTTCCTCATTGGAGTCCGAAAAGAATTCGCTATCTTTTTCCCAACACAAAACTCCATTCGCTATAGGATTGATCCATTCTTCATCCCTTGCAGTTAACTTATATATATTGTCTATCTCGTCTTCCTCCTATGCTGGCTTGGTATATCTTTCTCCTTTTGTAGGGTCTAGTGGTATGATCACTCGAGTTCCTTCTCTTTCAAACACCATGCTTCATTTCTTCAAGTCGATAATTCCACCCATATCAATGGCCCAATCCAATCCTAGGAGTGTTGGGTAAGGGTCTGCATCTTCTACAATATGAATGACTTCAAATTCAACTCGTACCTTAGCCCCGGTGATATCTATGACCATCTTTGACAATCTCCCCAATGGTATGTTCTTCTGTTGATTAGCCATGCACAGCTGGATAGTAGACCATTCCAATTTAGGTTCTCCCATTCACTACCAAGTTTTTTTCGGTAGTACATTCGCATCGGATCCCAAGTCTACAATAAATTGATGCATCTCATAATTTTTGATCCGTGCGATCAACCGTATCTCCCTACTAGTGCATTTCTTATGCTTATATAGTTTGTGCACAGCCTTAATTTCTAGAGTTAGGGTTTTCTTCCTTGCGCAGCTATCTATCAAGGCTTGTAGGTTTTCTACGGCCCTTTGATTGCGTAGTAGCTTCATACACGCCTGCAGGAATGATTTATATTCATCATCTCGTCTAAGGTGTGCAAGTGTTGGAAGGGTAGGTGTCTCAGCATTGGCAAAGTCTTTGCGAGATGTGAAAAAAAATTTCCATTATTTTGGTAAGTCCAACCCTTCTTCTTTATCAGTTAATTTATGGATGAGAGGTTCTGCCTCAGCTTTTTCCGCAGCCCCACTGGTGGCTATGCCACTCCAGGTTATAACATTAATACTTGGTCCTTCACTTCATGGTTATACCTTGAATCTTTTTATGTTCTGCATAGGTGTTTGTTTCTTCTCCTGCATCTTGGCTATCAGAATCAGGCACTCTTCAACCACATGGTCCAGCTGTCTGCAATATTTGCAGGATTGAAAATTTGGGTTCATGTAGTCCCTTGAAAAGTGACCTACTTCGCCACAATTATAGCAGATTAGTTGGCCTCTACCCCTACATGCACTACTCCTCGCCCCCCTCCCATGCCCCTGGCCGAGGAGCCTCCTATACATTCGAGGGATCTAGGCGATGTGGGGTCCGATTGTACTCGATATAGGTTTCCCCGTTCGATCATCAGATCATACATTCAACAATTCTATTCATCATGTCCTACAGACCTACAAAACCTGCACCATTGTTGTTTTACTTCTGGGATATATGTGGCAGTTCAGGGGCAGTAATTGATATTGTGCATCCCAAAAACATGTAAAACATTGCACCATAGCGTCGGCCCACTTGGTCCTACAGCTTCCCTAGGGTGCAACGGGCTAGGTCCCCTGGCCTAGATGTAGTATGCAAGCAGTAGACAGTTATATTTGGTGTGGCCATTCACCCTGCATCGTATGCACCATCATTCAGGGCTGGCCTCCATCCCTCGATCCTTGTGTAGATTCTGAATCTCCATGTGCATTGCTTCTAGCTGGCCTTGTATCTGTTGTACTCCTAACTTGGTATCATCTCTTGGCATAGCTTCTAGTTTCATGGAAACCTGCAAGGAATTCTTTGTGTTTCAATGGCTTGGTGACCCATAGGTACGTGAAGGTGGGGTAGTAACATAGAAATGAACCACTCCGTGTGTTACCTGTCATCATACTGGAATCCTCCTTCTCTGATTACCTTCTTTAATTGTTGAACTTCTTCGCACATGGACTCAGACGGTCCTTGTTTGATATCTTTCTGGTTTTTCACTATCTAAGAGTAGGAATTAGGTTTCTTGAACTGCTGCTTTAAAGCATTCTTGATTTCCTTAATAGTCTCATTCACATGTTGCTCAATGTATCCCATGTACCAGTCCAAGGCCTCCCGTCAAAATCAAGGGATAACTATGCCCATTTCACTGCATCGCTTGCTACGTTCTGCGCATTCCATACCGATCCTGCGACAAACCAGAACCGATCCATGTCCTCATCACCCATGCCTTTGAAAGTAGGTAGCTTGATGTGCAAGGCCATCTTTTCTTCTGATGGAAGTGAGTTTTTTCCCTATGAATTCTTGCTTCAAACTCTTCACAGATTCTTCTTAGGTTTCTAATACGGTCTTGACGTTACCCGATCTCTCTCAAAATGCTCCTAGTCCCGACAATGGAACCATTTATTGGCTTGAGGGGTCCTGACCCATGTTTGGAGGTTAAGGTTTGCCAAAAAACCCTATACTACTATCCCTTTCAGCAGTGACCTTCTTGTGCAGGCCAAATTCTCACCCGAAGTAGTATGGGAGGGTACTGGAACCAAGTTTCTGCACCTTGGGAGAGAGCAGGTAAGTCAATTCGGTCCGCAACTATCAGATATATACAGCCAAAGGTCATTCGCAGGAGTTTCAATAAATAACCATAATACAGTTTATCATATCTAAACAACAAGCTCGCATCTATGTTCATACTTTTAGCTATAATCACAGAACAATATATTTGCATCAGATTAACAGATACATTTACCATAACACATACAGTTCACCGCTTACTAATAGATACATCATCATATAACTCAAGCCTTCATTAACCATAACAGGATAGATCCAGATAACATCAGATATCCACAATACTTCCACACATCTATTACCCAAAAATCCTCTTACATTCCCCAAATTATGACTTGCGCACATAGCAATCAAGGTCCACACACAGTAGGATAGAGGATCTTCGTGCACATAGCTATCAGAAGTACTAAACCAAACAACCCTACCACAGATCGAACAGTTCATACTTCACATAAATCTCTATTAATTATTGCCTATGACTCAAGAAAGGTTCATCTATTTACAATGATTTATCATATGCATCCAATGGTCTGCAAACCATGGTTTGTGGACTCTTTGTCTACCCTTGACCCATTTACAATGCATTATGGGCTTTGACCCACCCCAAAACCCCTGCGTTAGACTAAAAAATACAAAATTATACAATATTCACAATTGTTAAGGGACCCTATTCCAACATTGATGCTCGGACCACATATGTTAAAAAGGTACAAACTGGGGGCCCATGTTAAAATTATTATAATACCTAGATGGGTCCTGAGGCATACCTAGATTCATAGCTGGTGGTCGACGTTGCCATGGCTTTCTCGCCCCCATGAAGTACAATTGATCTACTGTATTTTCTTCACTTACCCCTCGAAAAAATAAGTTCAGTCCTGGCAAGGAAGGGCATGAGCTGGTCGCATGAGTCTGCTCACAGATTGCGTAGGCTTTGATTGTGTTTAATGGGCATTATTTCAATGGATTCTTATTTCTGCACTGTGGGTAGAATATAGCCATAGTTTTTCCCAACTCTATCTGTTTCTGCTTTTCTTGTAGAGTGTCCATCTGGGCTGATAATGTGGGTAGGATATCAGTCCTTAGGTTATCTAGTAGGTTTTTGATTTCTTCCTTTGTAACCCCTCCACCAGAAGTCTTTAATGACCGAATCCTTGTCCACTTCTTGCAACCCCTCGTGAACACTGAATGCACAAGTCACAGATGGTGTAGAATTCTTCTTTTAAAATATCCCCCTTTTCTACTAGTTCAAAAGTTGTAGGGAATCTTCCCTTAGTGCCTAGGGGAGGATGATTTTTAGGATATCTTTATCCAGGTCACTATTGCCAGATCTCTGTAGTATATATTTGAATCGTTCCACACAATCTTCCATGTTCTCGTCCTCCTTGTGTGCAAACTTAAAAATCTCCTCCTTCACATCACGAGATTTACAGTAGTCCAGGTATTTTTCCAAAAATACTTCTTTCATCTCATTCCATGAAGAAATATTCTTTCCTCCTAAACCCATGAACCATCACAGGGTTTTCCCTTTTAAGGCAGCAAGAAGTATTTTTTTGTTTTTGAGCATCGGCTATATAATCATACCCTCGACAGACAATGTAAAATTTGAAGAGGAATGTATCAGGGTCTTCAGAAGAAAGCCCATGAAAATTATGCATATTTGTTAAAGGAATGGGCTTCATCGGTGCATCACCTATAATATTTCCAACTGGAAAATGAATAGAATAACTTGCAAGTGCCATAAATATTCTCCAATACTCACCAAGTATTTCAACTGGTTCTGTGATTGGTGCTTGGGATGATTCGACTATAGGAGGTTTCACCGCACTCCGTTGGTCCCTTGGTGATGCAAAATCGTTCAGGAACTCTATTTCCAAATCAAAATTTCTTAGTTAAACTGTAGGAGGCTTTACAACACTCCCTTGGTCTCGTGGTGACGAAAACCATTTCAAAGGTTCTTCTTCCCAATTGGAATTGCTTAGTTATTCTGACCCTCTACTTGCTATTTCTTCCCCTTTTACTGACAGTAGGTATGTCTCCTCCACCAATACCTTATTTATTAATTCTTCCACCATTGAAATAATTACCTCTGGTACCATGGATGGCACTGGTTGTTCAACCGACTGACCTTCAAACTTCATCTGAACCCTTACCCCAACAACAATGCGAGAGGATGCTTCTGATTTAGCCTTTTCAATGATCTCCTGGATGTAAATCTTTCTCCCAAGATCCTTTCATTTATTTAGGTTCTTCCTCTTCCCCTCTTATTCAGATATTTGTTCATACAATTGGTGAGAAGAATTCATCAAAACAGAAAAAGCGCTGAGGACCCGAACCAGGACATATAGCTTCCTCCCCGAGATGAGAGAGTAGGTTCAAATAGAAAATAAAATAAACTAAAAGAAAATCAAAGTTCAGGACCTAAAGTAGTGTAATAAAATATCCTCCCTAGGACAAAAAGTTGGCTTGTTTAGAAAAATAAAAAGTAGAAAAGCGGAATACTATGCTTCGGACTTAGAGTAGGGTAAAAAATACTCACCCTAATATGAGAGATCAGCTCTAATGAAAAATCAAAGAAATTAAAAACATCACAATATGCTGAGGACATAGAGAAGGGTAATGGATTCCCTCCCCAAGACGAGAGATCAATTTAAAAAAAAATAACAATAAAAAGCGAAAAAAACAAAACACTACGCTCAGGACTTGGAGTAGTGCAATAAATTCCCTCCCCAAGATGAGAGATCAAATCTTAGACCAATTTTAGATCATGTTCTTGCACCTTTTTAGCCTTCCCTAGCAACGACACCAAAATTTTGGTGTCCAGATGTGAAAAAATATTCAAACCCTTTTTCCACATAAATTTTCAATCCGGGGGCATTAGTTATTTCAAGAATAATGCGCACTGTATATGGAAGAGAAATCTCATAACCTGCTATTGAATCACAGGATTTAATTAATAAACAAACAAACTATTGTAATAACAATTAAGATGGATTGCAGAATTTAAAAGGCATTCACAACAATTGCATAATTATACTAGAACAACAGTAACGATAACAAATCAAAATATAAAATCAACAAAAGAAAGATAATGCAGAAGCTGATTAGAATACTGGGCCCAACTCTCTGATCAGGGCTACGACAAACTCACAACTTACAGGTGGGACAACAAAATACTGTGCATTCAATTAGTTAGAAAACACTTATGTTACAAAATTTGTGTCTTCTTGCTTGACCCTGATTCACAGCTCGAAGGCCCTCTTTATACAAATGCTCAGGAAATCATAGATTTCCTTTAACAACTAAATATCTACATATATACATTTTTTACAATAGCAACCTAGTTTCCAAAAGGAAACCATGAAAAGCCTGGAGTGGCGATGGGATAAGACGGAGTCTATTGCGTTGTTGCAGCAGGTTGAGATAACACTGGAAATTAGGAGTTGCTCCGTTGCTTGCAGTTGTAATCCCTTTACTTTTACCAAATCTGTAAAAATGTCAGATTTAATGCTTCCAAAGGTAAAACCTCCATGACTATTAATTCATTAATCAAATATTCCATGTAAGATAGTGGGAAGGGGTTTACCTCATGTATTTTAGAGCAATTAATGATGCAAAGAGATAGAAAGGTGGGAGAAAATGGGAGAGAAAGGTATACATATTTGGTACCCAACAACTCTCAATTATATGTATGAGAAAAAGAATACGAATTGAGTATTTTTCCTAAAGAGTAATATTCTCTCCATCAAAATGGAGTAGAATGAATATTTTTCTACATTCATCTCTCAAATCAAAGAGCTAAAAGAAAAGTTGGGCGACATAGTGGATAAAGTGTCCAACATTGATCTTGTCACGAATACCTTAAATTTCATGAATGATGATTATCATATGTTTATTACAGGGCTAGCAGCAAGGGATAAAGTTACCACCTTTGATGAATTGACAGGTATCTAGATGCAGGAATAAGATTAGCATATGAATATGAAGCCCGAGAATGTAGATTTGGCATTGGTGGTGAAGAAAAATCATTTCAAAGAGAAACTAGAAGGAGGATAGATTTTAAGCAAGTCCACTACCAAGGAGATGAGGTAGGTACACTGACTTACCAGCAAGGCATAAAGAATATGCTCTTATGACTAGCATTTTAAATGTTGTTGAGCCCTTGAATTATAATAAAGAACAACAGTATAATGAATGGAGGCTAGCTATGAAAGAAGAGTGTGAGTGAATAATTAAAAATAAAACATGGGAATTAGCTGAACTTGCAGAAGGGAAATAGCCCATAGGTTGTAAATGGTTATATAAACCTAATTTATCACTCAAGGAAAGTATGTCAGAGGATTATTAAAGAAATTCAGAATGGATCAATGTAAAGTTGCCTCCGTACCTAGACAACAAAATTTTAAACTTAGGAATGATGATGGTTTTAAAGAGGTGGATTCTACATTGTATAGACAACTGGTTGGAAGTCTGGTATATTTCAGTAAGTGACTTTGAAATTTGAGTCAGTGTGCTTGATAGGGCTCTATATTACTAATTTAGTCCCTTATTGTTGTTAGTGTAGCACCCTTATTTTTATTTTTGTACCCTTGTAGTCACCATATTGTTATTATTGTGCCCTTACATTATTATTGTTAGGTCAGCTAAGACTATATTGTGACCCCATGGACTCCTATATATAAAAAGAAGGTTTTTTCATTTCTGTCATCCGAGACTAGTTCATGTATGTAATGTAAATGAGGTTTCAAAATTGAAGTGGGTGATTTCTAAAGTGTTGATCCCTCTTTTATTTTGTTTTGGTAGTCAATTTCATAACATTTGGAATCAGAGCTTTTGATTCTAGGGTTTCTCTACTTCAAACGGGTCATCGTGGAATTTTCTCTTAAATTATTTTGTACAAAGGTGTGAAAGATACAATAAAACCGCATTTGTGAAGAAATCCTATGGAAATTTTTACAAAAATTTCATATCTTGGTTCACAATATTTTTGGAGATATGATCTGTGGAAGGTATGGTTTTTGTAGGCTCTTGAATTTCACCACAAAGTGGCGACCTTGGGAAAGCCATCATAACTCTCTCTTTGAGTATCAGATTGGAATTTTGTAAAATGTTTCCGAACATACATGGACTATAGTTTACTTTGTATCAATTTTAAAGATGAAGGAGTAAAAAATGACACATGGCATGCCATACAAGTTCGCTCTACGAAACGAGCCCATAAGTAGGTCATTGTGGGTGATTGGACATAACTTTCTCTTGAAGAATCCAAATCAGGTATGACATATGGCATTGGAAATAAAATTCATAGGGATACTAAAGGACCAAAGATAAAATATTGGGGATCTAAAATTACAGAGATACATCAGTTTCATTATCGAGCTCCTCAAAAGCAAGAAAAATGTGTGTATTTGTTTTAAAAATTGCATAAGTCTTGTTTGAAAAATCAGTTTGAAGTGATTCCAAGTGCATATTGAAGACTATATATTAGTATTGGGTTATAAAATTCCCCCTAAAAAGAATTCAACATCCATTAAGCCCTCATAAGCCTCAACTATGACTCATGAAGAGGAATAAGTGCAACATGACATATCAAAATTACTAGAACAAGTGCAACAAATTTCGGTCTCACAAAGAGTAACAAAAAATAAAATGGAAGCTAAGATGGACAGTTTTAATAAAGGTGTGGTAGCTAATATGGGTGGTTTGAATAAAGTCATGGAAGCTAAGATTTATGGTATTAAGAATGGCATGGAAACTAATATGGATCGCGTGGTAGCTAATATGGATGGCATGGAAGCTAAGATGGATGGCATAGAATGCAACATGGATGGTTTGAAGAATGACGTGGAAGCTAAGATGGATGGTTTGAAGAAAGGTGTGGAAGCTAAGATGGATGGTTTTAAGAATGGAATCGAAGCTAAGATGGATGGTGTGGAAGCTAATATGGATGGCGTGGAAGCTAAGATGGATGGTATAGAAGGAAACATGGAATATTTTAAGAAAGACATGGAAAGTTTGAAGGCAGGTTTGGAAAAGTTGCTACAAGAAAAGATTCAAAATGGTGAAAAGGTAGTAAAGGAAACTCATGATGAGAAAAACGTAAATGTTAATCATGATTTCATAGACTCTAATGTTGGATTTAAGACCCGCCATATTCCAAAGATAGATATGAGGAAGTTTGATGGCAAGGATCAAATAACTTGGATACTACAATTGGAGTAATCCTTTAAGCTCCATAATACGAAAAACACAAAAGGTATACATTGAAAATTTATATTTAGAAAAAAAGCATTTTGTATGGTATCGATGGATTTTTTATAGTAAAACACTAGCCACTTGGTCAATTTTTATGGAGGAAATGATAAAACATTATGAGGATACAAAGAGCAACACCTTCTTTAGCCAATTGATAAATCTCAAGCAAAAGGGTTCAATGCCGGAGCACATTGAGGAATTCAAAAAAATGGATATAAGGGTAAATAATATTCCAGAGGAACATCGGATTTATGTTTTCATAGAGACTCTAAAGGATAACATCCAACATGAGTTTCACCTTTGGGAACCTGATACATTGGATAAGGAATTCAAGTTGGCAAGTAAAATTGAAAGAAAAATTAGGGCGAAAAGGAAGCCTACCACTCACAACTAGAAATATGGAAGTGTTGCTACTCCTAAACTTCCACGACCTACAAGGTTGACACCACAACAATTGGAAGAAAAAACAACAAAATGTCTTTGCTATATTTGTGATATAAAATACACTAAAGGTCATAATTGTGTTGAGAAGAAATTATTTTACATAGATAGTGAATAGGAGGAAGAAAAGGAACAAGAAACTTCAAAAGAAGAGGATATATACCAAGAACCAACCTTAAAGGAAGAAGAAATGAATTTGACCATATCCTATAATGTATTTCCAGGAATTACCACTCCTCGAACTCTCAAGATAAAAGGACATATCAAGAAGTTAAATGTAATATTACTTATTGATTCGGGTAGTACCCCTAATTTTATTCATTGTAAGGTAGCCAACGAATTGAATTGCTTCCTATACCTAGCGCCAGAGTGTTAAGTGATGGTGGAAAATGGAGGAAATATAAATTTCTCTGGAAAGTGCCATAATATCAAGTTAACCATGGGGGAATATGTATTGAATAGTACAGTTGCTTCCATTCCAATGGATGGTGTTGACGTTTTACTAGGAGTACAATGGTTACAATCTTTGGGGACGACAAATTTTAATTTTCAAGAACCTTTATTGAAAAAAAATTTAGATGGAAAGGAAAATGAATTATGGGGTATCACATGAAATATGGGAAAGATAATACATCTAATATCATGACAAGGATTATACATAAATAACAACGGGGTGTCATTTCACAATTATGCTCACTAGAAGTTCCAACATCAAAATCATCTATTTCTCTAGATATCCAAAAAGTGTTCGACAATCATTCCAAGGTGTTTGAAACTCCCAAAGGACTCCCACCTATTCGTGAACATGATCATGCTATTCATTTTATTCTAGGAAGTGTTCCTCCAAACATCAGGCCTTACAAATATCCTTATGTCAAAAAGAGCGAAATTGAAAGTATGATTGCAGACATGCTAGAGGTTGTATAATTCAACCTAGTCAAAGTTCTTTCTCTGCTCTAGTAGTATTGGTGCACAAGAAGGATGGATGATGGCACATGTTTCCAGGTTATAGGGAGCTCAATAAGCTTAGTATTAAAGATAAATTTCACATTCCTTTGATTGATTAATTATTGGATGAATTACATATAGCAATTTATTTCACCAACTTGGATCTCCATTCAGGATATCATCAAATTAGAATGAAGATTGGAGAGATTCTGAAAACATAATTTCGAACTCATAAGGGTCATTATGAATTTTTTGTCTTTCCTTTTGGCCTTACCAATGCAGCTTCTACATTTCAAGGGTTGATGAATTCCATTTTCAAACCTTTCCTTAGAAAGTTTGTGTTAGTAATTTTTGATGATATTCTAATCTACAACAGGTCTTGGAAGGGTCATGTTCAACATGCTGACAGGGTGTTCAAACTATTGGAGGAGAAAATATTATATGAAAAAACCTCCAAATGTTTCTGTTGAGTACAAGAGGTGGAATATATGGGTCATATTTTATCTCGGAGGGTGTCAAGGTAGACCCTAACAAAATTAAATCCATTAAAGAATAGAAAGTCCCCACAACCATAACACAATTGCGAGGATTTCTTTGATTAACACAGTATTATCATAAGTTTGTTAATAATTATTTTAAAATAGTAACACCTCTAACAACATTATTGAAGAAATATGCAGTTTCATGGACTCCTAAAACAACTAAGGCCTTTGAAAAAATTAAAGAGGTAATGTGCCAAGCACCGGTCTTAGCTATGCCAGACTTCAAAAAAACATTTATTATGGAATTTGATGCCTCAGGAAATGGAATTGGTCATGTTTAAATGCAATAAGGAAGACCCAATTCTTTTGAAATCCAACCAATCAAAGGAAAATATTTACAGAAAGCTATCTATGAGAAGGAAATGTTTGCAATACTACATGTAATAAAGAAATGGGAAGACACTTCAAGCTAAAAACTGATTGTGATAGTCTTAAATACTTTTTGGAACAAATAATATCTTCAAAAGAGTAGAAAAAATGGGTCACAAAGATGTTGAGTTATGACTTTGAAATCATCTACAAAAATGGGAAGCTAAATGTTGTTACAGATGCACTCTCAAGAAAGTATGAGGATATGGAAGCATTGCTTTATGTCATTTCTATTATCCAACCAGATTAGATAACTAGAGCAAGGGAGGAATGGATGAATGATGAAGAGTTATGGACACTCATTCAAAAGATGTAGTAAGATCCTAGTACATCTATACATTTAGTTGGAAAAATGAATCCTTATGGTACAAATATCGCTTATATATTTGTAATAATTCCCAACTAAAATGAAATATTCTTTTGGAATTACACACCTCTTCCTTAGGAGGACACTCAGGATTTTTAAATATAGCACAGAGTGAAGAAATAATTTTTTTGGGATGGCCTTAAATATGATATTCAAAATTTTGTTGTGGAATGTTTGGTTTGCCACAAAATAAAATTGATACAACTAAGACCCTGGTTCTGCTACAACCTTTATCGATTTCAAATCAACATTAGGAGGAGATTTCAATTGATTTTATCAAAATTTTACCTAAGTTAGAAGGAAAGAATGTCATCATGGTGGTAGTTGAAAGGCTTAACAAGTATTCACACTTTGTGCATTATCTCATCCATTTAAAGTGAGTACAATTGCTACTGCATTTATGGAAATAGTTCAAAAGCTACATGGAAAACAAAATATTATTGTAAGTGATAGAGATCCCATTTTCACTAGAAATTTTTGGATGAAATTATTTTCTTGTTTGGGTACTCAACTACATCATAGCTCATCTTATCATGCCCAATTTGATGGGAAAAATAAGATAGTGAAGAAATGTTTGGAAGGATATCTTTGTTGCTTCATATTTGATAAACAAACACAATGGGTCAATTGGTTACCTTTGACTGAATGATCGTATAACACTTCCTTCCACAATGCAGTAAAAATGGCCCCATTTATGGCACTTTATGGATATCATATGTCATCCATCACATCATCTTTACAAGAAATTTCAAAGTTTAAAGCAGTGGAATATCACATTAAGCATCAACAACAATTTCTCCAACTCTTGAAGGAGAACCTAAATTTGGCATAGAATCGAATGAAACAACATGGAGATCAAGGTCGCAGTGAGAAAATTTTTGATATAGGTGACTAGTTATTTTTACGGCTACAACCATACAAACAAATGTCCATCAATCAAGCTAAGAAGGTGTTATCACCATAATTTTTTTTTTTCTAAACTTTGAAAGTTTACCTTGTTTCTAGTTATGGTGTTAAATGGGTCTTGAGTCATTTCATTCTTAAAGGGGTAAGTGATAGGGATTGAAGTCTTCAGAGTGTCATCTTCATTTCCAAATAAAGTTTAAAAGTCTCATTTCATATTTTAAAGGTCCCATTATCCATTTAGAAGTCATGTTTTTTAACCTTTGATTTATTTTTTTTGCAAGAAGACACGAAACCGCACTTTCATAGCGCATATCCTCAAAAATGCGCTAAGCACGCTACGAAAGCACAAATTCGCAGGGAAGTCATATAAAATCATAAAAGTAGTCATAATCCATTAGGTTTTCATCATTAGGAGTCAGTTAGGATTCATTTCCAAAACGTGTAGCCATTCAAAATCATCATTGCAATCGTAGAGGTATTATTTATGAAAGGAAAGTTAAAATTTGAAAAGGCTGGTTACTTATTCCAGTTTTCATGCAAAAAAATTCAACATATGTTTTTCAAGTGTTAAGCTTATAGTCATCTTACAGCAAATCTTTCCTCATATATTATCAAGCGAGGCTGAAATGCGAGGCTGACTGTTTTGAATTCAAGTGAGGCTGATAATCAGATTCTACATGAAGCAGATAGAAATTTCTGAATGCAAGAATGACAGAAAAAAAAATTCACAGGTCAGGGCATTGCTTAAGGCTAGAACTCGAAAGCACAAGAGCCCTCACTAAAGACAAAACAATGTTAGAGGCTTTCAGGAAGGCAAGGTGTTTTAATTTTTGTGAAAAGTTGCAGGGAGGACACAGTCAGGTAACAAAGGAAGTTGCCTTTCATTTCAGTGGTTCAAACACAAATATTGGAATATTAAATTTGTCAATTACTCCTGTGACCATAGCCTTGGTAACCGAGATTCCTAGAGGGCAAGAAACATGGTTTAAGGGTTTCAGATTTGACATGGATGCATGCAAGGTGTTTCTAAAGCCAAAATTCACAGAGATGGATTTAAACAATGCAATTACCAGGAGCTGCATCAAATATAGCTATGCAAATATACTCTTCTATATCCAAAGGTATTTTACATGCAAGGGCAGGTATCATAAATTGTAATCATACCATTTTAAACTTATGTTACACTTTACAGGCATGCTATCTCTAGACTTCCCATTTTTCCTATATAGAAGCATAGCTAAGATGGCGGACAAGGTTCAAATGAAATCTTAAGGGTGTGAAACTTCTCGATTTAACCATGGTATAATCAAAATGATGGTATTAAATGAACTCCAAAATATTAACAGAGAATGGTTATTATTTTTATTTTTATGTGGATTTGGAGTAGAAGCTAAAACTACATGCAGTAACCCTAAGGCAAAAGAAACTCCACCAACAGAATCCAGCAAGCATGTAGTGACAAGGAAAAAAAGGTTTCTAAAGTTAAAACTTAGGAAACAGGTGAAATAATAGGTAGAAAAGACATCAGTTGGAATTAAAGAAACTCCTCAATTTTCCAAACAAAGGTTAGATGAAATTGAAGAAATTGCACAGAAATAGTCAGCTGATCAACAAGTTCAACAGAGATTGACTAGGAATCAAGTTTCAAAAGCAAAGGGGAAAGCAATGTTTTCAAGAACAAGTGATAGTCCAGGTTTAAAGGGAAATTTATATGATATATTGCAAGCCATAGACATAGCAGAGTCCCCTTTGGTACAAGATGACTTCATAAGAATTGATGAAGATAAACAGAAAAAGATGAAGTCATCTAAAAAGTCGGAGTTCAATGATGAGGATGCAACATTTATCTTCAAGGCTAGGAAGCTTGTAACCAGACAGTCAAATAAATTCCAAGAGCTTAATGGTGAACTAGAGAAAATAGAGGAAACATCTATTATTCATGAATAATTTATAGATCTTTCTTTACCTATACTATAAAAGGCCAAAAATAGAGTATTCTCCACACAAACAGAAAAAATCAATTATGAAGAGATGGAAGAAAAGTTGAAATCATCCAATCATGAAATTGTCAAATTAAAGAAGAGAGATATAAAGCATGTTATTGAAAAAAAAGTTTCAAGAGGATGAAAGCCCTCTGGGAAGGTGATAAGGTTTCTAAACTAGAAATAATTAATAGTGAAGCACAATATTTCACTTGAACTATACCATCCATAAAAGAAGCAAGATTTGTGAGGGTTATGAATACTCATTTGAGGACCAGCAATAGGAGACTAAGGATACAGATTGAAGACTTAGAAATCCATCTAACAATATCTCAAGAAAATCTAAAGCAACAGTGAAATAGGGTAATGGAACAATGCGGAAAAATGATAAATTTTAAATCTGTTTTTCACTATGGTGAAGACCAATTTTGATGACAACCATATTTTTGAGGTTATGTTAGTATGTTTTTTGATAAAAATATCAGTCCTTGTGAAGCGTAAATATTCTCGACTTAAAAATTTCTAAAGACTGTTTTGAAATAAGCCGACACAAGAGTTTCCTAGCATGCTATGAAACTGCTGAAGATGACTTTTTTCACCTTTACATATGAATTTGGGAGATAAGGTTGATGGGTTTTGAGTTTAAATGTTGCTGGTGGAAGCATGGAGATTATAGGTGAAGGTTCAAATTGTAAAACAGGAGAAAAAAATGGTTAAATGAAACTTTTTACATTTACCTACAAATTGTGCTATGAAAACATGCTACTTTCGTAGCGTAGACATATTTCATAACCTTCTACACTATTTCGAAGATTTTTCTTTGAACAGGTAGAATATTTAAGGTTTCAAGGAAATTATTGACACATGTGACACATATGAAAATAAGCTATCAATGTGAACAATTGCTCGAATATGAAAATGGAAGTTAAGGGCTAAAAAGCAGGAAACGTGTCTCCTGATTTTTAGGACAATTTTTGGCATCATCAACAGGATTGCCTCAAAGGTGGAAGCATCATCAAATTTTGAATACATGGGATTTAAGTTGTCAAAGGAAGTATTAAAGTTTATATAAGGTCTTTGCAAGCATATTTAGGAGTTTCACTCCTATTAGAACTAGGATTTTTCAAAGGAAGTAAAGTTGTCACTTTGTAATTAATGGCATGTTTAAGATTAGGAAAGGTATCAAAATAAGTGAATTTGAATTCTCTAATGGAGGATCAAGGAATCCTATATTTTAAATTCTCTATTATAGAGCATGAGGCCGAATTCATAAGGGTTGGGCATTTTTATTAGCAATTGGACTGTGTTATTATATGTCACTGTGTCTTTTTCAACTTAATATAGAGATCTATTTTGACAACTCAAGATTCATAAGGAGTTTATGTTTATCATTATTCTATGGCCTTGCTCAATTATCTATTTGCAGTAGTATTTGTATGTGATACTTAGAATTCATTTCACAATGCTCTAACTTCCTTCATATGCAAATAGACTGTGTTTTTCATTGTGTTACTGTTTTATTCATTTAACCTAGACTCCAAATGCTTTGACTTCCATGCTTAATAGATTTTGATGTTTTGTTGAAGATTATCTTGACTCCATGGCCCAATGAATGATTTCTAATATGTGATACAACCAATTATACCATTTTATCTTTTTACCTTAGAGTTAGCCATATATTTACTAATAAAAACCCATAAAATTTTGAGAGAGCCCTATCAGGTTGAGGAGGCTAAGCCTCAGCCAAAAGATTGGTTGAAATATTTACACAAAGTCTACTTGAAGAGTAGCCTATTAGGGCCAGAATTTGTGATAACAGAAGGATAATGAATTATCGCCAAAGTATTATGGCCCTTACAAGGTGTTGCAAAAGATTGGTACTATGGCATACAAATTGGATTTTTCTGCATCTTCCTGAGTGTACCTAGTTTTCCATGTTTCATGCTTAAAGAAGGTTATAGGTGACAAAATTCTGGTTCAAAAAATATTGCTAGAATGTGATTAGGAAGGAAAAATCATATTGGAACTTGAAGCAGTCATGGAAACAAGAATTTTACAACTATGAAATCTATCAATTTCAGAGTATCACATCAAGTGGAAGAAGTTACATACTGAAGATTCCACATGGGAGGATGAGAATTTTATAGAGAAGCATCCAGAAATACTCAGGCATTGAGGACAACACTTTTTTGAAGGAGAGGGGCATGTTAGGGTCCTATATTACTAATGTAGGCCCTTATTGTTGTTAGTGTAGCCCCATTATTTTTGTTGTTGTACCCATTTAGTCCCCATATTGTTATTATTGTGCCCTTATATTATTATTGTTAGGTCAGATAAGATTATATTGTGACCCCATGGACTCCTATATATAGAAAGGATTTTTTTTCATTTCTGTCATCCAATAATTGTTCATTTATGTAATTTAAAGGAGGTTTCCCCCTCTAAGGGGTTGATTTCTAAGGCGTTGATCTCTCTTTTCTTCTATTTTTGGAGTTGGTTTCATAACAGTGTTGAGTCAGTATATGTCAAAACCTATTGAGAATTATTGGGTGGTAGAAAAATGTGTTTTAAGGTTTGTTCAAGGAACCATAAAATTTTTCATTAAATATATTGATACTTGTGATGTTAAACTGACATGTTATTCAGATTTATACTGGATTGGAAATCTGGATGATAGAAGATCCATAACAGGTTATGCTTTTAGTATTGGATACAGGGTCATTTCTCGGAGCAGTAAGAAACATAGTATTGTATCTTTATCTTCAACAGAAGGAGAGTATGAAGTTCTATGCACAACCACTTGTGAAGAAATTTGGTTGAGGATACTTCTTCATGATGCAGAAGAAGAAAAAAATGCTACTAAGATTAAATGCAACAACCGAAGTTCAATCAAGCTGAAAAATAACCTTGTTTCTCATAAAAACACAAAACATATTGATACTGAGTTTCACTTTGTTAGAGAAAAGTTTTAGTCTAAAGGAAGTTTTATTGAATATTATAATACCTCTGAGAATGCATCAAATATCTTCACCAAGCCCCTTGGGATGATTAAATTTGAATTGTTTAGGGAGATGTTAGGTGTGAAAGTAAACACTTTCTCCATTAAGGGGGAGAGTTAAAAATAATGGGGAAATTATGTAATATTGGATAAAGTTTGTTTCACAATTTTGTGTGTGTCCTATATTAGGATTGGTTTCTATTCTCTAGGAGACAGTTTTGATCTCCCTATATTAATGTAAACCTATATATATTTTGATTACATGATTAGTGAATCAGTGGGTTACTTCCCAAACAGTCTCCAAGTGTAGCTCTCTCACTTGTGAGCTACTAGTTTCAGTGTTTCAGTTTTGTCCTCGATTTTTTAACATATAGTCCCCTAAATAACTTCTCCCCAAAGTTATTCCAACCCAACTACTAATGGCCTATTCATTATGTGCACAATATGTGACCATGTATGAAATTAGTGAAAAAATATGAGATTTAATACAAAATAGACCATAAAGATATATTTATTGCATTAATAAATTGTTTCATGTAAGAATACAACATCTTTTTAAAATATATAAATGTAAAATCACCTAAAAGAGTTATGTATTTGATACATCTATTAGAAGAATATGTGAGAAGCATAGAAGTTGTGTGGTTTCCAATTTTTATGGAGTAGGTCCATGGGAAATCTTGAAAGAGGCTATAATAAAGTAATTTGATCAAATGTAAAATTAAGGTAAACTAAAAATGAAAAGAGAAGGTACTTACAAAAAGAGATTTAGTAATAGCACATTTGAGGCTAAGAGTAATAAAAAAAAATTCATATTAAATCACAACGTGCTAGTTAGGATTGTAGGCCAAAGCCTTAAAATATTGTAGAGTATGGGATGTGAAAAACAATATACATATTTAGGAAAATGTGAGAGATATGTAAAAATAAAAATTTCATAGAACAAAAGACTTATTTTATGAAAATAATAATCAAATCTCAATAGTAGATCTCTTCGAAGACCATTGACCAGTTCAAAAAATCATACTATTGCAATATATTAACTCACATACAACATCCAAGGAAACATAATAAAAATGATAGCGCAAAGATCCTTCAAGCAATTTGCGTGAGTGGGGTGTCTAATTTATGTGAAAAGATCACTATTAGAACTAATAAAATAGAAATCAGACCTTCAGAAAAACAAATAAATGATAAAAAAAAATAGACAAGATGCCATAAAAAATCCTTGAATGATTAAGGGAAATCACCAAAATTGATCTCTCCTTTGGAGTTAGAATTTTTGTCACCAATAAGATCATCTTTCTAACTTTCACAAAATAAAATCAGACGAATAAAGAAAAACCTAGTTTTGATGTAGCATACCTCTCTTGACAACTTTTTATCCCCTTTCCTTAATATTTATCTCTGGATTTTAAAGAGGCCTCAAGTAATTTTGAGATTTTTCAGTCTTAAAAAATCATATTAGTCGTTTTCCAATTAGCATGATTAACGTTAAGAGGAGGGACTTCTATACTACTTCATTTAGATTTCTTGAACCAAAAGGTAAGACACTAATAGGTGGGACTCTCATTACCATTCAACTAGGATTCATTGTCTTTATGAAAACATAAATAAATTTGAAATCATTAACTTTATTTATCGCATAAATGCTAGTCATTATAGAACATAACAGTATTGTGCCACAACAGTAAACCAATATATGTCAACCAATAAAATAATCTAGCGTTATCACATAAAGACATCATGGCATAAGCTCGAGAAATATAAACCTTGTATCTCCAATCCACTTTGTTACTTATAAATGTTAAATTTTGTTTGTTCCTCCTCTGCCCTTGGATCTTCCCCTCTTTCTATTTAAAAAAATTATTCTGCAATCAATTTTATTGATTTTCCATTACACACAGGCAACAAATGGGATCATTCATTAGTATATGAACATAAAATTAATATATATGAACAATAGAGGGAATGACTAAAACATGTAATACGAAATGTAATCATATATACATATAACCAAACTCGACAATGGATGCAAATGAGAATAGAAAGGTTTGAAACCCAATCAAATAGGGTGTTAGCATGAATCCATTCATAATATAGTAATCTAATAATATACAATGATGACCAATGTGGATAAATGGGTGATATGATCCATCCATAAGGGCAACATAATTTGACCATATTTGTGACAAATACCCTGTGAACTAGGGTTAGAATAAAAAAAATACAAGTGTTGTAAAATACCATGCAATATATATGTATTTTATATAAATAGAATATATTGCGAGAAAAAAACATGGACCCTAAGGAATCATGCAAAGAAAAATTAGAACAAAAAGTGTGCCAAAGCATGAATATTTCATGTTGGTACATTTGACAATGAAATTGAGTATGGTACATGTCCTTTGCATAGGTTCTGTTAGGAATGTGTTTCCATTGATGGAAAAATCATGGCACAGGATGGAAAAATGATGAAATAAGGTGACTAAAAGATGAGTAGAGCATGTTGAAATGATGAAAATAATTTTTAGTGTAGAAGATTACTTAAAGTGAAATTGGAACTCAAGAATATGGATATAACTATGAAAGATATTTTTGGTGGTATGTTGAAGATCAAAATGGTCTTCTAGATATGAAGGCATGGCTAGTCAAAGGGAGGACCCCCAAAGTCAAAATGTATAAAGTTAGATTGGTGGAAATGGTCGTAGCAACAGTTAGTTTGGCGTCATTCCAAAATTGGTGGAGAAAATTTGCAGAGTCCCAGACCAAAGAGTTGGGAAAACATGGCTTTGACAAACAATAGTGGAAACTATTTTTATTGGCAAGTGGTGAAGCCCACTGTACAAATCATCTTGACAAGAGTGCCCTGACAGTATTCAAAGAGCACACAGAAGTGGGTCTGGGATGATGAAATACCTATGGTGGCTAGAGTTAAATGGCACACCAAGGAAAATTTTAAGGATAAAATTTTATCTTAATGTTTACAAATCTTGGTGAATATTATTAGTCCCTAATATGCAAATTGTACAATGTTTGGAAATATTTTTGCAAAAATATTTATAATTCAAATGATTTTATATTATTCTATAAAAACTTTTGGTGATTTTTAAGGTAAAATACTTTTATACTATAAAATGTGGGAAAAATACTTTTAGAAAAAATGGAAATTGGTAAATATTTTTTTTAGAAAAAACATGGAAAATTAGCCCACCAATGAATATTAGCCCCTAAAATTTTCCCTGTGGCGCACATGTTCTTTGTCGAATCACACACCAGCAGTCCCACTAGCACCTCAAAATGCATTTTTATAGGTTAGCTAGCTAAGGAGTTAACATGCAACTGAGTGTTGAAATGGGAAGCTTTCCCATAACAATGACCTTGTGATCAATGAAAGAGATTGATTTTGACACCATCTCCTCTCAGAACCACAAACAACCTGAGGGGTCTCATGAAAACAACAAGTGGTCTTCTCCAAGAGTCGAGAAACATGGCGACTGAATAACACAGAAAAAAGCGAAGACCCATATAAAAAATTATAAAGGAAAATTGATGCAAAACGAAAGCTTTGGGACACTTTTATTTCTCCTCTTTGATAGGAAAAATGGAAAAATATCAACATGACATAAAGTATGGTGGAAAAGTGGCATGCATATTTGGGGTTTTTGGTTACCAAATTGGGCCATTTTTGGGCGACACGTGTCACCACTCAGATGGCACCACGTGGCACATGTGATGTCAACATGACATCATCTGGATGGCTTGATCCCGAAGCGATTTGATGTGAACATAGGAAGAAGTAGTGGGCTCACTAGGCATCATGCTAACATAATAGCTCTTAGAAACAACTAATCCCATGTAGGTAGTTGATTGGATCGCAAGGGAAGTGGGTGTTAAGCCCCTATAATACTAGTGTAGCCCCTTATTGTTAGTGTTAGTGTAGCCCACTTATTGTTATTGTTGTGCCCATTTTGTCCGCATATTGTTGCTATTGTGCCCATAGAAGCCCACTATTTTTATTGTTGTGCCCTTACATTATTACTATTATGTAGCCTCTGATTATATTGGGACCCCTTAGATTCCTATATATAGAAAGTAGGTTTTTTCATTTTTATCATCCAAATTTTTTTCTTTTACGTAATGTAAAGGAGGTTAACATCTCAAAGTGGATAATTTTTAATTCATTGATCTAGATTTTATTTTATTTTGTGAGCTGGTTGCATAACATTTGGTATCAGAGCTTTGGATTCTAGGGTTTTGTTGCTGCAAACAGGTCATCTTGGAATTTTTTCTATAATTTTTTTTCTAGGAAGGTTCAGAAGATGAAATTTTTACCACATGAAGAATTAATCCTAAGGAATTTCATGTAACTATTTCATATCTTGTTTCACTATACTTTCAGTGATATGATCATGGGAAGTTAGGGTTTTTTAGGCTCCAAAATTCAATCTCAAACAGGTAACCTAGGGAAAATCATCATAAATTTTGTTTTATGCATTAGATTTTAATTATGTAAAAAGCGGAAGAATGTGCATTGATTGTAGTTTTTTTTGTATAAATTTTAGGGTCGAAGATAAAGAAAGTGACATGTGGAACTTCGTACAAGTTCGCTCTACTGAACTAATATATAATCAGGACATTATGGGAGGTCGGGAATAGCTTTATCTTGAAGAATCAAAATTAGGTCTGACATGTGGTATTGGAAAGAAGACTCAGATGGAAACTACAGGACTAAATAAAATTGGGGATCCAAAATTGAAAAGATACATATTTTTCAATATCAAGCTCCTCAAAAGCAAGAAAACAATGTGTATATTTTTTAAAAATTGCATAAGTTTTGTTTGAAAATCATATTGAAGTGATTCCAAGGGAAAATTGAAGCATAGATATCAATATTGGGTTCTAAAATTCCTCCCAAAAATAATTCCATACCCACTACGATATTAGAGAGCTCTACAATGACACACGAAGAGGAATAATTGCGGCATGATATGTCAAAATTACGGGACCAAGTGCAACAAATTTCACTCTCACAAAGAGAAACCAAAGATGAAGTAAAAGGTGACATGAATGGTTTAAAAGGTGACATGAATGGTTTAAAATTAGATATGGATGGTTTGAATGATGGTTTAAAATTAGACATGGATGGTTTGAAGAAACACATGGAAGCTAAGAGTGATGGTATAGAAGAAAAAATTGAAGGTTTGAATTAATGTTTGACAAATTTGCTACAATAAAAGCTAATGATGAAAATGAAGTAGAGGAAACTCATGATGAAAAAAAATAAATGTTAATCATGATTTCATAAACTCGAACATTGTATTAAATACACACCATATTCTAATGATCGATATGAGGAAGTTTGATGGCAAGGATCCTGTAACAAGGATACTATAGATGGAGAAATATTTTGATCTTCATAATGTGCAAAACACAGAAAAGGTATGTATTGCAACTTAGTATATAGAACCCAATCAGTTTATATGGTATCACTAGATTTTCTCTCATAAAAAAATTATTACTTGGTCAATTGTTACAAAGGAAATCATAGATGATATAACATGATGTAATGTATTGTAATATTTATGCAGGTCGTCACTCCGCTTCAACTCTAGCCCATCACAGTGTAAATCATCTCATTCAAAAAATATTGTTATTATTCTAACTTCATGCTTTAGGGGGAAATTGTTATAGGTCAATTTGGGTACATTCTCAATGACCTGGTGCTACGTTCCCTAAGACAAATAACAAGAACAAATCATCTATCACTTCCATTGCAATGTTTTCAAGATTTGAAGTACATGTTATATCACCTATGAGCTCACCAACGCAATCTCTCAAAGGGGTAAGTGCATTGCATATGATGTTACCTCCATTCAAGGGTTCTTTGCAAAGCACTTCTCAACACTCAAAGGTGTGTTGGTCAATTGGGAGTGAAATTCACAATGTTCTGGAATCTCCACTTGGACAGTGCCTTCTAGAAGAGTGAATATGTGTCAAACTTTGAATCCATATGTCCATTTGATACCTCTGAGTTTGGGAACATGTCTTTCCTATTAGTATAAATTCAATGATTGTGAAACTACGTTCATCTCATCTATAAATTGAGCACAGATTCTAGTGCTTGAAAGGAAGAATTGGAGTAGAGAAATAATGGTGGAATTTCAATTGAGGAATTGATTTGAGTGATATGTTGTTGGAGAGATTTTCATTTTGATGAGGCTGGGATGATGCTGGAGATGGTGACATCAAATCAATCTTTGGTTGTAACCTCCCCTTCTATTCAGTAATAAATATTGTTGCTTACTTTCCCACATATGTATCTGTATAAGATTTTCTCTTTCATATTATGAATTATTATCTGATGTTTATGGTTCATGTTTCATTGATTTAACTGAATAAATTGAATAGGAATTTGTATATTATAATCCCTTTGTTGTTTAGTGTTCATTATTTCAGTAACTATTTTGGCGATATAGCTTGGATTTGAAGCTACAACAAGAGCAATAAAAGGATACTTGGAAGTGCTTGGACTCCAAGTAGGTTCCTTGGATCTATTTTGTGTGTCTATTTACTATTAGGAAAATTATATGAAAAGTCTTTAATATGTTGTTATAAATGCATAGCACCACATTTAGGGAATAATGTTTTATCCGTAATTCATAATTCCACATAACAAGATGAAACAGATTTCTTGACTGGAGCGCAAGGATTATGCATCAGGCCTAAAACCCTTCACCAACCTATGAGGAGGCAAGGTACTTTCTCACATTTTGTAGCTTTAGAAATAGCATTGAAATTGCATGCATGGCCATCATGATTGGGGATTGTTATTAGATTGTCTTAGTCACTCTATTTTATTGTCTAGTGATCTCAATCAGGCATGAGAAAGTGGAGAAATATCTCCTTGCATAATTAAATGCAAAATTGGAGAAATTGAACCTAGGTCCAGGCTCTGATACCATGTAAAATTATTAGAGAATAGACAATGATATAGCTGAAGAATAATTACATAAACTCACAAGAATTGGAAAATGAAATTGGAATAGAGAATGAATTCGATTACACAATATTTACTTGAGAATCAATACATAAATAAACTAAGTTAATTTTAATTGTACATGAAATAGCTAAAGCTAACTAAAGCTAAGTTTTCTTTATGTTCTATTAATGTAAACATGCACCACATGTAACCACTTGAGTTAACTAACTAAATCCAATTACACACCACATGTAAGCACTTGTGTTAACTAACTTAATCCAAGTGCACTAAGCACTAGATTTAATTAACGCTAACTTAGTACACATCACATGAAAAAAATTGAGTTGAACTAAATCTAATTAATGATAACTAAGTGTATGTACACCAACACCGCCCATTAAGCATAAATTAGGTGAGTGTGATTCAAAATGAATGTGTAATGGAAAATAAATTAAATTTGTTGCAAAATCATTATTTTAAATAGAAAGAGGGGAAGAGCGAGGGGCAGAGGAGGAACAAATATAAATCAACAGTTAGGAATAACAAGGTGGACTAGAGATACAAGGTTTTTGTTACACTATTTTTTTGGTCATATAACTCATTATCATTAGATGAACCCAAGTACACCATGTAAGACCAATTTTACCCTAAGTAAAATTGCTTTCACCATGTCAAATAACATTGATCCATATTTCTTGGTCATATTTAACCCAAAACAAGGAAATTAATTAAATAAATAATTATTTATTTAATTATTTCCTAGGAACAAGTTATTTAAATCATTATTTAATAACATTCATAGTTAAATTTGACTAAATCATTTTTAAACAATTAAATAAATCATTATTTATTTAATTATATCCCTATCATCTCCCTAAAATAATAAATAAATCATTTATTTATTTATTTTTTATAAATAAAGGAATTGACCCAAGTCAAAAGACCTTTTCCCTCTAACAAATATAATAAAATATTCCTAAAGGGTGGTTCTAGAATTTGATTAATAATATTTTATTCATGCAACAAGTTCTAGATAACCCTAATATTTTGTTATAAATAGGAGGGTTTTCCCCATTCATTAGTCACCTTCTTTGCATTAGATTACTCTGGATCTACTCTCAGTCACCATTTTCCATTTTGCTTTATGAACTCCCATTGAGTTCTATGTTTGTTTTTCTACGCCAATAAGAGAGAGGAATGTTAGATCTGAAACACTGAGGACTTTCAAGAACCCATCCCACTGAGGAGAACCGGAAAACACCTTTCTTGTTTTCCTCTCAGGTGCCCCATTATTTAATATAATACAAATCATTCTTTTAAACATTTTGTTCTTTTCTGGTCTATTGGATGCATGGAGCCATATTATATTTTATCTGCTTAATGTCTTTTGTGCTTAGATCTGAATTTGTGTAGCAGACTTAAAGATATTTTGCAGCCATAATCGATGTTAGGGCTATTTTTTATGCGTAGCTAAAGTGATCTTTTACGACGAAAGAATCATACTAACAATTGGCGACTCCACACAGATTTTCTTTTGCGAACGTTGTCGTTTTATATATTCCTGCATATCCAGTTGTTTCAGACCCTAGGGTTTCTCTTCCATTTTCTGTTTTTCCTATTTTTATGGTGCTTTCCACCTCTAAAACCCTCAAACAGTCAAATTTTTAACTTCTGTGTGTTTTTGGCCTTATTGCGCAGGTGACAGACATCTGCCGCAACTGATACGACAAAATTTTCTGAAATCTGCCGTCGAGAGAGCCAGACCTGCAGGTTGCACTTATCAGCCCAAAAAGTGCAACCTGGCCTTGAGGTCGCACTTTTATACCCTAAATCTATGTCCTGGACAGCAAACAGGTCAGAACCTGCGACCTGCACTTTTTCCTGCAATTTTCCAGAACTTTTCCTGGGTTTGTCTGAAGCTTTTGTCAGGGTTTTCCAGCCTCTGTCTCTGCCCGTTTAGACCTGTTTCTGATCTGTTTCACTCAACTAAGTGGGAATATTTCCCCTTAGGGCTCTAGTACCCTCCAATTTCTGTGGGAGATTTTTTGTTGTTTCAGAAGTCTGAATTTCAAGAGTTTCAGCCTTATTGCTTTCATATATGATACCTTAGTTTCAGATCTATTTCGATCAGCTCTTCCCCCTTTCAAATCACCTCATATAAATTTTTTTGGGTTCATTTCTAGGGCCGCCTAATTGCCCCTTATATTTTTAGCTGATCTCCCCCTTTTTTAGCAACAACCTTGCCTCTGCCTCTTTGTTGTTCTCTGCACCTCTTTTCAGCAGATTTCTCCTTTAGATCCCTGTCCCTCTTGACCTTAGATCTATTGGCCTCTTTTTGCATGCCTTGCCTAGTTTTTTCCCTCTTATAGACCAGTTTTGAGAGACCCACCTTCTTGGGTTAGATTGATGCATTAGTAGTTGTTAATTTTATGTTATTTTAGTTTTATTTACTGCAGATTTATTTTTAGTTACACAAAACACTTTTTTTTTACTCTCAAAACGTCTGGGTTTAAACAATTAAAATTAATGCATGCCACACACTGACCCTAAGTGAAGAAGAGCCTGGTTAACACCTCTTGGAAAAGACTTTAAAATCAATTGTCACTGCACCTCTCCGCCCTTGACCTCACTTGATTTTTTCCCTCCCTGCCCTTGTCGGTTTTTCTTCTTCCTGTCATCATTGCGCCCCCAAGGCGCTTCTCCCAGAGACTTATTGGCCTTCACCCTCAGTTTCTGATCGGTCGACTTCATCCTTCCCATTGTCATCAAGTAAGTCCTCCCCTGAGTCCACACTCCGACTCTTCCTCTGATTGTTTGGGTTCTCCCCCTCCTCTTGGTTCCCCCCCTGTTACCTTCACCATGTCTAGTTCCGTACCTAGCCCTAACCCCAGTTCTACTGCTGGGTCGGTGTCCAGTGGAACCCCTACAGGACCTACCTCGACTTCCCCATTACTCCCTTATATGGCTAGACTCAGTCTCCCCGATTTAAATCAGCTCATTAATGACCCTATTCGCCACGATGTCAGTTGGCCTGCTATGCCAACCAAGCTCCCCTCCGACATTCCCAAGTTCAAAGGCCTTGCTAGTGAAGATCCCTCCAACCATATCTGATCTTTCCACATGTGGTGTTCCTCCAATTCCATCGCCAGTGACTCCATCCATCTTCGATTGCTCCAATGCACGCTTACCAACGAAGCTTCTAAATGGTATGTTGACCAAGCCACCTCTTCCCATACCACCTTCACGACCATTTCCCAAGCCTTTCTATCTTATTTCCAGCTCCCCCTCTGATACGACACTAGTACTGAACTCTTAACTTCTTTCCATCAATCCTCTGTGACCCGCCTTTCTGCTTATGTCCAGGAATGGTGGTGAAGACAGAGCTTGTGTCGCGCCCCCCCCCATTGAAGATCAGGTTTAAATGGACTGGTTCCTTCACTCTCTCTTACCTCCCATTGGAAAATATGTTGCATCCAATTTTCCCCAAACCGAAGAAGCCGCCCTCCAAATAGCCTTGAAATATGACCTCATCTACACCCAATCCGATTATGTTTATACCGTCTTTCCTGACCTCCCTAAGCCTGGTGGCTCTCATGCCTTGGGGGAATCTCACTCTGCCAATGATATCGTTGGAGCCCTCTCACATACCTCTGCTCAACATCCTGTGGGCTACGATTTCCCTCCAGGAGGGGCCAACCCCTCCAGCACATTCCCCCCTCTAGGTAGTATGTACCTGGGAAATGGCACGCCTCCTCCTTTTTCCCACACTCCTGCTTACCTCAATGTTGCCCATCCTAACCCTTATCCTTACTCACAGCCTAGTGTCCCATCTCCTCCAGCATTTGGAACTCTCACCCCTTTGCCTTCTCCACCCCCACCGCAACACTTACTACCCCCTCTAGGGCACTTATTTGCACAGCAGGATGCGAACAATTCTCTTCCTTCTTAAAGAAAGAGGAAAGAAAATCAATCTTCCCCTGGTAATCATGGACCTAATCCTTCAAGTATTGATCCTCACACTACTAACCAGCCACAGGGTTCTCAGCCCAAGCTGAACAGGCCACTTCGCACCAGTAAGCCCTGTTTGTGTTGCAGTTTTTATGGTCATTACACTCATGATTGTCCCTTATTACCACAAATGCGGTAGATGTGGGATTCTCAAGCCACCGTGCTCGGAAAACACTCCTCCCCTACTGTCCCTCCCACCCCAACTACTTCTCAACCTGCTGTGTTTACCGATCCTTTCCCTCAACAAGGATTTGTGGCCACTCAACCCCCTCATGCCCCAGTAACCACTCAACCTTCCCCTTATAGTTCCTCCGATTACCAGATTCTCATGATGGCCTCTGACCCCCCTCTCACCGTCGACCTCAACCTTCAAACTCGGTCCCATCAGTATTCCACACCTCCCATTCCACCTGTCTCCGAATCTCCATCGTCAGGTCCTATAGAGCCTCTATCGACACCCAATGGTCCCTTGTAACTCCCTCCTCCCAAAGCCAAGGTTCATCCCAAGCCTCCTAAGGGACAATTACACTGAAATGCTGCCTCTAGTTGGGTTTCCCATTCATACAACATAGTAGATGATCTGGCCCAATCTCTTGCCGCCATTTAAACACTGGAACTCCTCCAGTCGTGTCCTTCTCAAAAGAGGGCTCTAATATCTTCCGTGGGTGTTGTAGATCCTACTGATGACCAATTTATTTTTTTTGACGCCCGTCAGTCAGACCATCCCCCTCTTCCTCCTTCCGTTTCTTTCCAAATCCCATTCAAAATCCGAAATGCTAATGTTGCTCAGTGTATTATTGATGAGGGGGCATCTACCTGCGTAATGTCTGCTTCGGTTTGGAGACAACTCGGATCCCCTGAGCTGGCCGCTTCCACCATCACCCTTCACACGTGGGATGGCCATGCCTCCCAACCCATTGGCCTTTTCCGTAACTGTCCTATCACCCTTTCCGGCAAGACTGTTTGTGTCGACGTTGAAGTTATCGACGCCCCTCTTGACTACAACATCCTTTTGGGGCATAGTTACACCTATGCCATGTCAGCGGTCCCATCCACAGTCCACCACAAGATGTTTTTCCCTCATAATGGAAATATTTTCACCATTGACCAATTGACCTACCATGAACCAAAATCTCAGACCTCCCCTAAGTCCACCATCTCTACTGTCACTAATAAACCAACTGTTGATTCTTTGACCAGCGTTTCTCCTGGCGTCTACCAAGATTCCTCTTTTCTTGGAACTTTTCCTGGTCCTCCCTCTCCTCCTGTCTCTGACCCTAGCCTAATGAATGTTTGCATGATGCAATCATCTCAAGCTGGCCTTCCACAGCCTACTCCGGCTAGTTAGCAACCTCAATCTCGCCCACCGCCTCCTGCTCCTAGCCTTTTGCTTCAGTCTGCCGAACCTTTTTCACCTGACCCTTCCCATCACACTCAGGAACCTCCCTACCCTCCTGAGTTGGTTCCCTTAGGTCTCCACCATATGGGAGTCGTCCCCCCTGGTCATTACCCCACCGGTCAAATACCTTTCCTTAGCCACCCCCCGATGTCTATTCAGTCCCCGTCATGGCCACCCTTTCCCTCCCTAATTTAACCTTGGGAATTCCAGTATGGTATCTTACTCCTCCAACCGAGACCCCACCAGGCCACCCCAAACCATACATAGCCGTGACACCAGTGCAACCAATTCCCTTCGCTCCTTCCACCACCACTGTGCCCCTAGCCCCTCCGCAGCACCCTCTTAATGCTACGACAGCTACAGGCAAGAAACGAAAAACTCGCAAGGGGGCATCCAATGACAAGGCCACCACACCTAACCCTACCCCTCCCCCACCTACCAAACCTTGTGCCTTGTGTGATGGTATCGGTCATCCCACCCACACTTGTCCTAAGTTCCCCCGTATCCAACCCATGGTTAAAGTCGCGTTCCTTGAATCTACGATCCCTGAAACCTCTGTTTCTTCCTCATCTGTAGCCAAGAACCCAAATACTCTTCACACCAACAAACCCTGTGCTCTGTGTGGTGTCCATGGCCATTATTCTCACCATTTTCCTCACCTCACGCATTACCGAGCCTCTTTAGAGGTCATCCGTGAGTATGAAGTTGAACAAAATCAATCCGCCTCTCCCATCCTTGCTCAATATGCATCCAGTCTACTCGCGGATCCCCCTTCTACCATTGACATTCCTCCCCCTGATGTTGATATGTCAGACCTCGCTGCTTCCCTTCTATACCTATCATTATCCATGCGCTCCCTAGAGTCCATTCCTTCTGAATCCCCTCCACCTATTCTGCTTGATTCCCCTCCAGACACGGGTTCTTCATATTTTGACCATATTTTTACCTGTTCTTCTGTCATTCCCCGTGATGACCTGTATTTGCGCCTTTCTTCCCATACTGATGATGTAGGTACCTTTGCAACATCGTATGGTCTCCTTGACCTTTCCATTCCCTCTCCTAATCACGATCATACCATCCGTATCTCCGATGTCCGTCGCAGCTTGAGTACCCACTCTTCATCCCATAGTTATCATTCACCTCCCTCTTGTCGATCTAAGAGTCCTAGACTTCCTACCTGGACCACTCCCTCCCGTAGCTGTCAATGGATGTCTATCCTCTACTCACGTTGCCATACTTTTTCTCATCCCTCCCATTTCTTGTCTTATGACACTATTACATCGACCCTATCATCCACACCTTATCTGGGCTATGCCGATGGGGAAAGTTGCTATTCCCGCCATCTTGCTTCAGTAGCATGGGCCATCTTTACCCCCTTGCATACCCTGGTTCTTGCAAATGGGTTCTACATTGGTAAGGCCACCAATAATCAGGCTTAATATGATGCAGTTCGTGGTCTCTTAGCCGATAACCTCTCTCATCACATCCTCCATTTGCATGTTCATTTAGATTCTTGTCTTACAACTTAATGGTGTCTATTGTGTGCATAACCCTCTCCTGTTTAGACAATATTTACGAGTGCAACTTTTGATCTGAGAATATAGATTCATTACATTTAGCCATATACCTAGAGATCAAAATCACTACGTAGATCAAATCACAAATCATGTTCTAGACTGGCATTTATCACACACAACAAAATAACATTTAACACCATCAATCAAATGCGTATACATCATATATATTATATAACATGTGTTTTTAGAGTCCATCTGCTCTAAAACATCCGATATGCCCATAGCATGTTACAATAACAAAACTACCAAAATGGGGGGCACCACTCGCCCCTACATAAACACTGGGGGGCACCACCTGCCCTACATCTAATCACTCTCTAGAGGATCCCGAGCCAATGGCTCTACTCCCGAAGTTCGTAGATCACGCACAGCCTGACCGGCCATCGCCATGCATCACATGATACCTCACCACTTCGAGGGTAGCCCAATACATAACTCTATGTACCGGTCATCTAAATCCTGCCAACCATGCTCCGATACACCAGTTAGTAGCCCCTCACATCTATGATGAATGTCCTCAACTAGAGCAGCCATATCCTCGCTCTGCGCCGTCCTTGATCCACTTGCACCTATAGCTCCTGTCACTGCAGGTCGTCCCATATATCCGGCTGGTTTTACCAGAGCTATATCTGCATTCCAAAAAACATCACGATTAGCACGATGTATACTAGTCACAAACTCTAAAATAAATATAAAAGAATAGTTACTTTTCACTTACCATCTGGCCCCCACACTCGAGCAGGCGAAAGCGGCAAGTCCGGATCTCCCCAATAACTCATCCCACTATAAGGATAGTCATCTATGTATAATAGGATTTGATCCCAATGCGCGAAGAACTCTTGTCAGAACACCCATCTGACCACCCCTCCCCCTCCTATACATAGTATTCTTCCCCACCGACGCATCCGGGGCTCTCTTGGACCTCCATCAGGCAATTTTACACGAGGTCGTAAGGTCAGGATCTTCTAAAAGAAGAAAGAGCACAACACCGTCCCGTAGGCACAATCATGATTCACTTGCCGCTTGCATAGCGACAGCTATCGTTTCACCGACACCAACATCATCCGAGCCCACCCATAGTAGGTCCAACTCAGCACACTCTCCAAAATCATCATCTTCCCTCAAGTGATGTGATGGAATTCCTAGCTACCCAAGATTCGCAACACTGCTGCGGCCACTGCCCAGGTCTCCAGCCTCTCTAGATCACCAATGGATATCCGAGTCCCTTTGACTCGGACACCTGGTCGAAAATGTCACTCAAAAAACTCCATAATGTTACGCCCCCATGGTAACACTAGCTGCGTATTTCCCACCATCCCTAATGGTGGGAGACCAGTCAAGAAATACAGATCCTGGACCATCAGCTCGATCCTGTGCCCCTGCACTACAAACGCCTCATGATTTGGATCCCATTAACTGATAATCGGAGCCAAAAAGGGCTCTCCAGCCTTCATCAAAGGGTTCTCCAAAAATTTCAGAACCCCATGCCTAGCCAGTGCACAACAGACACCCTGATCCACCTGGATTTCCGTCCGTAATGTCCCTAAGTCTCTCTCTCTCCACTTGATCTGTATATCTGCCATATCTACACAAAAACATCATTTTTGTCAGCCTCTAGATCAACAAAACTGCATTAAAATACACCAAAATAGAATCTCAGCCCATAACTGCACTGAAATCCCCCACATCTAACAGGTCACACTTTTTGGGCAGAACCTGGGCCAGGTCACACTTTTCAGGCCAAAAACTACGTTCTAGGTTGCATCTTTTGCCCCAAAAAGTGTGATCCGACCATAATGATGAATTAAGGGTAGTTACTGAGATTTAAAGCCCTAATCTACAATTTGAATCCATCAAAAAAAAAGCTTAGGATTAGGCCTCTTACCTGCAACTGACGAATCACAATTCCAATGATTGGTTTGTCTGCTACGATCGCCGCAAGATTTAGGGCCTTATCTCCTTTCCACATTCACCACAGCTACACAAGCAAATGAATGATTTTGGAAGTAAAACGCCTTATTAGAAGAAAAACCCTATTTTTTCTTTCGCCCACTGTGACCAAACGATAGCCCCATTTGACATATCGTCTACACTGTTGGAAAGCTCTCACCGAACACTCAAATGGGTATCTGTCCATTTTTCATGTTTTGATACTTCACTAGGACACATTTTGTCCATGAAGGGTCTATTCACCTCTTCTTAAAATCGAATTTCTTCACTTACGACACTTGTACTTGGGGCACCACTTTGCCTCCTTACTCGTCTTCGTTTGTGTTGATTTTCGTCATGAGCTACCCTATTGTACTCATGCTTTTCTGGTCCCCCATTGGACCCGTACTATGAGGCAGCACCATTGAGTCACCCTTTTTTAGAGCATCCGAGTTGAGTCATCATCACATCCATGGAGTCTATCCCGGTTCCCTTCATACCCCGCTATAATCCTCCATCCTTTCTTGCATGATCCCTCTCTCGTGTGACACATTGTGGCCTTTAGTACCTTTTTCCCCTACCCCTCTTGATATTGTGTCAATCACTGCCAAGCCATTCATGCCTTTTATGATCTAACAAGGGAAGTCATCCAACTGCTCCTCTGCATCCCTCATGCCATCATCATTATCAGTATCTACTTGTTCTTCACTCTACTATTTTCCCTCATGCCTTAATTGGGTTTCCCTTATTGTCTCACCTATGGCAGACCGACTTCTGTCGACATCAACTTCCTTACTATAGAAGCCAGGTCTAGGGGGCAGTGTACCTTGGTTCCAGTTCTTCTCAGCATGATGGTGATCTATACACTTGATGGTCTAGTGATGCAGTAGTAGCTATTGGTGATTCCCAGGCATGTGTGAGATGTCTCAACCCTCATGAGGGGGTGGCCCTGCAGGTATCCCCCCACATGCCCGAATGACTTCTTCATTTTCGCCCTTGACGCAGCTCCTCTCATTTGATGATATCGGCCCAACCACTTGCAGCGCCTCTTCGATTTTCATGTACCAGTCCGATGTTGCAATCCCTTCCCCATGTGTAGGGGGAATTTGGGTGTATTTGTATCTCATGTACTAAGCTCTCCTTGTATAAATCCTGAAGATTATTCCAGGTATCGCATGTATGTGGGATTCATCATTTTGTTTATCTGGCTCATGTTTAGGCTAGCATATGCTTCACTATAGCGTTCCGTGGTTTTCTGGGCGCCTTATTCTTTGTAAATTTGTCTCGGCGGGCATAGGTATGCCTCCCCCGCCACCTTTAACACTGGTACCACTTCATTACCTAGAGACTTGTTGCACCTGTAAGTCTCATCTCCTCCAAGTCTAGTCCTCTAGCACATTAGACTACCTTACCTTCCTCTCTCTCACTTCCCTTTTGATACCTAGTGATTGAGTTCTTACAACGTACTTCAGTCATACGATTTGCTCCTAACACTCGTACGTTGGTGGGCAATATGTTACACCATTTGTTTGGTCATTTAACTCATTATCATTAGATGAACCCAAGTAGACCATGTAAGACCAATTTTACCCTAAGTAAACTTGCTTTCACCATGTCAAATAACATTGGTCCTAGTCATATTTAACCCAAAACAAGGAAATTAATTAAATAAATCATTATTTATTTAATTATTTCCTAGGAACAAGTTATTTAAATCATTATTTAATAACATTCCTAGTTAAATTTGACTAAATCATTTTTAAACAATTAAATAAATCATTATTTATTTAATTATATCCCCATCATCTCCCTAAAATAATAAATAAATCATTTATTTATTTATTGTTTATAAATAAAGGAATTGACCCACGTCAAAAGACCTTTTCCCTCCAAAAAATATAATAAAATATTCCTAAAGGGTGGTTCTAGAATTTGATTAATAATATTTTATTCATGCAACAAGTTCTAGATAACCCTAATATTTTGTTATAAATAGGAGGGTTTTCCCCATTCATTAGTCACCTTCATTGCATTAGACCACTCTGGATCTACTCTTGGTCACCATTTTCCATTTTTCTTTATGAACTCCCATTGAGTTCTATGTTTGTTTTTCTACACCAATAAGAGAGAGTAATGTTAGATCTGACACACTGAGGACTTTCAAGAACCCATCCCACTGAGGAGAATCGGAAAAAACCTTTCCTGTTTTCCCCTCAGGTGCCCCATTCTTTAATATAATAGAAATCATTCTTTTAAACATTTTTTTCTTGTCTTGTCTATTGGATGCATGGAGCCATATTATATTTTATCTGCTTAATGTCTTTTGTGCTTAGATCTGAATTTTTGCAGCAGACTTAAAGATATTTTGCAAACATAATTGATGTTAGGGCTATTTGTTATGCATAGTTAAAGTGATCTTTTACAATGAAAGAATCATAGTAATAGTTTCTATTTCTGGAGCTTATGACATGATGTCTTTATGTGATAACATTAGATTATTTTATTGGTTGACTATATATGGATTTACTATTGTGGCACAATATTGTAATGTTCTATAATGATTAGCATTTATGTGATAAATAAAGTTAATGATTTTGAATTCATTTATGTTTTCATAAAGAAAATGAATACTAGTTGAATGGTAATGAGAGTCCAAACTATTAGTGCCTTATATTTTGATTCAAACATTGTAAATGAAGCCTCTAGATGTCCCTCCTCTTAACCCTAATTAGGTTAATTGGAAAACAACTAATATGATTTTATAATATTGAGAAATAATGGTTTATAAAATGACTTACCTTATAATTTATTAATAATTATTATTATTAAAATAAATTAATAATAAAAAATATTACTTAATCTGTTGGCTCTTCCTCTGCCCATATTTTCTCTTTATTTAAACCATGTCCTCTATGTCATTTTTTCACTTTTCAATCACTTCTCATTCATCATCTTGTCCTGAAGATGGATCCCCGTTGGGATTCGAAACGTCGACCATTTTTTGATCACACTGTGGATAATCTGGAAATCTCTTCATTAGATTGAAAAATGTCAAAATTACTTGAGGCCTCTTTAACATGAGGAGATAAGTATGAAGGCAAGGGGAGAACAAGTTGTGAAGAGAAAAAGTTGGCTTAAGCTCATTATCTAGGAGCTTGTTCTAGGAACTAGTATTACCTTGGAGCTTGCAGATCTTAGTGGTAGGATTCCTCGCGATCGAAAGTGGGTATACATCATTGGCTTTTGATTGATCGATTTCACTGGTGTTTGACATAAGATCATTTATTTAGACTTAGTGGACTATACTAGGTATCTTGGGGTCAATTTTCCTCATTTGTGGATTCCCTCCTGTATATTACAAGTTTACCTCATTGGCTAGTAATCAGACGATTTCTACCATGCTTCGCATCAGCTCATATATTGGAATGATGTAGATTCGTACCATTGGGCTTATGTAAAATACCATGGGTTTGGAACATATCACTCTTATATGGCATCCTTCCCAAGATGGGTAGGTGCTATGTATCATTTATGTACTTGTAGGAATATCTTGAGACACTTGTATGTCTATCATGTCTCCACTATCCTACTGACGTATACTATGACATAGATCCACATTGCATTTGTTGGTGTCTATGCTTTATTTTTTTAGTCACATGGATCGACTGTGTATGTCTTCGTGTCTATGTTCTATCATTTCATGTCATGGATCTACAGTGTATGTTTTGGCAGCCATGTTTAGTATTTCTTTATGACCGAGCATGGGTATTCCCACCTCAAGGATGTTATCAATAGAATTGAGACTTAAACACTTGAGTTCCTTCGATCAATATTTGTAGTATTGACTCCTTCCTCCCATTTTGAGCTTTGAGTATTATTGTTATGAATTTCAACCATCAGTTTCTCTTTAGACCTCATGCATTAGGGGGCATATGTTATAACCATATTTTCCACTCCATTATAGTCAGAGAAACTGAATATCAACATACCTCAGTAGTTTGGATAAATTGCATCCCCTTTCAAATTTTCCTTCACTTATGTGAGATTTATCCCATGTTAAAAGGGTGAAATTACATAATTGAGAAATTTATCCTAATTATTTTTCCAAAATATTATAATTATGAGATAACAATTATTTCATAATTGAGATGATTGAGAAAAAAATCATAATTTTAAAAAGGTTTCTAGAGTTTTCCACTCCTAAGAAGATTAACTTGATCAACTTATGTATGGGTTGGTTGGTACATTATTGTTGAATTTTCCTAACTTCTCAAGCCCCTAGGTGTCTAGATAAATTTTCCTGGAGGATAGAATGAGCATATATAATCTCACTAGGAAGAAAGTGGGTAAGAGGAAGTATCCAAACTATAGCGCAAGAGCTCTGTTGTTTTGGGCGAGGAGACCATGCTACAATATCTAGGAGAGAATATTATTTGTTGAAGTTATATTTATGTACATTCATTTATAGGGTTAATACAAATACATTTTCCTTCCCCTTATATTAGTTTTGCAGTAATGGATATGTGTGATTTATAGATATTTTGAGATGATGATATTTTACGGAATATCACTTGTCATATCTGTTTCATTTTTTTTGTGTGCATGCTTTGGATCTAGAATAGATGAAATAGATCGCTTGATTGGAGCGCAAGGATTCTGCATTAGGCCCAAAACCCTTCACCAACCTGCGAGGAGGTAAGGTACTTTCTCACATTTTCTAGAAAATTTATAAATTGCATTAAAACTACATGCATGGCCATTTGGATTGGGGATTGTTATTAGATTTCCATATTCACTCTATTTTACTATCTGGTGATCTTAATCAGGCATGAGATCATGGAGAAATACCTCCTTTCATAATTAAATGCAACATTGGAGGAATTAAACCTAGGTCTAGGCTCCGATACCATGTAAACTTATTAGAGAACAAATAATGATATAGGTGAAGAATAATTACATAAACTCACAAGAATTAAAAAATAAAAGTGGAATAGATAATGAACATTATTGACTTGAGAATTAATACATAAATAAACTAAGTTAATTTTAATTGTACATGCAATAACTAAATCTAATTAAAGCTAACTAAAGCTATGTTTTCTTTATGTTTTGTTAATGTACAGATGCACCACATGTAACCACTAGAGTTAACTAACTAAATCCAATTGCACACAACATGTAAGCACTCATGTTAACTGACTAAAGCCAAGTGCACACTATATGTAAGAACTAGATTTAATTAATTCTAACTTTTTGCACATCACATACAAAAACTAGAGTTGAACTAAATCTAATTAAGGATAACTAGGTGTATGTAAACCAACACCCCCCCATTAAGCATAACTTAGGTGAGTGTGAATCAAAATGAATGTGTCCTGGAAAACATTTCATTTTAGGTACCCATGTCTAATGCATGAAAAAGAGGAAAGAGGGAAAAACTAGTGAAATACCCCCACCCCCCGAAAAATATAATGTAAAAGTAGAGAAAAGAAAATTTCTATTCAGTAATTTCTTTCACCCCAAGACGATATCACATAAATTGAAACTTCTTACCAGTGAATTTCTTGGTGAATATGTTGATATTCTGCTAAGAATTGGGAGATTACTACATATCGATGATACCATAATGAATCAATCATGTCATTAAGTGCATGTGGATCTCAATATGTTTGGTTTGTTTTCGTTGCACTAGATCTCAGAAAAACTTTAACATACTCTGATTATCACACAACATGAACGTCGGATGATGGAAACTAATACCAATATTAGAAATAAAATGTTGTAGACAAATGTCCTGAAAAATATCATTGACTTCTCCTATGTACTCAACCACTGCTAGTTATAAAGCAATGGCGAACTACTTCTTGCTTGACCAACAAATTGGGTCAAATCCAAAACAAAGTACATAACTAGAGTTAGATTTGTGATCAAGGTCATCACTAGCCCAATTTGAATTTGTGAACCTAATGAGATCCAAAGAAAAAATTATTGCATAAAGAATCCCATAGTTGGTTGTCCCCTGGACATATCGAAGGATGCACTGATATGAAAGGACTCTATTAGTTTTTTGTGCTAAGTGTATTTTCAGTTATAAAACATGTGCATATTGGTCGCCATATTTTTCTTAAGGATTGAGGATTTTAACCATGAAATATAGATGATTTTAGTGAATTAGAAGCATGAAATAAGAGCTAATAATACTGAACAATAATGTATAACAGAGAAATAAAACCACACAAAATTTACACAACAGGCATAATGAAGCATTTCACCCCTCCTTGCCTACATCTACTATTCCAACTCCTAATAGCATGTCCATATTTCATTATTCTCAAAATTTTGAAAATACATGTGTTTAAATGCCTCTAATGGTTGTTGTCTATGCACCAATGGCTCCATAATGCTCCAATTAGTTTAGAATGACTCTTAATTCACTCTGGATGGGCGAAAATTGAGCCTCCAACTCATTTTCCCATTAACTCCTAGAAAACCTCCACTAACTATGGATAAATCCACTTAAATGCAGCTAAATTTAGCCAAAACCCATAAAAATAGGGCGCGCTCTATATTCTCACCAGTGCTAACTGTAAAATTTAATTTTCAGGGTAGGGGTGGCCACATGTGCACCCCTAAACCTTGCTTGACCATAACGGTCAGTGAAACCATAGGCTAGAACCATGCTAACAGTTGTGTGAACCATAGTTGAAATCAAATTTAACCAAAACTATCGACGGATAAGGTTTTAACCGCATGGAGGTTGCATGTGATAAGGTTGATGGTTATATATATTGTCGCAGGCTACCAACTTTTGAAGATAACATATATTGTGATGTTTAACATGTGAATGCTCCATGGGGCCGCCGACGGGTTGGGACCATTTTACATTAAACTTTAAATAGAACCTTTGCACTATGAATGTTAAGGTTCAAGTGTAGCACATGAGGTTGTGGCGGGTGGTTGTTATGCCAAAGGTCATGGGGTCGAGCCCTAAGAACCTCCATGAAATTTTAATGCATCACTAAGGGGACAAATGGTAGCCTTAGGGCTAGCCACATGTCACCCTTCGATTGCCACAAAATCACAATGTGCATCCCATCCAACGAATAGAGTAGTGCCACTTGTAATCCTCTGACTATATCTGAGAAAAATAATATTATTTGGAACACTCCTTTTTTCTGATTGTGCACCCTCAATGCTGATTGGGCATCCCAGTCAAACCTGTTGCAAAATTTAGTTTTTTTGGAATTCGATTAAAACATGATATCTCCCTCATACGACACCGATTTTTCAAATAGTTCATGACGCCGGAAGCAGGAAGACAAGATCTACACAACCATCCTACTTTCAACCCACTCATGTAATTTTAAATTTTGTGAAAAAATTATGAACTCTTGATCAAACCTCTGAATTGGGAAGATTTTAGACCCCAAAATACTTGATTACTTGTTTAGTATATGAGGGTACAACTCCCTCAACTTTCCAACCTCCATCAACTTTGCCTTTCTTGGCTTACTGCCTTTGAGCCCAGCTCAAAGGTAGTCAACACTTCCCCTCTTGGATTCCCTTGTCCTTTGTCAAGAATTGTATCTTCCTTGATCTCATCTAGAAATTCTGGCGAGAAATCTTGAATTGAAGGCAAATGAACATCACTTCCTTGACCATCGATCAAAGGTGGCTCATACAAACGTAATTTTTCAACATTAGAAACTGAATACATTTGCATATATGAAGGCAAGTCAAGTTGAAATGCATTGTTACCAACTTGCTTTATGATCTTGAATGGACCATCGCAAATGGGTTTCAGAATTTTAGCTTCCCCTTGCATCCTTTCTTTTCTTATGTGCAACCATACCTCATCTCCTTCTTGAAACTTGTGATCAACTCTATGTTTGTCATGCCTCTCCTTGTATTTTCTTTGACTTTTCTCAAGCTGTTCTCAAACTTGTTGATGTATAATCTGCATTTTCTCAATGAACTTTAGAGGCTTTTCAATATCACTATGGCCATCGATTGCAAAATCCTTCTCAAAGATGAAGTCTAATGGCGACTTTGGAAAATTCCCAAAACATACTTCAAAAGGTGATGTATTTGTAGAAGAGTGCTTTACCTAGTTGTAAGTGTATGGAATATAATGCAATTTTACATCCCACGACTTAGGATTTTTGCTGTAATATCCTCTCAATAGATGCACTACAGTTTTGTTCACCACTTTAGTTTTTCCATTAGTTTGCGGATGAAAAGAAATACTATTTTTCATCTTTGTGTCCATCATAATCCAAAGATTGGAAAAAATATTCCCAATGAATCTGGAATCCCTTTCACTAACAATAGAAGTTGGCAATCCATAATGAACCCATACATGTTGAAAATAAATTTCACCAGTAATGGTTTTCTTACATGGCATAAGTATACACATTTTACTGAATCTATCCACAGCTACAAAAAGATAATCATGTTTTTTTCTTGACATAAGTAGACCTCCAACAAATTCCCTGAAGACACCCTCCCATGGCCTTGATGGTACCAGTAGTGGCGTGTACAACCCAAGCTTCCTATTACTAGGCTTACTTGTTGCACACATAGAAAAACCTCTTATAAAAAGTGACCCACTATCTATCATGCGAGGCCAATAAAAATACCTCTGTATATGCTCCATTGTGTCGCCTACCCCAAAGTGTCCAACAATAAGAGATGAATGAGCTTCTCTCATGATACTTAGCCTCTCTCTTTGTGGTATACACAACTTTCCCAAATAAAACATCAAATTGTTATGCATGTGATAATCATTTTCTTCAACTTGATTCCCTTCACTCAAACTAGAATACACATCTTGAAAATCAACATCATGTGCATATTGTTCTATTTAACTCTCATGTACAATAGAATGATTTTTGAGTAAAGTAGAAGCACTTATAATTCATCTTGAAATCATATCAGAAACTTTATTTAAAATACCTTTCATGTACCTTATAACCAAGTGAAAATGTTGAATAAATCCCATCCTCTTGAACTTTTGTGATTTATGCAATTTTTTTGAAACTGCAAGTACTGTAATGGTTGGTGATCTGTATGCACAATCGTCTCTTTACCCATCAAGTAGTGTTTCCACTTCTTGATGCTTTGTACCAACACATATAGTTCTTTGTCATATGTGGGATAATTAGTTATAACACCATTAAATGTTTTAGAATGAAAAGCGATAGGCTTACCATGCTGCAAAAGAAGTGCACCCATGGCATAATCACTAGCATCAGTTTTTATCTCGAATAGTTGTCTCAAATTTGGTAATGAAAGGACTGGAGCTAAACTACAAAATATTGTTGTTTTTTTCCTCCCCATTGGAATCCTTTCTTCACACTTGTCGCTGCATGCATAGGAGTTGCGATGGCAGAAAAATTAGCAATAAAATTTCTCCAATACTGAGCTACACCTAAGAAAATTCTTACCTCGGTTACTATTTTAGGAGTGGGCCAATTCACAATGGCTTCCACTTTAGAATGATAAATTCTTAAATCTCCTCCTCCTACAATGTGTCCCAAATAAACCAAAGAAGTCTTTCCAAACTCACACTTTGACATATTGAGAAAAAAATTCTCTTTCTTCAAAACATCAAGCACTCTATTCACATGCAAGACATGTTCTTCTCTTGTTTTGTTGAAAATCAGTATGCCATATAAATACGCAATCACAAAGTCATCAAGGAATGGATGCAAAACACTATCCATGACACGCGTGAAATTTTTCGGTGCATTACACAAACCAAATGGCATTAGTAACCACTCAAAGATTCCTTGTTTGGTTTTGAATGCAATTTTCCATATGTCACTTTTTGCAATTCTTACTTGATGATATCCACTTCGTAAGTCTAACTTAGTGAAAAAAATTTCTTCTTTCAGTTGATCAAGAAAATCATCTATCCTTGGGAGTGTGTATCTATTCTTTACCATTATCTTGTTCAAAGATTTGAATTCTACACACATGCGCCAAGTCCCATATTTCTTTGGAATCAATACTATGGGTGAACCGCATGATGAAGTTCTTGGCCTTATGATTCCTTTTTCTAGCATCTCCTTGATTTTCCTCTTTATTTCAAAATTCTCCATTATCGACATGTGATACATGCCAATGTTTGGAAGAGGAAAATCTTGTTGCAACTGAATCTCATGTTGAATCTCCCTTTCTGGAGGCAATCTTGTTGGTTCCTAAAACATCTCATGATGTGCATCAACTACATCATATAAATCTGCTTTTGAATTAGCATCACAACCCTCAAATTATTCATGATTAACAACAACTTTAGGCTTAATCATTAGAAGAAAAAAATTTAATTTACCAACCTCTTCACCTGTCCAAGATTTACCACAGCAATGTTTGTCCTCTTCTGATGTGCTCTAACAATGTACTCCTTGGCATCTTTTAATAAATGGTATTTTGTCTCATGGTGATGGAATATTTCTTTCCTGTCATACAAGTAAGGACTCCCCAACACAAAATCTGTTATGTCAAGTGGAACCACATCTAATTCAACCATGTCAACAAAATGCGCAGTTATTGCAAACCACAATATAGACTTCTTTGTGTTAGAAAATTATATATTACAGAGCAATGCAACACATAAAATATGCGGAGAAACACAAGCACACAAAAATCATAAAACCAAAGAGACACAGATATACATGGTTAACCCAGTTTGGGCTACGTCCACCCCGAACAACCAATCCTCCCTCTCTATTATCCAGCAAAATGAAGAGACGCAAAATACAACAGATTCGATGTAATTCCTTTGCTCTCTCTCACAGACTCCCTATCTGTTTCTTGCTCTGGAAATATACATACAATACACAGCCGCAATACAATACCCTCATACAAGCGAGGGTTTGCCTTCTAGGGAAAAAAAAAACCTAAACTAAACATAACTTCTACCATTCAAATCATTTACCTAATGAATGGCCCTAATTGACTAGAAATTATTATACTTTTACAAGGAAATTTTACATATGTTTTTAGCTTCGAGGGCACTGCCCCCCCTAGACCCCCCAGGCAGCATTTAATTACTATAATGAATGGTTGTGTTTAATTACAGGCGGTGTTATCGCCCCATTAAGGTAAAGGGGTCCTACTCTGTGATACAAAATAAACAAGATAATCAGGCTCCACACCCAACAATCTCCCACTTGAAGACTGATTGTATCAACTCCACCACTCCTTCATTTGCTAGACAATGAATCCACTTTTCACCTGGTTGTTTATCATCTTCATCGTCATCCTTGAAGACCAATTGAAACTAAGAATATTATCAGATTCTCCCTGGTTACAAATTTTGTTAGCATATCTACAGGATTCTGGCTAGTGTGTATCTTTTCCAGCTTCAACTGTCCGTCTTCCAATATTGACTGTATGAAATGGTACTTGAGCTGTATGTTTTTCATCCTGGAATGAAATTCCGAGTTCTTTGAAAGATAAATGGCACTTTGAATATCGTTGTATAACATGCCCATATCATGCTTCTTACCCAATTCATCCATAAACCATTGTAACCAAATCATTTCTTTACTAGCCTCAGTAGCAGCAACATACTCTGCTTTTATTGTTGAAAGAACAACAACACTTTGGATTTTGAAACTGAACTGACAGCTATTCCACCTACAGTAAATACATACCCTGTAGTGCTCCTCCCGTTATCTCTGTGACCATGTCCCTCTAGAGAAATATTTGAACCACCAAAGCATAATGCTTATTTTTGGTTTCTCTCAAATATATAAGAATCCATTTCACTTCCATCCAATGTTCTTTTCATGGATTGTTCATGTACCTACTTACAACTCCCACTGTATGTGAAATATTAGGCCTTGTGCATACCATTCAATACATTAAGCTTCCAACTATTGATGCATATGTAACTTTAGATATATAATCCATTTCTTCTTGGGTCTTGGGGCATATCTCCTTACTAAGTTTGAAATGGTTAGCAAAAGGTGTACTAACTAGTTTTTCATTCTGCATATTAAATATTTGCAACACCTTTTGTATTTACTCATTATGAGACAGTGTTAATTTGCGATTTTTCCTGTCTCTAGTTATTCTCATACCAAGGATTTTTTTTGCAGCTCCCAAATCCTTCATTGCAAAGGAATTTGCAAAATTTATTTTGAGCACATTAATTTCCTACATGGTAGACGCTGCAACAAGCATGTAATCTACATACAACAACAATACAATGTAACTGCCATCATTTTTCTTTTTCAGATAAACACAATGATTAGAGTGACATCTAGTATAACCTTGTTCAGACATAAACCTGTCAAATTTTAGATACCACTATCTTGGAGCCTGTTTTAAGCCATACAAGCTCTTAGTTAACCTGCACACTAATTTTTCTTTCCCTTTGACCTCATATCATTCTGGTTGCTCCATATAGATCTCTTCCTCCAAATCTCCATGGAGAAATATTGTATTTACATCTAACTATTCAAGATTTAAATCTTCTGCTGCTACAAGACTTAAAATAGTTCTGATTGAAGTCATCTTAAAAGAAAAAAGAAAATATTTCATCAAAATCAATACCTTTCTTCTGTGCAAACCCCTTCACCACAAGTCTAGCTTTGTACCTCTATTTTCCTCCATATTCTTCCTTTAGCCTGTAAACCCATTTATTATGCAATGTTGTTTTACATGTAGGAAACATGACTAAGTCCCAAGTCTTGTTATGCATTAAGGTGTCCATCTCTTCTTTCATGGCTAGCTCCCACCTCTTCCTCGTTTTAACTTGCATTTCTTCTTCATAACATTCGGGTTCACCAGAATCATTCAACAATAAATAATATAATGAAGGAGAGTATCATTCAAGGGGTCTACTTATCATGTTAGATCTTATGACACCAATTTCAGGTGTTTGAGGTGCCTATTGTTGTTGTGGAGGTGCCTATTGTTGTTGTGGCTGTTGATTATTATTATTTTCAGGCACCTTTACTTTTTTTGTGATCTCATCAATAACTGTATAAATTATATAACTAATGCATTATAGATCCAAGATTCTCCTGATCACACACTATTTTACTTCATCCATAATACATAATCTCTTCTACTATTGATCATTACTTGCGTAAATTAAATCAATTGCATGCACACATTGAAACCATAAAAATTCACACATATGAATATAGTGTTTTAACGGGAAAGCATGAAGCTAAAAAACCCAACTATCTGTATATAATATATGTCATAGAGATCATGTAACTATCCTCATACAAAGATGATCATGTCAAGCTCTCAGTACAATACAATCCCTACACACTAATCAGGCCTGATCTAGCAAATCCATGCATCGATATTTGCCACCTGCTAGCCCGCCTCTACTGCACAATACCTGCTGAATATGGGCTCTGAATGAACTCGAATTGGTCCAGCCTTGCTCATGAAATCCTCATTGGAATCTCCAATCACTGGGTGTTGCAACTCATGCAACACTATAGTCACAACTGATAGTCTACTTGCTCTTTCACCTACCTCTCCACTGATCTCCACTAAAACTGTCCATGCACTGTACTTAACTGATGTATTCTTCAGTTGATTAATGATTGAACAATTAGTGAATTAATTAATAATTAATTCACACCACTCTCACTAGTGTATCAATCAGTTAGACTATATACAACTAGCTCAACTATGTCTAACTGAGTTAAACTGAACATAACTCCACCAAATACCTCAATAACTCCACCAAACTCTGTCACATGAGTTCTAACTGAAGCCTTCATGCAATAGCTCCAATTAACCCTCACAAATAGTGTAATTCCTTCTGTTAGCTCTTATGCCACATCTGTGCACTTAACTAAAGTGATCCAAGAGAATAAAATAATTTTTAGAGTCCAAATATTATTAAGAGCTAATAATATTCAACATATCTATATTTAGACTGGCAGTCTAAAAATAGACTCCGCCCAATATGTCTAAAAATAGAAGTCCATATATTTTTCCAACTTGACCAACCATCTACAAATAGCATCCTACAACTCATAGAATATGATCGACATGTATAAAAATAGACTTGTGCCAAAAATAGCCTGCGGGCCCACTTAGTGAAGGTGACTCTTTTCACTAAGCTCATCATCTTGTTGCAATCTCAACACTCCCTCTCAACAAGATAGGGATTATCTGCCACCCCAATCCTTCCTCTATGGTATTCGAATTTGCTCCTGGTGAGCACCTTCGTCAAGATATCAGCATCCTGATCCTCTGTCGGAATGTAAGAGAGTAACATGATCTTCCGCTGCACACAATATCTGATATGATGATACCGAATGTCAATGTGTTTGGATCTATCATGAAATATCTGATTAACGGAGAGTTTGATGCAACTCTGATTATAACAATATATCACAGTAGCATCTAAGTGTGAACCAAACAACTTGACCAGGATCTTCCTCATCCATATAGCCTCGAATGCAGCCAAATGCGTTGTCATCTACTCGGCCTCCACTGAACTGAGTGCCACGGATCTCTGCTTCCTACTATACTAAGAAACTGCTCTCGACCCGATACTGAAAATCCCTCCAGATGTGCTCTTTCTGTCCATAGGGCTCCCTATCCAATCTACATCCGTGAAGCCATGTCGCTTCATCTCATCCAACGGTGTGTACCATTATCCATATCCCGATGTGCCTCTGAGATATCTCAATACATGCTTGCCCGCCTTCTAAAAGAACTTGGTAGGCTTAACCATAGCTTGTGAAACATGGTTAACAACATATCATATGTCAGGTCGTGTATTGACTAGATACATAAGCAACCCCACCAACTGTCAGTAAACAGTGGCATCCACTACCTCTATCGATGTAGCATCCTCTTTCCTCCAACCACCACAAATAGGAGTGTCAATAGGCTTGCAGCCATGCATGTTGAACTTCTCCAGTACCTCCTGAGCATACTTGCCTTGAGACAAAAATATTTCATCACTGCGCTACCAAATTTCCAATCCCAGGAAATAATGAATGAGGCCCAAGTCCTTCATCTCAAACTCTTTTGCAAGATTAGCCTTCCATTAGAGTATCAACTGTTCATCACCCATCAAAATAAAATCATCTACATAAAGTACAATGATCAGCAACTTACCCTCAACCACAATCTGATATAGGTTCGGATCCACCTCACTTTTGGTGAATCTAAGACTGGTGAAATAACTGTCTATCCATGTGTACCAAGCATGAGGTGCCTGTTTCAACCCATAAAGCGCTCTTTTGAGCCTGCACACATGCAACTCGCTGTTGAAGATCTCGAAACCTTCGGGCTACTCTATGTACACCTCCTCATCAATGACTCCATTGAGGAATGCAATCTTCACATCCATCTGATGAATGTGCCATCCCATCTATGCTAAGAGAGCTAGGATGATCTGTATGGAAGAATACCTTGCGATAGGTGCAAAGGTTTCCTCATAGTCGATCCCCTCAATCTGTGAGAAGCCCCAGGAAACAAATATTGCCTTGTACTTCTTGATGCTCCCGTCAGTTGCTTGCTTCACTTTGTAGATCCCTCTCGAACCTACCACTGATTTCCATTCCAGCCTTGGGACAATCTCTCATGCACTGTTTCTAACAATCGAATCATACTCTTCCACCATGGCATCTACCCATGCAGTGTCCTCCACAGCCTCCTCGAAAGAGGATGGTTCTATCACGATGCACTTGCTCATTAGAGCCATGTATCCAGTATATCGATCAGGTGACTGTCTCTGTCTGTGCTATGATGTAGGTGCTCCTACAATCTTCTCTGCATAGAGATTCAGTCGCTCAGCTTATGTAGTGCACTTCCACCCTCTGATGGTTGGCGCTGCATGAGTGGTTTCTTCCACTCCATGAACCTCCTCTTGTGGCTAATCCACATCCTGAGGCTCATCCTTAGGAACTAATATCTCCTCATCTGCATGCAAGTGTGGCTCCCTCTCAAGCGAACTCTTCATGTCTTTCTCCTCATGAAATTTTATATCCCGTCGCACAATAGTCTTCTGACTGTCTAGAAAATACACACGATAGTTGTGGGGTGTATCAGTGTACCCAAAAAATATCCCAGCCTCTGCAGTTGGCTCCAAATTCTTCCTGGCATCCTTCATCTCATGAATGTAAACAAGTGAGCCAAAAATATTCAAATGAGAAATATCAGGCTTCTTACCAAAAAACGCCTCCTCAAGTATACTCATGCCAAGTATCCTATGAGGACAATGGTTTTGCACATAAACCGGAGTATTGCAACATTCGGCCCACAAGTGTATGGGAAGGCCCTGATCATGCAACATCACCCGTGCAACACGTACAATTGTTCTATTCTTCCACATAGCGACCCCATTCTGTTGTGGGTTATGAGGCACTATGAGCTCTCTTCGAATTCCTTCTGCGCTGCAAAAGTCCTTGAATTCGCCAGAGATGAATTCACCACCATTGTCGCTCCTAAGAGCCTTCACCTGCTTCCCTGATTCTTTCTCAACCAGTGCCTTGAACTCACAGAACCTTGAGTATGTCTTGCTCTTCCTCTGAATGAAGAAGATCCAACACTTACGAGAAAAATCATCAACAAATATCACATAATACTTGTCCTTTGCTGTCAAAGCTACTAAGAAAGGTCCACACATGTCTATGTGAATTCTCTCAAGGATCGTCGTGGCGTGACTATCCTTCTCATGAAAGGTGGCTTTCACAAATTTTCGCAAAGTACATCCCTTACACTGATTTGACTGCGCAAGTGTACCTTTGGGAAGCCTGGTAGAAATCTGCTGCAAAATTTTCAAAGCACCATGGTGAATATGGCCCAATTTCCTGTGCCATAGCTCACCCTCATCCCGACTCAACACTCCTTCTGCCTTGCCTGCCATTGTTGTGCAATAATCTACCTGCAACTGATAAATGTTCTTAACTCAAACCCCTATCATCCGGGTTTCACCAGTTGCCTTATTGCACAGGAAATTCGTTCCCTTGGTAAAGACAACATCACATCCCTTGTCTTCCAACATCGCCATAGAGATAAGATTCTTCTTCAATCCTAGAACATGCATGAAATCCTTAAAGATGAAAGGTTTTATAGACTCCCTCTCAAAGGAAATGTTCCCAATACCAGTCACACTGTATCTACCATCATCACCAATCTCGATGTGCACTCCAAGATCCTTCTCATCTAGATCAGTAATCAAATCTTTGTCTCTGGTCATATGGAAAGACACACGAGTGTCGAGAAACAACAATAAACCCATCATAATTAAGACCAAGCATGCGATCAGTGAAAATTACAACTCAAACTGTGAGGCTAAGGCCTCTCCAGCTGGAGATCCAACAACCTGCTTATTTTTCTTCTTCGGTGGACAATTAGTGGTGAAATGTCTGTGTTGATGACAGTGAAAGCACTTCACCTTGGACATGTCCTGCTTATTACCTTTCACACCGGATTGAGAAGCATTCTTCTTGCTCTTCCACTTCCTTTCTTTGGTAGCCAAAGAAAATTTTCTTCATCTTCATTCTTCGATGAAGATCCATCCCTGGTACTCCGCCTTATCTCCTCCTACACAAGATGCGACCAAAGTCGCTCCCATCCTGGCAGTTTCTCCCGACCATTGACAGAGTCCTCATAGGAATTCCAACTCTTCGAAAGCCCAAGGATAGCCAATCTCACCAAGTCCTCTTCATCTACAGTAACCCCCACACTTCCCAGATCATCCCTGCACTGGAAAAACTTTGTGAGGTACTTGGGTATACTGTCGCCTTTCTCCATTTTTATCTTCCTGAGTTTATCCTTGAGTGCCAACTTCCTCTGGTCGCTCTTTCTTTGGAACAAGTCTGTCAAAGCTTTGAACATTAAGAATGGAGAAGATTTAACATGAAGGCTAGACACTATATGATCCTTCACACCTTCCAACAGAATCCTTCGACATTTTACTGTCTTCTTTTTCCATGCGTCAAGTACAGCAGCATCGCTAGAAGCAGATTTTGGAATTCTACATCTATGAACTCCTTCAACCCATTGTCCTCTAGCGCTGCCTCCATCCTATCCTTACATGCAATATAATTCGAGCTTCCCTCAAGGGCACACTCCAATCACAATCCTTTGAAAGACATCTCAACTTTGACACCAAGAAAACACTGCTGCAAATTCGAATTCCACCAGCACAAAACTCAATCGCTTCAATTCTTTGCAATTGCTCCAATGATCAATATCGCTCTGATACCATGTAGAAATTATATAACGAATGCATTATACATCCAAGATTCTCCTGATCACACACTATTTGACTTCATGCACAGTACATAATCTCTTGTACTATTGATCATTACTTGCGGAAATTAAATCAATTGCATGCACACATTGAAACCATAAAAATTCACACATATGAACACAATGTTTTAACAGGAAAGACTGAAGATAAAAACCCCAACTATATGTATATAATATATGTCATAGAGATCATGTAACAATCCTCATACAAAGCTAATCATGTCAAGCTCTTATTACAATACAATCGCTACACACTAATCAGGCCTGATCTAGCAAATACATGCACCGATATTTGCTACCTGCTAGCCTTCCTCTACTGCACAATCCCTACTAAATATGGGCTCTAAATGAGCTCGAATTGGTCCAGCCTTTCTCACGCAATCCTCATTGGCATCTCCAATCATTGGGTGTTGCAAATCATGCAAAAATGTAGTCACAACTGATAGTCTACTTTCTCTTTCACCTACCTCTCCACTGGTCTCCACTGAAACTTTCCATGCACTGTAGTTAACTGATGTATTCTTCAGTTGATTAATGATTTAATAGTTAGTGAATTAATTAATAATTAATTCACACCACTCTCACTAGTGTATCAATCAGTTAGACTAGATACAAGTAGCTCAACTGTGTCTAACTGAGTTAAACTGAACACAACTCCACCAACTACCTTAATAACTCCACCAAACTCTGTCACATGAGTTCTAACTGAAGTCTCCATGCAATAGCTCCACTTAACCCTTAGGAATAGTGTAATTCCTTCTGTTAGCTCCAATGCCACATCTGTGAACTTAACTGAAGTGCTCCAAGAGAATAAGATAATGTTTAGAGTCCAAATATTATTAAGAGATAATAATATTCGACATATCTATATTTAGACTGGCAGTCTAAAAATAGAGTCCGCCCAATATGCCTAAAAATAGAAGTCCATCTATTTTTCCAACTTGATAAACCATCCACAAATAGCATCTTGTAACTCATAGAATATGATCGACATGTCTAAAAATAGACTTGCGCCAAAAATAGCCTGCGAGCCCACTTAGTGAAGGCGATTCTTTTCACTAAGCTCGTCATCTTGTTGCAATCTCAACAAGAACTGTGTATTCTTTGTTTTATTTTTCCTATTCCTTTTCCTACAACTGATTCTTATACAAGACCTTTTCATTGAATATTACATCTCTGCTCCTAATGATTTTGTGATTTTCATAATCATATAAGAGATAACCAAAATCATTAACACCATATCCAATAAAGGTACATTTCTTTTTTTTTTCCTCAAGATTTTTTTTATTTTCTTTATTAATATGGAAAAAGGCCTCACAGCCAAAAGGCTTTAAAAAAGAGTAGTTTACCTTTTTACCTATCCATGCTTCCTCTAGAATACCACCATCCAAGGAATTTGAAGGCCCTATGTTTATGAGATAAACAACAATATCTACAACATCTGCCTAAAATTTTAAAGGCAATCCTGCATGCAATCTCATGCACCTTGCACGCTCCATGATTGTTCTATTCATCCTTTCTGACACAGGATTTTCTTGTGGTGTTCTTGGAACTATCTTCTCTATGCGAATTCCATGCTCTGAACAGTACCTATCAAAATCTTTGTTGCAATATTCACCTTCATTGTCTAATCTGAGACACTTCAAATTATTTCCAGTCTCAATCTCAACCAAATATTTCCATTTCTTGAAAGTATCAAATACATCAAATTTATTCTGAATACAATAAATCCAAGTTTTTCTAGTTTCATAATCAATAAAAGTGACATAATAACAAGGGCCACCGAGAAATGATACTTGAACAGGTCCCCATACATCTGTATGCACAAGCTCTAATTTTTCATTCTTCTTTTCTTTACCAACTCTGAGAAATCTGACTCTCTTCTATTTTCCATAAATACAATTCTCACAGAAATGTAAATCAACATTCTCAAAACCCGACAACAAATTTCTTGAGTGAAGAATCTTCAACCCCTTCTCACTCATGTGCCTAAGCCTATGATGCCATAATGTTGCATCTTCTCCTTTGGAAGTTAAAGCATTAACAGAGTTAGAAATACCATTGCATAAATACAATGTACCAACATCTTCACCCTTTTCTATTACCAGGGCTCCTTTGGTGACATTCAGAGTTTTATCTGTGAACGTTTTCACACAACCTTCACTGCCTAACTACTTTGTTGAAATTATATTTTTCTTCAGATCTCGAACATGCCTTACCTCCTTTAATAGCCATTGGTTTCCACTTTTCTATTTTACAATAACTTTACCCATTCCAACAATTTTGCAGGGTTTATCATCACCCAAACGAACTTGTCCAAAATCTCCTTGTACATAGTCATGAAAATATTTCTTATCAGGTGTGGCATGCAATGAGGCCCCTGAATCTACCACTTAGGAATTAGTAACATTTTCAAAAGAAAGAATCAAATAATCTTATAAAACATCACCTATCACATTTGCTTCATGATTGTTTTCGTGTTGTGTGTCTCCTTGTTTTCCCGCCTGAGATCTACAGTCTTCCTTTAGGTGTCCTTTCTTTCTTCATTTCAAGCACACTATCCAAAAACTGGACTTGGATCTGCATTTCCTTGATTTACTATGATATCCTGACCTCTTTCCTCTTTCCATTTTTCTTCCCCTGGACTCTGCACTTAAAGTGTTACCCGATGTCTCACTGGAGCCTTTTCGTCTCATTTCCTCACTAAGGGTAGCACCGACAACATCATCAAACTTTAAAGTACTAGATCTAGAGATAGAGTTACTAATGTCCATAACTAAACCATTCCGGCTTTCTATAAATGAGCACAGAAATAAAGAGCCCTAAGTTCATCATCAAAGTTTACCCCTACAGAACTTAACTGACTGGTAACTATATTAAAATCATTTAAATGGTCTGCAACAGATCTACCTTTCGACATATTCATATTAAATAAAAGTTTCATGAGAAATACCTTGTTTGAGGTTGAGGGTTTTTCATATAGTTTCACCAACGCCTGAATCAAACCCACTGTTTTTGTTTCCTTTGAAATATTGAAGGATATCGATGTTGCAAAGCACAATCGTACTATTCCGAGTGCCTTTCTATCGAGAATCTCCCATTATTTGTCTATCATAGTCGTCGGCTTCTTTTTTTTTCCACTCAATGGTAGGTACAGATCTTTTTGATACAGATAATATTCCATTTGCATCTTCCACAGCGGGAATTTTTTCCCGTTACATTTCTTGACCCTTCTTTCCTGCGAATTTATCAGCCAAATAGACCTCTGGCTCTGATACTAGTTGTTAGAAAATTATATATTACAAAGCAATGAAACACATAAAATATGCGGAAAAACACAAGCACACAGAACACATAAAACCAGAGAGACACAAATATAGGTGGTTCACCCATTTTGGGCTACGTCCACCCCGAACAGCTAGTCCCTCCTTTCTATTATCCAGTAAAATGAAGAGACAGAACCTACAGCAGATCCGTTGTAATATCATCTATTCTCTCTCACAGTCTCCCTATCTGTTTCTCACTCTGATAATATACATACAATAAATAGCTGTAATACAATACCCTCATACAAGTGAGGGGTTTCCTTCTAGGGAAAAACAAACCCTAAACTAAAAATAACTTCTACCGTCACATCATCTGCCTAATGAACGGCACTGATTGGATAGAAATTACTATAATTTTTCAAGGAAAGTTTACATATGGATCCCCCTAGAAACGTTTAATTACGGGCGGTGTTTCCACCCCATTAAGGTGCAGGGGTACAATGTTGTGATACAAAATAAACAAGATAATCAGTCTCCACACCCAACACTTTGAAACCTCTAAATTTTCATCCTTACAAATCCAACCAAGTGGATATGGTTTTGGATGTGGTATGGTCTCAAGATTAAGTTTCTTGACCAACTATTTAGAGATTAAGTTTTCTTGGGACCCACTGTCAAACAATGTATCAATCTTAGTATGTTTGGATATGACCCTCACATGAAACAGTTCAATTCTCTCTTCTTCATTTGGAGCATGTATGTGACACTTTGATGTACTAGTACTGGGTTTAGTTTCAATTTATTTCCCCTTCATTTTATTCAATCCCATGGTTGTAATTTTAGATTCATCACTTGAATCTTCTCCTAAATCATGTTGAGTTGTTGCTGCAGTTTTATGTTTCCCTTTGTTGTTGTAGTACTTTGGCTTCTTTTCAAGATGTAATTTAAAACAATGATTTTCATCATGACCTTCTTTTGAACAATGTTTAAAAACCAAAATTTCTCCTTCTTTATTAACAGATGCATTCTTTTTACTTTTACCTTTTCAGGTCTTCTCTTTGTTTTTCCCCTTAAAAGGTTTCTTCCTACCCTCTTCAGAAATGTTTTTCTCTCTAGCTTCTAGATGTGTGGCCTGAACACATACTTCATCTAGACTTGTGGGGTAAAACATGAGCATAGTATGTTTTAGGTAGATATTTAAGCCTCCTATGTACTTGATAAAAGTATCTTTTCTATGCAAATCTACCCCTAATAAGAGAGCTCTTCTCCTAAATTCTTGGGTTTATTCTTGCACATTCTGTCCCTTCAATTGCCTAAATTTTTTCCAGCTCATTATAGATTTTGCATATGAGCCAACGGATAAAACTGTTGTTTTATTGCAATAATGAAATCAGTCCATGATAGAATAATCTTACCATGCTTCTTGATCTACTCCTTTGTCTTGGCTTCCCACCAAACAAGTGTTGCACTTTCCATTCTCAATTATGCTAATTGGATTTTGGTATCATCATCCTGAAGGTTCTGGATTCTCAAATTTACCTCCAATTGCCTAATTAAATTATCAAGATTTTCTTCATTGACTTCACCATTAAACATTGGAAATTCAAACTTAACATAAAGTTTTAGAAAAGGAATTTTACCAGTGTACTTTGACTTGTGTAGCTGATGTGCTAAAGCTAAAGTAGAGGGTGATGAGGATGCGGGTGAGGATGGTGACTTTCCACTGCCTCCATTTCCTCCATTTCCCTTCTTTGACTTATCTTCATAATTGTGACCTCCTGATGATCCTCATCCTTCCTTGCGAGGTTTGGATCCTTCTCCTTCCAGTTTCTCATTCCTTTCTTGATAAAGGATTCTAACCATATCAGTCATGTCAACGAATGATTTACTAAACACTCTTTCCTCCTCTTTGGGATCAAATTCTTCATGGATTTCTTCTTCCTTTAGAGGCATGCTTAATGCTGCTTCTACTTCCTTAGGAGGTGAACTAGGGGATGGAGTTTGTGGCAATATTGCTCTCCTTTTTCGTATCTTACTTTGAGACCCTCTTTCTTCCACCAGTGTGCCTTCTCCTCTCTTGAGCTTGAGCCTAGTAAGCATCTAACACTTGAAAATAGTTAAACAAATATTTGCACAAAACAACACTAGAGAATAAACTCTAGCTCTGATACCAACATGATATGAAAGGATTGTATTAGTTGGTTGTGCTAAGTGTCTTTTGAGTTATAAAACATGTGAATACTTGTCTCCATAGTTTTCTTAAGGATTGAGGATTTTAACCATGAAATATAGATGATTTTAGTGAATTAGAAGCATTAAATAAGAGAAAATAACACTAAACAAAAGTGTATAATAGAGAAATAAAACCACAAATAACATTTACACAGCGGGAATGATGAAGCAGTTCACCCCTCCTCAACTACATCTGTTGGTATAGCTCCCAATGGCATGTCCATCTTTCATTATGCTCAAAATTTTGTAAACATATTGTTTACAGACATCTAGTGGTTTTTTTCTCTGCACCAATGGCTCCATAATGCTCCAATTAGTCTAGAATGACTCTTCATTCACTATGAATGGGAGAAAATTGAACCTCCAACACATTTTCCCAGTAACTCCTAGAAAACCTCCACTAATTGTGGAGAAATCACTTAACTGCAATTAAATTTGGCAAAAAACCACAATAATAGAGCATTCTCTATAGTCCCACCAGTGCTAACTGTAAAATTTAATGTTAAGGGTAGGGGTGGTCACATATGCACTCCTAAAGCTTGCTTGACCGTAACAGTAGACAGAACCATAGGCTAGAACCATGGTAACAATTGTGTGAACCAGAGTTTAAATCAGAGTTAACCAAAATTGTCGGTGGATAAGGTTTTAACCGCTCAGAGGTTGCATGTGATAAGGTTGATGGTGATATTTATTTTCGTGGGCTACCAACTATCGAAGATAACATATATTGTGACGTTTAACATGTGAATTCTCCATGGGGCTGCCGACGGTCCCAAACCCTTGGTCCATTTTACATTAACCTTTAAATATAACTTTCAGACTATGAATGTTAAGACTCAAGCGTAGCGTAGGAGGTTGTGGTGGGTGGTTTTTCTATTGGAGATCATGGGGTCGAGCCCTGCGGACCTCCATAAAATTTTACTGCATAACTAAGGAGACACGTGGTGGCCTTAGGGCTAGCCACATGTCACCCTCTGATTGCCACAAAAACACAACGTATATCCCATCCAACGAATGGAACAGTGCCACTCTCATCCTTTGAATATCTCTGTAAAAATAAATATTCTTCGAAATATTCCTTTTTTCTGACTGTGCACCCTCCATGCTCACTTCGCATCCTAGTCAAACCTGTCACAAAATTTAGTTGTTTGGGAATTCGATTAGAATGCGATATCTCCCTCATAAAACATCGATTTTTCGAACCATTCACGGCGTTGAAATCAGCAAGATGAGATCTAGGCAACCATCCTGGTTTCAACCCAATCCTGTAACTTTCAATTTTGAGAAAAAGTTATGAACTCCTGATCATGCACTTTGCATCTTTCTAGTGTAACTCATGTGGCTCCTAAATGTATCTGGAAACTGCTCCTATGAAATATGAGATATCAGGAAGTGATTGAGTGATATAAATAAGACTCCCCACATCTTAGCAGTACAATGTGCAATCAACCAATGGTGTTTCTTTTCCCTTCTCAAGATTTATCCCTAATAATAAAGGTGTGGTTGTTGTCTTGTAGTCATGTGAAATCATGCCAAAAGATATCTAACATACTTTGGTTGAGAAATTATAATCCTAGAACCACTCTGATTGATCCCTAGTTAAAGGAAAAAATTTAGCAAGCCCATATCTATCATAGAAAATTGCTTATGCAATGTTGTTTTAATCTCATTAATGGAAGACATTGAGCTACTTGTTATCAAAATATCATCCATGTAGAGTAATATTCCCTACAAGGAGTTAATTATCTTCAAACAATAAACATTATAATCATATTTACGATGCAAAAAATATTTAGATAACAAACAGGAATCCATCTTTACATACCATGTTGTAGGTACATGTTTGAGGCCATAGAGAGACTTCTTTAGTTTGTATACTAGAGATGAATTTTTCACATATCCCTACAGCTGCTCCATTTATATTTCCTCTTCAATATCAACGTGAATAAATGAATCCTTCACATCCATATGATGCACCTCCCACCCTCTTTCTGCTACAATGGAGAGAGCTAGCTGAATTGAATCCATTTTTTCCACTGGAGAAAACTCCTCATCATATTAAACACCATGTACATGTTGAAAAATTTTTGCCACAAATTGTGCCCTATACTGACTAGGTCATTTTTTTCTTTCTTGGTCTAGTGAACCCTATTTCACCTGACAATTTTACGATTGGAAAGTATTGGAACCAAGTCCCAAGTCTGATTATCAATGAGAGAGTTGTATTGCTCATCCATATTTTCTTCCCATTTAGGATGCCTATTTTCCTCTGCATATGTTTGTGGATCTGATGCATGCATAATATAAATGTGTATGGGCATGCATGGCTCCATAGCTAAGAGTGATTTTTGAGCTTCCTCAAACTAATGTATAGTGGCAGGATCATCTAAGAGATCACTCATGTTGCACCACTTTTTTGTTGAAAATGGTCGAGAATATTTCGAACTTCATGAGGAAGTATTAGCTCGATGTTCAAAAACTAGTGGTCCAACATGTGTCACAGGAAAATACTCATCTAAATCATAATTCTAATCTAAAGTATCATCTGCATGCTCATCAATTAGTGGTGAGGGAAGCTTTGTAACAGGTTCATCTAGTGCTACATGCAAAGCATCTTATTCAAAATTTATACTCCTTTTGATAAATAGCTCTTCAGTGTTGATATTTATAAATATGTACACTTTGACTTCATCAAAATATCCAAAAAAAATGTATTATTTGCTCTGAGGCACCAAAGCCTTTCTCTTCTCTATAGGAATACAAACCCAAGCTCCAGATCTGAAAATTCAAAAATGACTGGCTTCAAGTTGCATGTTATTCCAAGCCTCAAAAGTTGTTTTTCTTGTAAACAATTATGAGGATATATATTATCTATGTATGATCCACAATTGACATCTTAATCCCACAATTTTGATGGAATATATCTTACATGAAACATGCAATTATCCATCTCCTTCAAATATCTATTCTTCCTCTCAGCCACCCTATTTTCTTGTGGAGCGTAAGGAACGGTACACTGAAAGAATATCCCTGCTTCATTACTATGATTTTGGATATCTTTTTTTACATATTCCTTCCCATTATCTATGTTAAGGATCTTGATTCATTTTCCATATTGGTTTTCCACATGGGCTTTGAAAATATTTAGATGCTAAAAATATTCATACTTTAGTTTCAGGAAATAAATCCAAGTACTGGAAATGGATTCATGAAATCATTGTGCACAAGCTCCAAAGGTGAAGAAGCTCTCCATGCATGCCCCTTCTTGAAATTTTCTTGTGGATGCTTTCCAAGAGCACATCTATTACAAACACCATTTGAAAATTGAATGGTAGATAATCCTTTATCCATCCCTTGCTTTCTATGTTTCTTCATATGTTTGAAATTCAAGTGCCCAAATCTCTCATGCCAAGTATTACTTTCTTTGTTTGCATTCGTAAGTAGTAAAATATAATTTGGCTGAGGAGCAAAATTACAGAATGTATACAGATGAGATTGATCATTTACCTTGCCAAATGCAATATTCAAGTTGGTTTTAATATCATAAATTCTCATGGAATCCACGCTAAATTTCACTATCCTTCTAGTTCTTGTGTGTGTCATATAATACATTGAAAGAAGATTCACATAAAGCCTTGTAATATGCAATAAATTCTCAAAAATCCCTTCTTCGAATTGCACTCCTCCTTATCTAGTTGCCTTCACTGCATAATTGTCCCCCATGACATAGGAGGACTTGAGTATGTATGTAGAGAAGAGAAATATTCCTTTAAAGAAGTCATATGGTGTGAATCTCCTGAATCGGCGATCGATTCTTGTGGTGTAGAATGGATGGAAATAAAATCATAACCATTACCCCTTGTTTTTTATGGTTTTTCCTCCATCTTCTTCTTTGCACTTTATAGAATGTGATGACCAAGATTATTTTTCTCAGGGGTCTCTACCATTAAATCAATATTCTTCTTCATGAAAGAGGATTTAGGATGATAACCTCTATTACAATAAGGAAACTTGGAGCTTCCTTTCCTTCCCTTCTTACCCTCGGAGCTGGAAGCGTCATCTGGAGGTTTTGGATTTCCTCCCTTTATTGGATTTGGATCTCTTGTATTTCCTTTGCCTTTAGATTTTTGATTTGATTTCGAGTTGGAATTTCCTTTTTCATGCATGGAAAGTGCATGTGAATTTTAAGACTTTAATGAACCCATATTAATGAGCTTATCCTGCTCATGAATGAGGGACTCAATAAATGCATCAAGTTTGTTCATTTTCCATTTATCTCCAATTTCATGTTTAATTATTTTAAATGTAGAAACAAAAACAACATATTTAGGACCTAATGTAAACAAAATAGAAAGGATCAAATGATATTCTTATTTGTATTTATCTATCCTGCAATCCTGTAATTGAAGAAGTAATGATTTGAATTTTGTAAATAAATCTAGAATTTTCTCAAATATGTTTGCATCTAAGTAATTTAGCTAATTTTCGAGAATATAGGCCCACATCTCATACTTCTTTTCAAATAAATTCTCCAAGGTTTTCTAGACCACATTTAGAGTGTTGCATGTTTCTACATCGAAATGAAATGCAGGAGATATGGTCAACAATAGAAGACCGAAATTATCATCCATCCTATTGAATTATTTGGATTTTTCAATGGAGAAATTGGGTTCAACTTTAGTATTCATAACTATTTGATACAAGCCTTTTCCTCTGACGCGAAGAAAAATATTTGGATTTTGTATGGAGTAAGAAGAGTTGAATATGGGAACTCCATTATTTCACCTTGTAGTTGTAGCAACAATTGTGACTGTTCTCCAATATTATGATCTGCAAATAAAATCTCCAAACGATTTTCAATTCTTGATCTCCAAACATACAAAATATTTTTCATGCATGATATATAGACCCATATAGATCTGATACCATGAAGATTTTTGTCGTTACACGAAAATCTATAGGTATTTGTAAACTTTCTTAACATGTAACTAGGATCCACAAGGTGAAAATCATGGATTCCATAGAGGTGTGGTGATTCTTCCAACACCACCCTAATACATAGCTCAGGGGAGTCAAACCTGGGTCAAGGCTCTGATACCATGTAAAATTATAAGATCACATGTGCGGATCTAGCTAAAGAATAACTACACAAACTAACAAGAATTAAAAAAGAAAAGTGGAATAGAGAATGAATCTGATTACCCAATATTGATTTAAGAATCAATACGTAAAGCAAATAAGATTAGTTTTACATGCAATAAATAAGGTTAATTAAAGCTTAATAAATCTAAGTGTGCTTTATGTTCTGTTAATTTGCACATGCACCACATGCAACAAATAGAGTTAACTAACTAAACAAAAGTGAACACCACATGTAAGCACTCAAGTTAACTAACTAAAGACAAGTCCATACCCTGTGTAAGAAGTAGATTTAACTAATTCTAACTAAGTGCACATCAAATGAAAGAACTATATTTTAACTTAAGCTAATTAAGGCTAATTAGGTGCTTGTATGCAACATTTCCCATTAATTCATGTCATCAATTTTTCTCTCCAAATACAACCCACTGCCAATATTTTTTCTGTCAATGATCTCATAACACTTTGTAAACCATGCCTTTTTAATAATCTATGCTAGTTGTGAGGTTATATATATGCTAGAATCGCTCATGTTATTTATTCCATTACAACATGACAATGTTTTACAATGTATAACCTCACAACATAGTTCCCACATTCCGTCAAACTGCTGGAAATATTTTGAAAATTCGTAATTTCGATTAAGTTTTTGGATTAGTACATGAATTTGATGTTCGATACAATATTTTCAGTTCAAGGATATATACAAAAATAATAGAGAATATTATTGTCTCTTCAGAAATCCTTCCATATGCATGAGATGTCATATGGTTACCCATTAATAATGTAAATGTCAGTTTAGTTCTTAGAGAGTAAATTACTTAGCAAGTCTTTAATGAAATCTATAATAATAAATCAATTATAATGTATATGAGAAGCAATAAAATAAGTTATACATAGAATGGTGTTGGATTTTGTATAGAAAAAATATGTATTACGTGTAATTTATTAATTTGTAATATGCATGCATGTGTGTGAAATATATCTATTAAATTTAAACAAAAATATCTTTGTCATGCAAAAATTTATCAATATCTTATAATGTATAACATAAGAAATAGAATAGGCTATCGAGAGATTGGGGTTGTAGTTGAAAGAGAATTAAAATGAAAAAGTGGAGCAGAGATTTCTCTTCTCAGTATTCAAAATACCTAAATATATTAAATGGAAAAAATAAACATTAAATGACTGGAGTGAAATTCAACTAAATTGAAGTAAACCAAATTGTCTATGACACCTATCAGACAATAGAATCAAATGTGATGACACCTTGCAGGCAGTGAGATTAATACCTCAACATATCGTCCTAATCTCAATTGTTATAAGTAGAGACACTTACAATGCATAATTTCTCTATTTGAAATTCAAACACATTTTTTCCTAATGGCTTTGTGAAAATATCTGCAAGCTAATATTTGGAAACACAAAAAGAAAGTATTATGTCCCCATCATTGACAAGCTCATGGATGAAATGAAATCATTTGTGAGTGTGCTTTCTCTTTTGTTGAAAACATTATTTTTTGATAAAGTAATAGTTGAACTGTTATCATAGTAAAGAGGAATTGGATCATTTTGAACATTTGATAGATATTTCAATAATATTCTCAACCACACTACTTGACAAGCTGCTGGATTTTCTTCTACATATTTTGCCTCTATAGAAGATATTGAAATGATTGATTGTTTCTTGGATTAATATGAAATCAGATTGGTTCCAAGATTAAAAGCATACCCTTAGCTACTTTTGTGATCATCTAAAATCCTTGCATAACCACTATTTGTACAAACTGAAACTAAGAAATATTCAGAATGAGTGTAGAAGAAACCATACTCTAGGGTCCCTGCAATATATCTTAACATCCTTTTTGCAACCTTCCAATGATAAATATTAGGTGACTACATTAACCTTGATACAAAAATGATTGAAAACATGATATTAGGTCTAGTGGGAGTGAGATACAACAAACTACCAACTAGACTTTTATACAATGTGGGGTCAACTCATGGAAATACATATTCGTTGCTCATCTTGGTGCCTTGAGAAATTGGTGTATCAACTAGTTTTCAATTGGTCGTTCTAAACATTTGGATGATGTCATTGGCATATTTTCGTTGACTAAAAAAATTTCCATTAGCAGATTGTTGAATTTCAATGCCTAAGAAGTATTTCATGACCCCTAGATCAGTCATATCAAACTCTGTTTTCATTGCTGATTTGAAGTCTTATAACATCATATTTCTTGCATAAAGAAGATCATCAACGTAAAGGAATACAATAAGGAATTTCCTTAATTATTTTTGGTATACAAAGTTGGATTATAGTTTTATGAAACCAAATCCCAAAATAGAAGAAAAAAGAGATCAACACCTTATAAATAAGTCACTTCGAGGGGGAAACCTCCTTTACATTACATAGATGAATAATTCTTTCATGATACAAATGAAAAAACCTCCTTCTATATATAGGAGTCCATGGGGTCACAATATAATCCTAGCCGACCTAACAATAATAATCTAAGGGCACAATAATAACAATATTGGGGTTACAAGGGTACAACATTAACAATAATGGGGTTACACTACAAACAATAAGGGACTACACTATTAATATAGGGACAAAACATGCCTCTCTCCTTAAAAAACGTGTTTTCCTAAATGATAGAGTAGCTCTGGATGCTTCGGTATAAAATTTTCATCCTCCCATGTAGAATCTTCAGTTGGCAAGCTCTTCCACTTGATGAGATACTCTGAAATTGATCGATGTCTTAGCTATCGATTTATTTTTTCCATGACTACTTCAGGTTTCAATATGGTTTTTCCTTCCTCGTCAAGTTATGGCAATGTTGTTTGAAATGAAATTTTGTCACCTATAACCTTATTTAAGCGTCAAACATGGAAAAGTGGATGCACTCGCGAAGAATCAGGAAGCTCTAATTTGTATGCCATAGTACCAATATTTTGCAACACCTTGTGAGGACCATATTACTTTGGCAATAATTTATTATCTGTCTTATATTTCTTGAGGGACATTTTTTTTTATGGTTGTAGCTGTAAAAATACCCTATCTCGTACATCAAAACGTCTCTCATTGTGATGTAGATCTGCTTGTTGTTTCATTCGATTTTGTACCAAATTTAGGCTATCATTGAAGAGTTGGAGAACTTCTTGTTGATGCTTGATGTGATCTTCCACTTCTTGAACCTTATAATTTTCTCTTAAATATGATGTGATGGATGGTGGATAATATCCATAAAATTCCATAAATGGGGTCATTTTTTATGTTTTATGGAAGAAAATGTTATACCACAATTTAGCGAGAAGTAACCACTTGACCCATTGTGTTTTCTTATCAGATACAAAAAAACGAAGATATCCTTCCAAAAATTTATTCACTATCTCATTTTGACCATCAGATTGAGGATGATAAGATGAGCTATGAGCTAGTTGAGTACTTAAACAAGAAAATGATTCCATCCAAAAATTTACAGTAAAAAAATTGGATCTCTGTCACTTACAATAATATTTGGGTTTCCATGTAGCTTTTGAATTGTTTCCATAAATGCAGTAGCAACTGTACTTTCTGATACACATTAAATCAACTCAGAAACATATTGCAGAAAACATAGACACAAAACTTAGACAAAACATTGGCGGAAAAGGCAGAAGCCTCATGGCTTCCTCATGTAATCTCTCTTCTTAAAAGAATTTTAATTTACAATTTAAATAAATGAGAGAAGATAGTCCGTGCTATCTTAGTATTTTTTGGTTGAGATAATTTCTCACCAAAAACCCACCAAGATAGGAGTTCCTAAACAAACTCCATCTTTTGAGGAACAAATCAACAACCCAAGAGTTAGGAATATTTAATTAATTATTTTGGAATTATTATTGTTATTTTAGAGAGGCTAACATTCCCCCCTTTAATGACAAATCCAAAATAAGAACAAGGAACCATCTTCCAAGCTCTCATGTTGATCCTCAAAAAACATTGCTTGAAAAACCGCCAAAGCTGGATGCCAAAACACTGCAATCTGAAGAGACCATGAGTCAGCTGTATGTCTGATTCATGTTTGAATTTTGTTTGAAAAATCCATCAAGTGCCAAGTTGCAAAAGGATCTATCTGTCCTTTGCATGAAAGCAACATCCTTTTTCCAGTAACAAAATTTGTTCAAAGCCCACTAGCTGATGATGTCAAAAACAACTCGCTGTTGCTTTTGCTGTGCTGAAAAATTGTTCACTGCTTCTGTTCTGTCGACTGCCCACTGGCAAATTTGTTGATGCCCACTGGAAAATTGGCTGATGCCCACTGGAAATTTTTTTTATGCCCACTGGCTACTTTTGCTGGTTTTGTCGAGACTGTCAGTCTGACAACCACTATCAATTTCATTGACATTTTCCCCCCTTTGTCAGCTGAAAGGAGAGAAAATTCTCTGGAAAATATTTTTGAACTCCCCCCCTTCAGGTGTAGGAGTTTTAGACTGTTTTACTCCCCCATTCAACTTCATGAGAGTACCATCATCTTTTCAGTGTTTTCTGCACTATGTGTGATTGGATTCGATTGTAGAACTGAAGCAATCTTTTAAATGTGGATGACCATTCCCAAGGGTCGATCCATTCATAATGTATCTTCAATCTAGCTGACTTGTGTTGATTGTGACATTTTTCTGAGGAATGAGTGGACTTTCCACAATGGCTACAGGGATGGAGATCAAAACGTTGATCTTCCATATGATCGGTTCTCTGACAATGAGAACATTTCGGTGTGACCTCAAGTTCAAGTTGTGTGGAATTCTCTTTTTCTGCAACTTTGGGTTGCATGCACTGCTGGTTGGCCGCAACTGTCTTTGAATGTGCTGAGGGGATCTATTCAAGAAATCCCGCACTGACGAACTGAATGGGCTTGGAATAATTGGGAATATGTAAGTTGGCGTCATCTTGGACATATCCTAAGCCTCATCGATTCTTGTTATTCTGAATTTCTTCCCAGGGCCTAATGATGGGCTTGGAAGAAATTGGATCTGGAACAGTTGCGACACTTGAATTTGGCTGAATGAATGACTTATCATATGGATTGTGCAAAGACTTATCATCTGGATGGTTCAAAGACTTGAAATTATCACTCTTTTCTTGCAATTCAATCCTTTGAAGTTGTGACTCGAGTTGAAGAAACTCAATAGTTTCATGTGTTTGTTGTATATGCCATGAAAGATCAGCAAGAGTGCCTTTGCTAACATGCACCATGTCATCATCACTCGAGATGATCAAACTGTGAAGAATGTTTAACAACTGAATATGTTGTGCCATCTAAACTTGCGCACTCGAAAACATGCTCTCTTGTTGTAGATGTCGTACTTTGAACTATTTCTCTTGAATTTCAAGCTCGCTTGAATGTGACTTGAATAGCACGCTTGCTTGATTGTTGTTGATTGCATTGCTAGAGTTGCAGAACCTTCTTGCTTAAACTCTGGAATTCATGCTCGCTTGATGACAATCTCGTTTGCTTGAATGGTTCACTTGACTTACTTTATGATTTTATGCTCACCTGAATGAATAACTATGCTCGCTTGATTTCGATGTCAACTTGGTTTATTAATGTCAGAGTTGAACTTGTTTGGTTTCTTTTGATGGTCGCTGCAATAAAATTTACTCAGGCTTGCTTGAAGGTTTGATCATTGTGCTGTCTTGATGAAAATTGCTTGAAATCACGCTCGCTTGGAGATGTAAACTTGTTGCTTGTTTGAAAAAACTCATGCACTCAATTGATTTTGTGTAAAGGAAGGGTGTCGAACACTGTTGACAATGCACCCAAGAAAGCTTACAATGATTCACTTTAAAATAATGAATTCACTTGTTCTCTTAAAAATTCATTAACAATGAATTTTTAATGATTAACATAATGAATTTGATTACAAATTCTGAAAAGAATGTATAGCAACGTTGATGTAGACTTTTGAGTGTGCAGGTACATGAACTTGATTAAGTGAATTGGCTTGTTGATTTAAAATGCTGATGTAGACAATCTTCAATTTGTGCAGATGCATGTGTTGATCTTGCAGCTATTTCATTATGTGTTGTGCTTGCTGATATTTAATTTCATGTATGTGATGAAATTATTGATGTGTCACAACTAGACACAGACAAAAAACAGCAACATGAAGCCATAAAAAAAAACATTCTCCAACAAACACACATAGTGTACCTTATATCCCCTTATTCAATTTTGGGTGGATCTAGGACACATCAACACCAAAAAAAATGATATATTTATTAATCACTGAGTACATCTGAAGCAATGATAATGCCAAGCTGACAACCCTTTGAAACAACGCGCCTTCAATGGATAGTGACACGATCTCTCTCAAAGTAAACAATACTTTGAATTACAACAACTTTTCCTTATCACTCCAAATAAAAATGGAAACTCTCCTGAGCTCTCCAAATTGCATTAAATCACCTCATCGCTCAAATTACAAAAGCATCACTCTTTTTACAAAGTCAATGCCCTTACCAAAGATTTAACAAATCAAATTTGGTTCCATTATTTATGTGCGCCCTTGCCTTTTAAACAAGCTTGACATTGTTAAATCAAACCAAACCTTTATACATCAAGCCCCAAGGCTTATCATAATGTTGATCCATGTGAATGTTCTTATTTGATTTTAATACCAATGAGATCTTATGTGGCTTTAATTAAAAAAAAATACCAGCACTCAAAATTAATGTTCAACCATAATTTACTTTGATTAAAAATCAAAGTCGGACATAAACAACAATCTGGCCCATGCAATTACTTACCTCTCATTGATATATCAGCATTCATATTTTATCTTGTCCGTTGATACTTTGGATTCAACGGTTGTTGTGTTGACATTTTATGCTGCTGCTTGCTGCGCCTTTTTACAGGTTCCTTCCATATTCGATCAAATCCTTTTGAGACTCCAATCCAAACTCAAAGCTCCGTTATTTCTGCACTATCACTTGAATTTTGCACCTATTTTAAACTCCACCTTCTATTTGAACACCTTCCTTTGCATCGACTATCCAACACATTTACCATTCTGTAGCGATTTTAACTCTGCAAAGACAATTCATGAATGAAAAACATCTACAGGTTACTGCGCCTTCTTCTCCTGTGATATATCCACTGATTAGTCGACTTTATACTCCAAGTCTTCACACAGATACTTAACACAATTCCCTTTTCCTGCGTCTTCAACAAATGCAGATAGTCTATTAGGGGGAGCGATGATATCAATCACAGAAACCGAAACTGAAATTATCGTTCTGTTGACTGCACCAGAAACTGAAATACACATAAAACTTGAATTTTGACTGCCTTCATATCATTTTCAGTCTTTTCCAGAGCTCTTAGCATTGGCATTTGAGTTTGTCTTGCGTTGGATTTTCCATGGAATTGAATAAGACTTGAAGATTTAAAGTAAATTTACTGTGGAGGGAGAAATCTATAGAATTCGTTGCTAGAAATGGTGGACTGAGACAAGGAGTTCAGTTACTGAAGCAAGGTGGACTGCAACTTTCTATCTTGATTCAAAATCGTAAACAAGAACGAGTCCATTCCATTTTCTCCTAGGAGATGCAGACAGGTCTTCAACGCAACTCTTCACGCTGCAGTTTTCTTTAACACAACCACTATAAAACACGTCTTCAACGCCAAGTTCTTTTGGTGCTTCATATACATGCCTCTGTGTTTTTTCTCTGTAGAAACCCTGCCATGGTCTCCAGCTCCACTGCCGTCCTGTTATTCGATTTGTGAACTACATGCAATTGATATGAAACTGTTTCACAACTGAAGTTCATTACTGAAGCATGGTTACAGATAGTTGAATGTTCTGTGTATTTCACGTAGAGATCAGAAATATGGCGGTGCTTCTTCTTCCTCGTTGTGGCATCGGCATAAACATTGTAAATCTGGTGGACGAGTGACCAAATTCTGCTCACAATGGAAAGATATGGCTATCAATTGTTAAACTAAAACGATAACCTGAGACGATAGAATGCCACAACTTGTAAAACACATAATGATATTCCCAAATTCCCTACATGACATCTTGATCATCCAGATTCATAAAGGATTCGATCAAACAATTACAACACAAATACATATCGATTTCAATCTTCAAATAATTCATTTTAGCCATTAAAGTAGTCTGTAAGGAGAGGAACATCTGTTAAGCGTTGTAATTCACTGAGGAAGACATGGGGTGTTCTGATTTTTCTGTAGCTTTCAGAGACTTGTGATGTGAAAACTGGAGGCAATTGAAAATGGGAAATGGGCAGTAGGCATAAATGAAATGAAAACGGAGCGATCGATTATGAAAAATGGTGTGGACTTTATTTGAGATCGAGTGCAACGGGTGCATCTCAAGCTTATACAAGTACAGAGTTAACTTATACTAATTCAATCCAATAAAAAAATAAACCCTGTGCAGAAATGGCAAGAGCGCTCTCCCTTTAGATGCAAACAGCGTTCGCAAATAGATGCAAACTGTCTTTGCAAACAAATTTTTCAATTCAACAGCGTAATTTAAACGGATACCATTTCATGCTATGAAAACAGGCTTTCAGTATTGAACCATGCATATAAACTCGGCTCTAAAAAAAAACTGACTCACAAATGCTCTAGGAAGTCGATGGCGTGCAACCTGCGCTCCATCCAGCAGCTACCACATACAGGCCTCTGATCACAGGCTCTGATACCATATGATACACATTAAATCAACTCAGAAACATATTGCAGAAAACATAGACACAAAACTTAGACAAAACATTGGCGGAAAAGGCAGAAGCCTCATGGCTTCCTCATGTAATCTCTCTTCTTAAAAGAATTTTAATTTACAATTTAAATAAATGAGAGAAGATAGTCTGTGCTATCTTATTTTTTTTTGGTTGAGATAATTTCTCACCAAAAACCCACCAAGATAGGAGTTCCTAAACAAACTCCATCTTTTGAGGAACAACTCAACAACCCAAGAGTTAGGAATATTTAATTAATTATTTTGGATTTATTATTTTTATTTTAGAGAGGCTAACACTTTCTTTAAATGGATGAGATAATGCACAAAAGTGTGCATACTTGGTAATTCTATCAACTACCACCATGATTTAAGGCCGTCCCAAAAAAAATTATTTCTTCACCTTGTGGTAAGTTTTTAAAAATCCTGAGTGTCCTCCTAAACGATAAGTGTGCAATTCCAAAAGAATATTTTGTTTTAGCTGGGAATTCTTACAAATATATAAATGATATTTGTACCATAAGGAATCATTTTTCCAACTAAATGTATCATATGTACTAGGATATTGCTGCAACTTTTGAATGAGTGTCCACACTTCTTCATCCTTCTTCCATTCATCCCTTGCTTCAGTTATCCAATCTGGTTGGATAATAGAAATGGCACAAAGCAATGCTTCCACCTCTTCATCCTTCCTTGAGAGTGAATATGCAATGACATTTAGCTTCCCTTTTTGTAGATTATTTCAAAGTCATAACCCAAAATCTTTTTGACCCATTTTTACTACTCTTCTAAAGATAGCCTTTGTTCCAAAAAGTGTTTTGGGCTATCATGATGAGTTTTTACCTTAAAGTGTCTTCCCATTAGGCAAGATTTCCATTTCTTTAGTGAATGTAGTATTTCCAACATTTCCTTCTCATAAATAGCTTTTTGTAAATACTTTTCTTTGATTGGATGACTTTCAAGAGAAATTGGCCTTCCTTCTTTCATTAAAACAATACCAATTCCATTTCTTAAGGCATCACATTACACAATAAAGGTTTTTGTGAAGTTTGGCGTAGCTAAGTGCTAGGCACATTGCCTCTTTAAGATGTTCAAAGGCCTTAGTCGCTTCAAGAATCCATGAAACTGCATCTCTCTTCAATAATGTTGTTAGAGGTGCTGCTATTCTCCCATAATTCTTAACAAACTTGTGATAATACCAAGCTAACCAGAGAAATCCTCGCAACTGCTTTATGGATGTGGGGACTTTCCATTCCTTAATGGCTTTAATTTTGTTAGGGTCTACCTTAACACCCTCGTGAGATACAATATGACCCAGATATTCCACCTCTTGTACTCCAAAGAAACATTTGGATGTCTTTTCATATAATTGTTTCTCCTCCCATAGTTTGAGCACCTTGTCAACATGTTGAACATGATCCTTCCAAGACCTGTTGTAGATTAGTGTATCATCAAAAATTACTAGCACAAATTTTATAAGGAAGGGTTTGAAAATGGAATTCATCGACCCTTGAAATTTAGAAGATGCATTGGTCAATTCAAAAGGCATGACCGAAAATTCATAATGACCCTCATGAGTTTGAAATGTTTTTTTTGGAATATCTTCATTCTTTATTCTAATTTAATGATATCCTAAACAACGATCCAACTTGGTAAAATACATTTCTCCGTTTAATTCATCCAATAATTCATCAATCATGGGAATGGGAAATCTATCTTTAATAGTGAGCATATTGAGCTCCCTATAATCCAGACACGTGTGCCATGATCCATATTTCCTGTGCACCAATACTACTGAAGCAGAGAAAGAACTTTGACTAGGTTGAATTATACCGTCCTCTAACATTTCTGCAATCATACATTCAATTTCTCTCTTGTGGACATAAGGATATCTGTAAGGCTTGATGTTAGAAGGAACACTTCCTGGAATCAAATTAATAGCATGATAATGATCACGAAAAGGTGGGAGTCCTTTGGGAGTTTCAAACACCTTATAATGATTGTCCAAGACTTTTGGGGATTTGGAGTAATAGATAATTTTGATGTTGGAACTTTTAGTGAGCACAATTGTGCAATTGTGCCTTGTTTTTCTTTCTTCAGAAGCTTTTTCATGAAATTAGAGATTATTATCTTTCGCGGCATCCCTATGATACCTCATAATTCAACTTCCTTTCCTTTCGAAAAAAATCTAAAGAAAAGTTCTTGAAAATTAAAAGCTATCCTCCCCAAAGATTGTAACCATTGTACTCCTAGTACAACATCAACACCTCCCATTGGAAATGAAAGAATTGAAATATTAAATACATATTCCCACATGCTTAGATTGATATTATAGTATTTTCCATAGAAATTTATAGCTCCTCCATTTGCAGCCATCACTTGAAATTCCAGTGCTGGGTATATGAAACAATTCAATTTCTTGGCTACCTTACAATGAGTAAAATTATGGGTACTACTCAAATCAATCAACACTATTGCCTTTTTCTTCTTGATATGTCCTTTCATCTTGAGAGTTTTAGGAGCATTAATTCCTACCAATGCATTACACGATATGGTCAGACTCATTTCTTCTTCTTCTAGGGTTGGTTCCTGGTGTATATCCTCTTCTTTTGAAGTTTCTTGTTCATTTTCTTCCTCCTCTTCAGAATCTATGTAAAATAATTTCTTCTCAGCACACTTATGACCTTAAATGTATTTGCTATCACAACTGTAACAAAGCCCTTTCACACTTTTTTCTTCCAATTTTTATGGTGTGAACCTTATAGGTTGTGGAATTCTAGGAGTAGCAACACTTCCATATTTATATATGTGAGTGATAGGTTTCCTTGTCGCCATAATTTTACATTAAATTTTTCTTGCCAACCTGAATTCCTTCTCCAATGAATCAGGTTCCCAAAGGTGAACCTCATGTTGGATGTTATGCTTTAAAGTCCCTATGAAGACATGAAGACATTTCCATCTTTATAGTTGTGAGTGGTAGGGTTCCTTGTCACCGTAATTTTTATTTCACTTTTTCTTGCCAAATTGAATGCCTTCTCTAATGAATCAGGTTCCCAAAGGTGAAAATCATGTTAGATGTTATCATTTAAAGTCCCTATGAAGACGTAAATTCTATTCTCCTATGGAATATCAGCTACCCTTATATTCAATTTTTGGAAGTCCTCAATGGGCTCCACCACTGAACCCTTTTGTTCGAGATTTATCAATTGGCTAAAGAAGGTGTTGCTCTTTGTATACTCATAATGTGCTATCATTTTCTCCGTAAAAATTGACCAAGTGAAAAAAAATTTGCGGGAGCAAAGCCATCGATACCATAAAAATGTATTTTATTCTAAATGTAAAGTTACAATGCGTACCTTTTGTGCATTTTGCACATTATTGAGATCAAAATATTGATCCATCCGTAGTATCCATGTTATGGGTTCCTTGTCATCAAACTTCCTCATATCGATCTTTGGAATATGGTGGTTCTTCCATCCAACATTAGATTTTATGAAATCACGATTAACATTTATTTTCTTCTCATCATGAGTTTCCTCTACTATGTTTTCGCCATTAGGAAACATTTCTTGTATCAACTTTGTCAAACCTTCCATGTATGCTTTTAGAACATTCTTGAAGTTTTGCATGTTGTCTTTCATTTTTTTGTCAATCTTAGCTTCCATGTCATCCATGTTAGCTTCCATGCCATCCATCTTAGCTTCCATGTCTTTATTCAAACCATCCATCTTAACTTCCACGCATTTCTTCAAAACTTCCATTTCATTTTTTGTTGCTCTTTGTGAGAGAAACATTTGGTGCACTTGCTCTTGTAATGTTGCACTTCTTAGTCTTCATGAGTCATAGTAGAGCCTTATGAAGGCTTAATCGGTGTTGAATTCTCTTTAGGGGGAATTTTAGGACCAAATACTGATATATATTCTACAACATTCCCTTGGAATCAATTCAAACTGATTTTTCAAACAAGGCTTATGCAATTCGAAAAAAAATACACGCCTTTTTCTTGCTTTTGAGGAGTTCGTTATTGAAGCTAAATTATCTCTGTGATTTCAGATATTCAATATCTAAAATTTGGTCATGTATTAACAGTCTGAATCTTCTTTTGAATTCCATGGGTCTAACCTAAGTTTGATTCTTGAAGGCAAATTTATTCTCAATCTCCCACAATGACCTAATTATGGATTTTTAATTAGAATGGACTTGTATGACATTCCACATGTCATTGTTTCCTCCTTCAGCTTTGAAATTGATACATAGGAAACTGCGTTCAATGTACTTGTGTTCACCTTTTACAGAATTCCATTCAGATGCTCAGAGATAGAGTTATGACTATTTTCCCATTGTCACCTCTTTGAGATGAAATTTGGGATCTTGAAAAAAGGCTAACTTCCACAGATCATATCTCCTAAAATGTTGTGAACCAAGATCTTAAACTTTTCCATGAAGTTCCTTGGGATTTTAGCTTCACATGATAACAATTTCAGCTTTTGAACCTTCATAGAAAAAACAATTATAGTGAAGGTGCCACGATGACCTGTTTGGAGCAGTGAAACCCTAGAATCCAAAGCTCTGACACCAAATATTATGAAACCAACTCCAAAAATATAAGTAAAGAGAGATACATGCCTTATAAATAAGACACTTAGAGGGAGAAACCTCCTTTACATTACATAAATGAATAATTATCGGATGATACAAATGAAAAAACCTCCTTCTATATATAGGAGTCCATGGGGTCATAATATAACCCTAGCTGACCTAACAATAATAATGTAAGGGCACAATAATAACAATATTAGGGTTAGGGGTACAACAATAAAAATAAGGGGGTTATACTAACAACAATAAGGGACTACACTAGTAATATATGGACCTAACACATGGATGCTTCCGCAAAAGAAAATTTTGATGAGATAGGTGTCAATGTGACTGTACCAAGCTCTTGGAGCTTCAATCCATACAAGGCTTTCTTAAATATGTATACCTTATGATCCTATCCTCGAACTTCAAAACCAGGAAGCTACTCGACATAAAATTGTTCCCACAATATACCATTTAGGAAGGCATATTTTGCATCAAGTTGATAGACTTTCCATTTTTGTTGAGTTAAATGGTTCTGGCAGTCTCTAGCCTTGCTACTAGAGAAAATGTTTCACCATTGTCGACACCAAACTATTATGAGAATCCTTTGGCAACCAACCTTGCCTTAATTTTCTCTACTTCTCCATTTTAATTCCTAATTCTGGTTCTCCTTTATGGAAACAATTTCTTGGTTCATTGCATCAACCCAATTCTTTTCTATAACTGCTTCTTCAAAATGGGTTGGTTGAGATGAAATAAATGAAAACATATTCTTCTCGCCAAACTCATGCCCCTACTCATATATTTCTCTTATGCTTTTTTTTTTTTTCTGACTTCCTTGAGAAGATGTTGAATCATTAGTGGACTCACTACTTGAATATGTACCATTTTCAAAATGGTATGACTCCTCTTCAACCTTCAATATTGATAGTTGTGGTGTATAAAATGGATTATTTGAAGCTTCATCAACATGTAGATAAATTACTTTCAAATTAATCACATTATTATGAATTGGTCGACATTTAAATCCAGCTAATGTGGTTCATTCTCAGCACAAGGTGAAAAAAACTTGATCAATCATCACAATAAATAGTAAGGATGCAACATTGCTCAGATTTAGCCATTAAAATACTAGTTTTTATTTAGTTAGTTAATTAGTTATCAAAAAATGTAAATAATTAATAACAAGGGTTAAAGATGATAATAATAAATTATTTAATTATTTTAAATCATTTTAATAAACAATTTTAACAATTAAAAATATTTTAATTATTTTAATACATATTTTAAAAATATTTATTTATTTAAAAGGTATTAAAATTATATAATCTAAGAACGGGGAATTTTTATATTATAATAATATAAGTAAGGGACAAAGTCAAAAAATAATAAAATGATTTTTTAAATTTTGATTAATTAAAAGGAATTAAAATTTTGTAATCTAAGAATAGAGAATTTTTATATTATAATATTATAAATAAGGGACAAGGTCAAAAAATAACAAAATGAAAATTTTAGGAAAAAAGGAAAGGAAAGGAACAAAAAAATACATGGGGAAAAGAACAAAAGGGAGGAAAAAAACAACAAAGAATAGGGGAAAATTTTAAGAACAGGAGAAGGGGTGGGGGGGGTTTAAGAACAGGAGAAGGAAGGGATAAAAACCAAGAAAAAACCTACAGAGACCTAGGGAAACAAAGGACAAAATAGAGGAAAGAATCAAATCGAGAGAGATGGAGTCCAACTCTTACTCAATTTCTAGCCATATTCCCTGTTGAGATTCTTAGAATGCCTCTCTATCTGAATAGCTTCTCGAAGATGCCTATAGCGGAAGTGGTTGACCATAGCAATGACCTTGGATTCCTAAATGTAGACATGGTGACAATATTTTTCAACATGTTCAGCAAGATTTGATGTGCGAGACAGATTGTGCCTAATGTCTGTAGCATGCTCCTATATTCGCTGCCTAATGGATCTCCCTATTTCTCCAATATACGGAATACCACAGGAACAAGGAATCACGTAAACACCTTTCATGTCCTTAGGGTCAACAGGGTCCTTGACAAGTCTGAGATAATTTATGATAGTATGAAGAGACTTAAACGACGAGGAGACATTATTCCTTCTAACGAAATGGGAAATTTTGTTTGTTGTCCCCTAGATAAATGGGAGATGAACCTTGAGAATAGGATCCACCTGAGTAGATTTTCCTCTTAACCCTTTATATGGTTTTTGAAAGGCCTTAATGCCTTGTGATCTATTACATCCATTCTTTTCAAATAAATCAAAGATATTGGATTTCTCCGACTCCAGGTGATTTTCATCAAAGATTCTTAAAGCATCAGTAACAAGAGTGCAAAGAACACCAAATTTATGAGCAGGAAAATGATGGGAACTAGCAAGGATATATTGTTTTGTCTGAGTTTTCTTACGGAAAACTTGGTGGTAAATAGAACCATCATCATTTCTAGAAATAAGGATGTTTAAAAATTGAATGCATCTATATACTTCTACTTCCATCATGAAATTAATGAAATCTAATTGGGAATTCAGGTGGCTAAGAAACAAATATAAATTTTCTTGACCATGGGGTCAAATGACACTAGTATAATTGATAAACCTACTCCACTTCTTAGGGAAAAATTGAGCTGAGGATAAGGCCTTGGTTTCAAAATATTCCCTAAATAAGTTAGCAAAAATAGGGGAGAAATGGGAACCCATAGAAACACCGCATGTTTTCTCATAGAACTAACCTCAGAAACTAAAGAAAGTCGAGGTGAGGCAGAGGAAAACCAATTTAGCAGTGTTCTTGTCAGAGATTCGATTAATGACATCAATGGCTTCATGGATGGGGATTTTCATAAATAATGATACAACATAAAAACTTACTAACAACTCCCTGGGCTCCAACCTAATATTCTTCCACTCTTTGATAAAGCAATTAGAGTCCTTAACAAATGAATCGGTGAGACCCGCAAAGGGTTTAAGCTTAAGGGCTAATAATTTAGCAAGAAGATAAGCAGGAGTTAAAAATAGGTCTTAAAGGGGTGACAAATTTATGAATCTTAGGAATGCCATAAATCATGAGGGTGAGGGTACTACTCTCAATCATCTTTCTATAGAGAGGATTAAGGGACGAATATGACTTAATGGTGAGGGAAACTTCCATAGACATTGACTTAATGGGGTTCTTTTTTATCTTAACGTAACTGCCACTATTCGAAATATGGTCGAGCATTTTTCTGACATAGTCAAATTTATTTAAAATTATTATGGTACCACCTTTATCAGCCTTAAGGATTACAATGTCAAGATTATCCCTGAGGGCTTTAAGCAAAAGAAAATCAATCTTGCTAAGGTTTATTTTCAGAGGTTTGGCCTTCCTAAGAACAATAGCACAATCTTTCTAAAAAGTCTCCTTTACATTATCTGGAAGGTCTTTAATGCCATACTCTATGTTATAGATGATGCCATCAATAGGAATTTTTGAAACGATAAAATTAATCCCTTTATTAAGGAGACTAAAATCGAGGATTCAAAATTTGAACTGGAAAGGTTAATGAAATTATTCCAATAGGAAAAGGAATTATCATTATTATTATTATTATTGTTATCCTTATTATTATTATTATCATCATCATCGTTATTATTATTTTTGTTTTTATTATTATTATCATCATCCTCAATATTATGATTATTATTATTATTATTACTATTATTATTATTGATGTTTTTATTAATATTATTATTATTATTTTTGTTAATATTATTGTTATTAATGTTAATATTATTAATAATTGGGCTAATTCTTTTAATTTTCTTATTACCATTGTAATTAATCATATTTTTATTATATTCCTTGTTAATAATAATTTTATTGTTACTCTTATAATTATTGTTACTTATAATGTTATTACCATAGTTGTTAATATTTATTTTCATACTTATACTAATCATACTTTTATTATTATTTAAATTAACATTATAATGCATATTCATAACCTCATGGGATAAATACCAACCCAAAGTGGAGGAAACACCTCTTCCATCATATTGATTTCCTGAAGGTTGGTTCCTATAGAAAATGAGGCGATATTGACCAGAGAATAACGAAGGCAATGGAGGAGAGTTTCTGCACCATAAGATGGGATCCTTAACAAAGAGTAGCTTCAGCCTCAACAGAGAAATACGAGAGCTTAGGTCAGTCTTAAATTTGATTCCAGGCAACCCAAGATCTGATCCGAATGGATTGGAAACTGGATCAGAGCCATCGTGTTTCTTGTGAGAATCCACTTCTGACATCGTTCCAAATTCACATAAAAAAGAGGGAGAAGAACTGGGACGAGGAGAGGAGGTTTATCAGACCAAGATTTATTTTCAAAAAATTTAACACCTCTTCTTAAAACAAACTTCTTGGTAACTAGATTGTAAAGTCTACACACCTTTAATTGCTCACTATAGCCTATGAAAATAAATATTTCACTTCTATCATCAAGATTCTTTCTTCACTCCTCAGGAACATGTGCAAAATCTAATTATCCAAGGATACTAAAGTGAGATACATCTACCATTTTACCATCCCATCTTTCTTGAGGTATTGTACCTTGGATACTAGTTGTTGGAGATCTGTTAAGAACTTACATTGTTGTCAAAACTTATTCTACCCAATAGACATTTGAAAACTTATTCTCATGAAGCATACATCTCGCCATGTTAATGATCGATTGCTTTTTCCTTTATGCTACTTTGTTGTAGTGCAGTATACCTTGTTGTGTTCTGCATGATTATTCCTTGCTCTTGACAAAATTATTTGAAGTCATTGGATTTGCACTCTCCTCCTCTGTCATATCTAGGAACTTTCAATGGTTTTCCACTCTAATTTTCTTCTTCTGCTTTGAACTCTTTAAATATTGAGGAATTATCTCATTTATTTTTGAGAAAATACACCCATATATTCTTGTTATATTCATCAATAAAGGATAGAAATTCAAGATTACACCAATGGACTTTGTCTATATTGGGCCACATTTATCTGTATGGACTAGCTCTAAAGCCTCTTTTTCTCTAGAGGAAGATGTGGGAAAGCTATCTCTTTTATGTTTGGATAGAACACAAATTTCACAATTACAATATTTTTCATTCATAACAGGGATACCAATGATGTTTTCATGTTTCTGAAGTAGACTTGGACTCTTGAATGGGATGTGACCATACCCAAAATTCCATAGTGGAGACTCATCTACTATTGACACATTGTGGAAAATTTATTTTGAGATATTTTAACTTCTAAGAGTCAATGGAAACATCCTATTCTTGGTTTATTCAACCTTTTCTATGAATATTCTATTGGGAGTTTTGTCATAGATATAACATGTGTTCCATTGAAATATTACATCATAAATATGTTCCATCAATTGACCTACACTAATGAGGTTATTTTTCATATGTGGAACACAATAAGAATTAAGTATGTATTTCTGCCGATTATGTTTAGAAAGAACATGGAAAATACCTTTCCATTCATTTAATCAAGGAACGATCTACAAGAGTAATTTTTGATGTTATGGAAGCATCAAGATAAGAAAATATGTTTTTGTTACCTGTCATATGATTGTTGAAGCCACTATCGAGTAACCAAATGTCATTTTTGTGAGTTTATTCATAAATATGGTAGGAAAGAAACACAATTTCATAGGATTCTCCTTCATTATTGGAGAGATGGACACTATCTCTTTGTTAATATAATTGTCTCTTTCTGCATTCATGTTCATAATGCATAAATTTGTTGCAGTAATAACATTGAACATTATATTTTCTCCATGTTCTTCTCTGAGTTTGGTTTTGTGGATGTCTCCCTTTCTATGTTGCATAACCATATTCTATTATGTAATGGTTTCACCAATGAGTTTAATCAGATTGACCATTCCCATGACTTTATTCATGAATTGATCCACATTCTCTATCTCAGTCATGTTCAGGGTTTCGAACGTCTCTCTCAACATCTACAATTTAACTTTCTTCACTATATCATTACCTTGATACACAACTTTAAAAATATCCCAAGCTTCTTTTTCTATTCATGCATCGACCTTGTCAAAGATAGAGTCATCGACTGAGTTTTGTATCAAACATTTGGCTATGCACTCCTTCTTTCTGAGTTCTATAGTGATATTCCTCTTATTATTATTCATGGTTGATAATCTTTCTTGGGTCAACTCTACATAACTGTTCAACAGGGTATCATAGTATTCTTGTGCTTGCAAAAAATTCTTCATTCTTAAATACCAAAACTCATAATTTTTTCCAAACAGAGTCGGGGTCTATGGAAAGGCGCTAGAGGAAGCCATATTTTTTAATGCGGATGTGCACCTCTTTTTCTTTTTCTTTTTTTCAAGTCAAACACCATTTCCTTCTTAGAAAATCCCTTTTTTCTCAATATAATAGGCTCCACTTTTTAAGAGATCATTTTTTTAAAATTTTAAACACAAAAGCCTTCCTCTTTTTTATGAAAGGACCTTAAAAAAAATTCCTTTTTTAAAAAATAAATTTTTAATCCTTTAAAAACAAAACACTACCTTAAATAAAGTGATTCACGAAATATGAGATTTTTGAACAAATTTCATAAATTAAAAGAAACTTTTGGAGGTTTGTCATTTAATGAACCTTTGACCTTCAACTGATTCATGGAGATCTCGCATTTTGAAAATTTGGCTTCTCATTTGTGTAACAAGTTTTTATGGAGAATAGGTTCCTTCTTACGAGGATCCTTTAGCCGTCATAACTTTTGACTTGCGAATTAAACACAACTCTCGAGATTCTAACCCTTCGTTGAGCCACTCTTTTTTGGAATTAAGAATTCAACGCACCTCTCGACATTGTACCCCTACGTTGAGCCAAGTTTTATTGCATCAACGCACATGCTCCTCTAAGCATGGTTGTGTTGGGCACAGGTATTTTTTTTAATTCTCCCAAGCTTAGCTAAGATAATGACTTGCTTCGACCTCTTATCCTTCTCTAATTCTTGGTATCTATTTCTCTCCCTAGAGCCTTATGTGAGGTGAAGCTTTGATATCAGGACGAGGAATGAAAATGAAAAACTGGAGGAGATATTTATCTTCTCAGTGTTCAAACTAGCTAAATATATTACATGTAAATCATTGACATTAAATAACTGGGGTGAAACTTGAATACACTAAAGTAAATTGAATTGTCTATGACACCTAGAAGACAAAAAAATCAAATGTGATGAAATATAGTAGATAATGAAAGTAATATATCAACAAAAATTTCTAAAGAAAAAATGTTAAGATATTCCGACACATAGGAAATAGTTAAGAATAAGTTAGTCTAGTGTAGAGTTAGGTAAAGTGTGTTTCTTTACCATGTACATTTAGTGATCCGAGGGTTATCTCTCACCTCGGTATTAATGACACTTGATCTGTGGCTTAAGACTCAATTGGTCCATGATCTCTATTTAAAGAGCATGGAGGGTAATTTGTCTAGTAACCGTTTATGAGAGAAACATATGTAACTTTTCTTTTATATTAATAAATTTTCTGAAGTGGTCGTTTTGGCTCAGGTCATGGACTATTGCCCTCTTTGAGGGTTTTATCCACATGATTATACTGGTGTAATTATTTATGATCTGTTTGTGAGTAGTGACCTTTTCCTACATGGCATCGAAGCTATTTTTAGCGCCGCATCCATTGTTGATCAAAATCCGAAGCCGGTTTGACTCCATGGAAATGTCGTTTTGTAGATATATTATTTCTGAACATTTTTGGGCTTCTATAACTTCTCAGCTGTGTCCATTAGTGAGGAATGCCTTTCGTTTCATGCGAAAAGGTTTCCGACTGCCCAAGTTATGACAGTTTAGATGTGGAGGTATAAAGCATCTATTTTGCAGTTATATTTGTTAATAGTTCTGCTTATTTTGGTTCCCTCTTTTTATTTTTGGTTTTTAGGTTTTATTTATTTGCCAGATCTAGACACTCTTCTTTGTGTATGCTCTTTTTTGTGCAATGCGTGCGATCTCGGCAAATCAGAAAGAGGAAAAAAGGTTTTTTTCGCTACGTATGCTCTTTCCTTGCGTCTTTGTGCGATCTCAGGAAATCAGAAATAGTGAAAACTCTGATAGTTGTTGGTAAGGCTAATAGAAAATCTAACATTCTGATGTAAGGCTTTGTATTCTATTTTTTTTTGGCTCGATTTTTGTGTTTTTTTTTGCAGGAAAATGCACGCACACCGAAGGGTAAAAAAAAAAAAAACCTTCCTCCTTTCAAACAATAACGTGATCCTTTTACTATCTCACTTGGTGAGGGGTTAGTTTATGAGAATAGAGGTCTTGGGTTGAAATCTATCTCTCAAGCTTCTTTTGTAAAAAGGTTTTGTTAAAAGGGGCAGAATTTTTTTTAAAACGCCAGACTTCATCCCATTCCTGTAACTATTCGACATCTTCAATTCATTTTTTCAAAAAGGCATAACTTCTTCATCTGGAAGCCATTTTTTTTTTAAACAGACTAATTTTCTGAGATCTTTCCATTTGAGCAGTTAGTTTTAGCTTTTCTCACCTTCAATTTAAAAAAAAAAAAAATCGAAAGTGTATGCCTGATTATTCTTAACAACACCAATTATTTCCAATGGCTACCTCACATGGTAGATATACTTAGAAGTAAAGGGCTTTATAGAATAGCCACAGGAAAAGAAACTAAACCTTCTGATGATGATAAAGTTGCTAAATGGGAAAATAAACAATATCAAGCATGAGGAATGATAGGAATGTCCATTGCTCAAGATCTTCAATTGCATATCCTTGACATTGACACCATTGATGAAGCCCTAGAAAATCTAAAAACTTTTTTTGCCATTCAAAATCAAATCAGGGCCCACCAGCTTGAAAATGAATTGCTTACTTTGGACCCCAATAATTTCTCCTCCATTGAAGATTTTTTTTCCAAATTCAAGACCATTCAAATTATTTTAGAAGGATGTAAGATAAAAAAGGAAGATTGTAGCCTCATTTATTGCATTCTTGCTAAGCTTGGCCATGCATACTCTGTATTTTTTTATGCCTTCCATTCCGCTAGAGAAGCCATCATTTCTTCAGGAACCTCCTACAAGAACCCCTCTTTTGATGCCTTTTTTGATTCTTTGATAATAGAACAAGAAAAAATCTTACACCTTGGTCTTATCACTTCTACAAATTATTATAAGAAATCCTTAGCAGCCCAACAACAATCATATCAAAAGAATCCCAAGAAGAAGTATCCTAAAAATTATGGTCTGAAACCAAAGAAGGGTCCTAAGCAATTTCAACAACAAACTGAAAAAGAAACTCACCTAAATGATAAGGCATATAAAAACAAAGGAAATAAGATAGATATAAATTGCAACTTTTGCAATCATGATGGCCATTTAGAGTCCAATTGTTTTAAGAATATGGAAGCCTTAGAAGCAACAATGAAGAAGCAAAACATCAATTTGGAGCACCCTTCACCTTCATCTTCAGGAATAGAACTTTCTGCTTATGGTTGTCAAGCATCAAGATCTAGTTATGCATTAAATGTATCTTCCTCTTCTCATTCTCATGAGTGGCTCATTGATTCTGGAGCTTCTTATCACATGGCCAAAAATAAAGCCATGTTTTCTTATTTAAATGATTGTAACACCAAAGATATTTATGTTGGTTATGATAGATCTCTTAGTGTTGTAGGATCTGTAACCATTCATCTCGATAATGGTCAGTTTAATGATGTACTATGTGTTCCTACCTTGTCATGCAACCTTCTCCCTGTTTATCAGATAACTCATTCAGGTGAAAGGAAAATAGTAGAATTATCACCTCATGATGTTGTAATCAAGGACCTCAAAGATCCTAAACATATTTTAGCTACTGGAATTGCTGATGATTCCACAAGGTTTATAAGTTTGACAACTTTTGGTCATCATGTCTTCCCTTTGTTTTTATTGCTCATAATGGTGATGCGAGAAAAATTTGGCATGAGCGATTTGGTCACTTAAACTATCGCTCTCTTCAAACTGTATGTAAGGAAAATATGGTGACAGATCTTCCTATGGTATCTTGCCGAGATGGTGTTTTCTCCGGATGTGTACTCAGAAATCATCATCGAGATAGTTCTGACAAACATGCCTCTTAGCATGCTTCAGGCCCTTTGCAGCTTGAGCACAGTGACTTATGTGGTCCACTTCCCATTGTTTCAGTCTCTGGTTTCAAGTACTTATTAACTTTTATTGATGATTTTTCTAGATGCACTTGGGTATACTTCTTAAAACTTAAGAGTGAAGTTTTTAACATGTTCTTGGCCTTTAAGGCCTTTTTTGAGAAACAATCTAGACATCAAATTCTTAAGTTCAAATCAGACAATGGTGGAGAATATGTTAACAACAAATTTACCAGCTTCTACACTCAGCATGGCATTCAATTGCAACATACCGTTCCATATACTCCACAAAAAAATGGTGTAGCTGAAAGGAAGAATCGCACCTTAAAAGAAATGGCCAATTGTATGCTTCAATCTAAAGGACTTGGTCTGAAATTTTGGGCATAAGCCACTAGCTATGAAAATTACATAGTAAATCTCACTCCTACTAGTTTTTTTAAAAATATAAATCCAAAAGAAGCTTGGAGCTCAATCAAACTAGTTGCAAGTCACTTTCATGTTTTTGGAAGTGATGCTTGGGCCCATATTCCAGATGCGAAACATAAAGCCTTAGAACGTAAGAGTGAAAAATACATTTTTTTTCGATATTCTGAAGATGTCAAAGGATATAGACTTCTTCAACCAAAATCCAAAAATATAATCATTAGAAGAGATGTAAAATTTGATGAAAATATATCAGCCTACGAGCCTAGTTGGGCAAGTGTGCCACCTTTGCCCTGCGAGCCTGACTCAGCATATGTGCCACCTCTCTCTCTCTCTCTTCTATTTTTAATAGCATTCCTTCTAGTTCAAATGATGACAGCGAGGATGAAAATCCTCCTCCACCTCTTGAAATTGTTCCTTATACTCCACTGATTCCGATATGGGTCTACTCTACTCGGGATGCAGTAGGTCCTCTTGCAGGTGACCCTGCCAATAGACAATGTACACGTTCTCAGTTTGAAAGAGCATCTTCCTTATTTGCTCAAGTTCCATAAAAACTTAATCCATAAAACTTTTAATAAGCCTCCGGTCATCTAGATTGGGATGAAGCTATGAATGAAGAGTATCGTTCCTTATTGGCAAACGATACTTGGGATATTGTTCCTCTTCCAAAAGGAAGAAAACTTGTCAGATGTAGATTGGTTTACAAAACCAATTTTGGACCAAATGGAAAAGTGGATAGACATAAATCTCATCTTGTTTCTAAAGGATTTTCACAAGTTGAAGTCATTGACTATACTAAAAACTTCTCCCTTATTTTCAAAATGAATTCTATCTCCCTTGTTCTTTCCCTTGCTGCCTCCTTTAAATGGGAAGTCCATCAGATGGATTTTAAATCTGCCTTCTTACATGGAGATTTTCATGAAGAATTCTACATGGAACAACCCCCTAGCTTTATCCAAAAAGACTCCAGCCTTGTTTGTCGCCTTAGGAAGTCTCTCTATGGTATCAAACAAGTTCCTCGGGCTTGGTATGCCAAAATGGATAGATTTCTATTAGATAATGGATTTTTTAGGTGTCATTCTGACAACACTGTCTACACCAAGAAAGTGGGCAAGTCCTTCACCATCCTTGTTCTTTATGTTGATGATATTATCCTTACTGGTAGTGATCCAAACCATATAAACCATGTGAGGTCTAGCCTCAAAAATAAGTTTGAAATGACAGACTTAGGAAACTTGCATTATTTCCTTGGTCTCCAAGTCTTGCAATCCAAGGAAGGAATTACCCTCTCTCAGTCCAAGTATGCCTGTGATCTTCTACACCAATTTCACATGGAAGACTGTAAGCCCGCCCCTTCTCCATTTTAATCTGGAGTCAAGATTTCAGTCAATTGTACTACCCGTAAATTTGATGCTACCTTATATTGTCAACTTGTTGGTAAACTTCTGTATCTAACCCATACCCGTCCTGACCTCTCCCTTGCCATTGGTCTTGTCACTCGGTTTATGCACCAACCTCATGAAAGTAACTGGAAAGCAACTAAAATGATACTTCGATATATTCAAGGTATATTTCAGTCTGGGATTCATTACAGTGCAGCAGCATCTCCATTATTGATTGGTTTCACTAATTCTAATTGGGCTAGTGACCCTGATGATCGAAAGTCTACTACAGGCTATGTATTCACTCTTGGTTCATGACCTATTACTTGGTCTTGTAAGAAAGAAAGTGCCATCTCTCTTTCTTCAGCAGAAGCGGAGTATCGTGGTGCAGTTGAAGCCAACAAGGAATCCATGTGGCTTCGTCATATCCTGTCTGAATTTGGTCTCCATCAACAGTATCCAACTACACTTTGGTGTGATAATCAGAGTGCTATTCAGCTATGTAAAGATCCAGTCCAGCATCAACGTATGAAACACATTGAACTCCACATACACTTCATCAGAAAGCTCATTCATGATCGTGTTCTTGAAGTGAAGTACTCTCCAACCAATGGTCAAGTAGCCAATATCTTTACAAAGGCTCTCATAGAAGTGAAGTTTACCAAATGTCGATCCATGCTTGGAGTTCAAGAAAGTTTTCATTAAAGGTGGATAGGCTCTAATGCCTCCTTCCTTCTCCTATTGTGTCACTTTTGTAAATCCTTCAATCCTATCCCAATTTTTTCTTAAGGGGGGATGTTAGGATATTTAGACACATAGGAAATAGGCTCCTTTTGTGTCACCTTTGTAAATCCTTCAATCCTATCCCAAGTTTTTCTTAAGGTGGGATGTTAGGATATTCTGACACATAGGAAATAGTTAATAATAACTTAGTCTAATGGAGAGTTAGGTAAAGTGTGTTTCTTTACCATGTACATTTGTAACTTATAATCTGACTGTCACGATTTCTATTGATCTGATAGTTATATGTCACCTCGATATTAACAACACTTGATCCGTGGCTTAACACCCAATTGGTCCATGATCTCTATTTAAAGAGCATAGAGGGTCATTTTTCTGATAACCGTTTATGAGAGAAACAGATGTAACTTTTCTTTTACATTAATAAATTTCCTGAAGTGGCCATGTTGGATGAGGCCATGGATTGTTTTCCCCTTTGAGGGTTTTAACCACGTGATTATACTGGTGTACTAATTTGTGATCTATTTGTGAGCAGTGACCTTTGGTTCTTGATCTAAGGAACTTACCCTGTAAATTCCTACAAAAAATATGTGTTAGGTGTAATTTATTAATTTGTAATATGCATGTGTGTGGAGTATATCTATTAAATTTAAACATAAATATCTTTGTCATGAAAAAAATTCTTTATTTTATATTAGTATCAGAAAAAATATCTTTTGCTAGGTGAATTTGTTTTCATTATTTTTGTGTACAATAAATTTTTTAATTGGAAATTTGATTAAGTGTTTAATTGCATGTTTAAATGTTGTTTATTATACAAAATAAAAAAAATTCTCGTAAATTTTTTCTTTTTAACAAAAAATATTTTATTAAAATCTACTCCTTGACTAAGAAAATACTCTAGAAATGAGATACATTGATTTTTTTTGCAAAGGATCCTCGAAGGAGAGATTGATTGGTGTTAAAAAGGTCTATCTTTTGATTTGATTGCTACAAACAACCAACATGTTTAGACTTTGCAAAACATTTCCAGATAAAATGCATTTACAGTATGAGATCATCATAAAAGAGGAGAGAGAGCACCTTCAGGAGGCCAATTGAGATTTGGAAACAATCTTCTCTTGGGTTGACTGGATGCACTACGATTTAGGTTTTGGTATTTAGTGGCAGTGTGTTGCATTTCCAAGTCTTCTAGCTCCTAACAAGGAGAACCAATTTCATCCTTTGCACTAGTTAATTTAGATTTTATATTTTAGGGAAAAGTCTCTTTGATGAAGGAAATGTAAGTTGACATTTGTTGATAAAGTTTCCAATTAATATTCATGTGTTTGAGGTGGAGTGATTATTTTTGTGGGGAACACTTACTAACAAGTTGAGTGATAATTAAGGCCTGTTATGTCTTACAAGTACTCTCTAATTACGTCGAAGGAATTTTATCTATGGGGTTCTATGTGCGAACACTATTCATTGTAGTGAATCAGAGCACATCCTTTTCGTCCTCCTCCCTTCAATTAGACTTTCACACGTGTCCTTCTTTCGACGGAATTGATTTCTCTCTTTTTTCCAAGCAGAAAAATGACTGGTGTATATCCATGTACTAGTGAAATAACCATTTCATTTTCTTACAAATGTTCTTAGTCTTTCTTCAAGAAAATACATAACATACAAAATTTATAAAATATGCATTATGTTTAGTCCTGTGTTTTTCCCATTCAACTTTCCTTACGTTCTGTCCTCTTTTCTGCAAAATAGTGCTCTTCACCCATTCCATTTCCATATTTTTTATTCTATTGGTTATTATAACCTCGCTATTCTCAGTAGTGTTCCAAAAAGTTTTAGTTGTATTACTCTTGTTCAGTCATAGGGTATCTATCATGCCTTGTATGTATAGAAAACTGTAAGACAAAACTAACATAATTGTCTAGCCTCCAACTTATGATGTCTTTTTCTCCTTTATGTTCTCTTTGATGTCTCACCAACTTCTATTTTAGATAAATTTAACTGTACCCCTTGCTCCTGTGCCATTTTCATTTGACATTTCGTAATGCATCTCCCCATATGTTCCTCTTAGTCCCTTCTTTGATAACCTGTCAGATGTCATGTTTTTTCTCTCTATAAACATGAGTGAAAGAGATGGTAGAAAAGGATCTTACCAATACATTATTCATTCGATCCAAGAGGACAAGTGTATAGGAGCCATTTTATTTTTATGATTCATGTAATCAATTAGGATCTTAGAGTCACGAAACGAGAGAGTGCAGCTCTGATATTTGAAGCAGCTTTTCAAAATATGAAATTTTGGTATAATAATCTTCTGATATTGAGCTATGTTTTTAGTGCAAGTGAATATCACTGCTATATGTTTTTAATGAAAAGAATGCATTTGAATATTAGAAGGCAGAAAACAATGAACAAATGCATCAGATGCGGGCAATGGAAAATAATTTCCTTTCCATGGAAAGAGAAGTGCAGAAGCTACGTGCTCAATTGGAAACTACTCGCAAGAGAGTTCATGATTATTTTTCCCTTTGGAAACATTATGTTCATTTAGATCATAATATCAAATGATATTGTCATTTTCACACATATATTATTGTTCTAGCATGAAGAAGTTTCATGGTTATACATTTTTTCTATATTCACATGAGAACTTGGGACTTTAGTTATACCTTATGTGTTTTGGCTTTACTTAAAATTTATCATTTGATCTTAGGGGCTTATGGTGTTTCTTTTAATGATGTTGATGCTCCCTTCCATTCTGCTGGACCAAATTTATATGGATATGGGCATGGAAGTTCTCAAGTGTACCTCTTGGTTTGCTGAAGGTTGTCTTAACTTTTTCTATCTTTGGTATGTGTTATTGTTTGGTAATATTTTATATGCTATTTTGAATTCAGATTCCTATTAATGTTGTGAGTGTTGCTACTTATGGTTTTGGTTCTGTTGTTGGATGGAATAGATATGATGTAGCTTGGGGTGGTGGCTCACACATGATGTTTTATTTTATATCTCTATTTTTGTTATCTTCTCTATGTTTTAATTTAGTATAATTTGTTATTACCCATAAATATTTTTTGGACTTCATAAGCCTCTTACACCCGAAATTGTTGAAAATTATGGTGTTGGGCCTATTTCTGGCCATGGTGGATATGATGTGCCTCGAGGTGGTGGTTTAGAAGTGTGTTCCTCTACTTCACAGATATTGTTTTACATTTTTTAGTTGTATTTTGAGTCATTTTACTTGAGTTTTAATGTATTCCTTATGAAATCAGATGCCATTTTCCCCTGTGAATGGAAATCCTTATGGAGCTAAACCCACCCCGTCACGAAGATTTTATGACATGCCTCAAAGTGATACCACTCAAGCTCAGAAATGAGCTAGGTTTGGATTTTGTTAATCTAGTATTCTTTTTCGCTTGAATGAGGAAAAAAAATTGAAATTAATTATTAAATAGGAGGGTATCAGGATTTTTGCAGGTTTACTACTTTTATTTATGACTGGGATGGTTGAACGTTCTAAATATGTAGTTATGCTACACATTTTGAGAGATATTATTTTCCTGTTGGGATTTATGATTTGCATTAAGAATCGTTATTGAATTTTGGATATTTTTTTCCTCGTATATAATTTTAACATGAGTTTTAGCTCTGGACATTTAATGTAAATAATACATTAATCATAATCTAATATTTATCTTTTAGTTATATTTAATTTTGCAAAGTTAATCTTTTTTTTTTATGAATAAGGTATTCTCTCTATGGGGTTTTAAGTGCGCACACGATTCATTTTAGTGAATCATAGTGCATACTTTTTGTCCTCCTCCTTTCAATTGGACTTTGACACATTTCCTCCTCCTTTCTCTGTACTTGATTTTTCTCATAGAGCGGTGGTACTGAGGACTTCCGAATGATAGGGTGCATCTCCGATCTTCGAAGAAGCTTCCAAATGGAACTGAGCATGAAGGGCAGTGACGAGCGGGTGATTTCCTGCAAGAGTGCTTGCAATGCCTTTGGAAGTTCGCATGTGCAGTCTCATTGTATTCGCCAATTATGGTGGCCTACACTAGCCTAAATTCGATTTAACGCCCAATAATTCCCCTGACGAGCCCAGAAAAGTGTCAAATGGTCATCACCAATTCTTATGAGTCAAGGAAATCCTCTTATATCGCCATTACTTGGCCCCCAAAGGCAATAAAATAATTTGCAATTACTGTGAAGAAGCTCAATCAACCAATAATGGATTCTCCACCACTTTGTTTGAAGTGGAAAAATGCACGAATTATTCAGAAGTAGTAGAATGGAAACCTGTTATGGGTATTGCAAATTTTGATGATCAGTAAAATAAATTAAAGTCACCTACGTACCCTGTGCAGGTAGAAACAGAGTACAACAGGGGTAGCAAAAGGTTAAGTGTACACTTCTGTGCATTTAACAGAGCATGGAGAAAATTGTAAGGAATATTTCTATTTATGGGGTGCAGCCACCATTGCAGAGATGAAATTAAATTGTTATGCGCCATAGCCAACTTTGTAGAGGAATTGAATAAAATTCGTGGTTCAACCATGCAACAATACAGTTCATTGAAAAATAGTCTTATCGGGCTTATAGCCCTCATCAACCAAAAAAACGGAAGTTTTTTGTTCAATGCACCAAAGTCATTTTAAGTTTTTTATTTTTTAATGGGCCATGTCATATTGGTACCCAACACTTCATCGCCCATCGCAAATATTTGTTTTCGTGTCTTGTTGATGTGAAGTCTGCTATGATGCAATGTTACGATATCACACATCGCATATCGCAACAGGTAAGAGTTTTATGCCACCACAATTATACACAACCAATGTTGTGATGCGATGTGGTCCCTACCACCATTTCACATCGCACATCGCCAAACCACCATTCATGCCACCGCTTAAGTTTTCCATCGAAGTATTATTGTTGATGCGATGTGCTGATGCTGATAGCGCTCAGCGCTCATCGCAACATCGCACCATCACTGCATCGCAATATTGCTTATCACCAAAGCCAAAGTTCATTCTGCCAAAAAAATTGTTCCACTGATCGTCGATGCGTCGGTGTGGTCCCACTGCCACGTGGACCAATCGTGTTGATTCGCGTTCGTTTTAGCCATGACATCACCACCACAATTTTTTACGCGAAGATTTTATGAGATCGGGTTTATAATTCCGTTTGAGTTCTGCAGGCCCTAGCAATAGCCAATCAGAAGGTGTTCGTGCAAGTTTTAGCCTCACTGATGTAGGGGAGTTTTGTAACATGAAAAGAATGCATCACAGTTCAATTTTTTGTTTGAAGTCCAGAAGTCTGGGCCCACAGGTCTATTGAATTTTGTTAAAGTTTTGTCTTCCGACAGTGTATTAAAGTTTTAAAACCTTTTATATATATTTCTTTTGTTTTATGTTTTTTATAGTGCCGCACCATATAAAAGTAAAAAGGGCCTGTATACTTATTGTATGTGTGTATTGCTATGTAGTGAAAAAGCCCGCAGGCAGAGGAAAACACAATAAAGACCATAGAGGAATTTTTGTGCAATTTCTTTTTGAGATGGAGAGAGAAGTTTGTTTTGAGAGCACTGCATTTGTAGCAGTCTTATCCATATTTTGCAAATCCCTCTGATAGAGGAAGAAATCAATCATTTTGTAATATTTTTAGCTTTTTAATGAAATAGAAGTATTTTTATGCCATATACGTCGAAAATTTCTCTCTGTTAAAGGAGGACAATTTTATTCTCCCTGTGTGTTTGGAATATTTAGAAATTCCAACATGGTATCAAAGCTAATCCAGGCTCTTTGAACGTGTCGAAGAAGCTGAAGGAAGAAGGATTTGTTGTAGTAGTTCACCAGCAGGACTCCAGCAAGCCCAACAGAATTTTAAGTCCAGGTATTTCTAAAAACAAAAATAGAGTTGTTGTTTTGTTTAAAGAGTTGAGTCCTTAGAGACAAAGTTTGTCTGTTAAAGAAGGAGAGATAGTTTTTTTGAAAAACACAATCAATTTTAGTTCAGAGTTCAATTTATAAGCAATGACTGGACCAAGTACTAGTATTAGTATTGGAAATACTCGACTCCCACAATTTAATGGGAAAAACTATGATTATCGAGTCATTACCATGAGAGCCCTGTTTGCCTCCCAGGATCTATGGGAACTTGTAGAAGATGGTTCTGAAGAACCTGTAGATGAACAAGATTTTAATGCCTTAACATAGGAAGAGAAGGATTTATTGAAGAGAAATAAGAAGGACTCTAAAGCCCTCTTCTATCTGTATCAAGAAGTACATGAGAGTGTGTTTCCAAGGATAGCAGCAACTAAGATATCCAAGGATGCATGGGATACTCTTAAGATAGCCTATCAAGGTATGGACAAAGTGAAGACAATAAAAATACAATTGTTGAGGAGAGATTTTGAAACTCTATGTATGAAAGTGTCTGATAACATAGACTCATTATTCACACATGTGATTGGGATGGTTACACAGATAATATCCCATGGAGAAACACTTGAAGAAAGAAGGATAGTGGAGAAACTGTTGAGGAGCCTACCCTCAAGGTTTGATGTTATTGTAACCACAATTGAAGAGACAAAGGATCTCTCAAAGTTCACAGTAGATGAACTTCATGCATCACTGATGACTCATGAACAAAGATTGGGAAGATCAGTAAAGCCATCTTTGGAGCATGCTTTTAAGACCCAGATGCCTTTTGGAAAAGGAAGAGATCAAGGAAGAGGAAAAGGAAGCGGTAGAAGCCAAAACATAGGAGGAAGAAACAACCCTTCACATTCACATGGAAGGAGAAATAGTTAGAATCAAATCCAAAGCAGTAGCTAGCAAGGTGGACACCAACATGTTCATGGACAAAGGTGTGACAAATCCAATGTCCAATGTCATTATTGCAAGAAATATGGGCACTATGGAAATGAATGTAGGAAAAAGAAAAATGACATGAATAATAGGTAGAATGCTAATGTAGCAAGAGAAGAAAAGAACCCAAAGAATGTGTTGTTAACATGTAATGTAGCACAAGATAGACAGGATGATGTATGGTTCTTATATTCAGGCTGCAGTAATCCCATGACTGGAAACATAGCAATATTTTCCAATCTTGATGAAGAAGTTAAATATGAAGTAACAAAGGGAACTAATACTAATATTTCTGTCAAGGGAGAAAGAAAAGTAAGTATTCATGCAAGAAATTGAGAGCAGAAATTTGTGCCAGATGTATACTATGTTCCTGGCTTGAAATGTAATCTATCGAGTGTTGGGCAGCTCATTAACAAAGGTTACAATGTATTTTTTTAAAATGATGTGTGCATAATAATGGACATACCTCCAAGAAAGAAGGTTATTGCAGAAGTGAAAATGAGCATCAATAGAATTTTTCCACTCAAGCTCAATACAGACTTGAAGGGAAAGAGAAAAGAAGTAATAGTTGTAACTCAAGAGGTCTTTCAAAAGGAAGTGAAAGATGAGAATTGGTTATGGCACTTGAGATTTGGACATCTCAATTTCAGAGAACTGAATTTTATGCACAGAAAAGGAATGGTAAGAGGACTACCATTGATTGAGAAACCGGACAGCCTATGTGAAGGCTGCATCTTGGGAAAAAAACACAGAGAAAAATTTCCATTAGAAAATAGCATAAGGGAAAAAGAACCCTTAGAAATTATCCATTCAAATTTGTGTGGGCCAATGCAAACATCATTAGTATTGGGAAGCAATTACATGTTGACCTTCATTGATGATTTCACAAGAAAAGTATGGGTTTTTTTCCTAAAATATAAAAGTGAAGTGTTTGAGAAATGTTTCCTCTTTAAAGCTCCAATAGAGAAACAAAGTCGGCAGTATATCAAAGTCCTTAGAACTGACAGAGGAGGTGAGTACATCTCAAAAGAATTTTTTCGTTTTTGCAGAGAAAACGACATACAAAAACAGTTCACAACAAGGTACACACCCTAGCAATATGGTGTTGCTGAAGGGAAGAATCGAACCATCATGGAAATGGTGAGAAATATGTTAAAGGAAAAACATTTTCCAAATGAGTATTGGGCAGAAGCAACAAATTGTGCTGTGGATATTTTAAATAGATGCCCAAAAAAACTGTAATGAACAGAGTTCCAGAAGAAGCATGGAGTGGTAGAAAACAGGCAGTCACCCACATGAGAGTTTTTGGGTGTGTGGCTTATGCACACATTCCATATCAGTTGAGAAAGAAGTTGGATAGTAAGGGGGAGAAGTTCATCTTCCTTGGATACTGTGAATAATCCAAGGGATATAGATTATATAACCTATCCACAAAGAAATTTGTTATAAGTAAAGATGTGCAATTCATTGAAGAAGAAGCATGGGATGGAAGCATTGAGAAAACAGTCAATGTCAAAATTTGTTTGTCTCATGATGATGATGAGGAAGATGTGGCTGAAAAGAACACCTCATCGGTGGCACTACCTCCACCAACACAAGGACAGCAAGGGACACCTCAAGCAAGAGTAATAACACCCTTGAGAAAAAATGATAGTGCTTCTCCAAGCACACCACAAGGAGCAGATTTGAGTGCTTCTTCAAGCACAGCTACACCAAATGAAAGAGGAACCAAATTCAAAAATTTAAATAAAATCTATGAGCAAGAGACAACAAATGAAGGTATGAACTCCTTATTTGTTTTATATTGTCGTGTTGATGATCCTATTCATTTTTAGGAAGCTATAAAAGATAAGAAATGGATAGAAGCCATGGATGAAGAAAAAAAATGCAATAGAGAAGAATAAGACATGGGAATTGGTTGATCTCCCAAAATGTAAGGAAGTCATTGGAATAAAATGGGTCTACAAGAACAAAAGAAATGTTAAAGGTAAGATTGAAAGGCACAAGGCCAGACTTGCTGTGAAAAGATATATTCAAAAACATGGAAGAGATTATGAGGAAAATTTTGCACCAGTTGCAAGAATGGAAACAATGAGAGAAGTGTTGTCCATATCAGCACAAAACAAATGGAAGGTTTACCAAATGGATGTAAAATCATCATTCCTAAATGGAGTTTTAATGGAAGAGGTTTATGTTGAACAACCTCTCGGCTATGAGAAAAGGGCCAAGAGCACAAAGTTTGCAGATTGAAGAAAGCTCTTTATGGGCTGAAGCAAACACCGAGAGCATGGTACAGTAGGATAGATTCCTATCTACTGGAAAATGGGTTTGAAAAATGTGAAGGAGAACCCACATTATACATCAAATAAAAGGATTGTAAGATGCTCATTGTTGTTTTATATGTTGATGATGTGATATTCATAGGTAATGATGATTACCTCATTGAAAATTTTAAAAGAGTCATGAAAGATGAATTTGAAATGACTGATATGGGATTGTTGAGATAATTCTTAGGAGTAACAGTAGAGAAAAATGAAAATGGGAATCTTATCTCTCAAGAAAAGTATGTAAATGAAGTTTTGGAAATATTTAATATTCAGGACTGCAAAGAAGCAATTACTCCCACAGTAATGGGATTGAAACTTAGCAAAGATGATAGCAACAAGGATTTTGATCGTAGTTTGTACAAGAGCATAGTTGGCAGCATCATGTATTTGACTGCAACTAGGCCTAATATTATGCACGTTGTTAGTTTGATTTCCAAATTTATGGAAAGGCCAAGAGAAGCACATTGGCAAGGAGCAAAATGAATTTTGAGGTATGTGAAAGGAACTAAAAGGTATGGAATTTTATATACTACTTCACAAAATTCTGAATTGATTGGATATACTAGTAGTGATTGGGCTAGAAGTAATGATGACCGGAAAATTACTTCTGGTTATGTTTTTCATATGGGTTCAGGAGCCATTTCATGGGCTTCCAAGAAATTTCCTATTGTAGCATTATCTACAGCAGAGGCAGAGTATGTGGCAGCTATAGCAGCAGCGTGTCAAGCAGTTTGGATGATAAGAATGTTGAGAATTTTATGCCAAGAACAGGTAAAAGGGACAGTGATTTATTGTGACAATAGCTCAGCTATTGAATTTTCAAAGAATTCTATGTTTCACAAGAGAACGAAGCACATAGATCCCAAGTTTCACTACATTAGGGAATTATTGAACAATGGAGAAATTAGTATATTTTTGGCTTATGTGATCCATCAATAAATTATGAAGAATTCTTTCGGTAATAATCACATTATCATGAACAAAGTCGACGCGTTTCGAACCAACCAGTGTGGTTCATCATCAGGACTAGGTGAGAGATCAGATCAGTCGTTAAGCTTTAAATAGATGCAGGAGATGCAAAGAAAACCGTTATAACAGCTATTTTAACTATGAAATCCTCAATGGTTAGTTTTAATATTTAAAACAAATTAATAAAAATAAAAATAAGAGTAGTTCTACTAATTTAAATATTAAATACACTTTGAAACGGCTAGTTTGAATATTCAAATTTACTTATATATTATTTATATTAAAATTCTATTAAATTTTTTTATTAAAAATAAAAAATAAATAATAAAATAAAATAAAATAAATAAATAAAAACAAAACTAAAAATAGTTAAACCAATAAAATTAAAAATGGTAACAGTTAGTAATATATTAAAATATTTATTTATTTATTTATTTAAAAATAAAAAAATAAAAAAATAAATAATAATAATAATAATAATAATAATTAAATTAATTAATTAATTAAAAATTAAAAATATAAAATAAAAACAAAAATAAAAATAAAAATAAATAAATAAATAATATATATATATATATATTAAAAAATATAAAATATAAAATAAAAATTAAGAATATAAGGCAGGAATCCAACAACTGCTTATATTCCAACCGTCATCTCTATTGAGATTTACGGGCCTTTTTTCAATTTCAAGGGCCTCTCTTAACTTGCGATGATGAAAATGATCAATCTTGGCTAAGACCTTAGCCTCTTCAAAGTAGATATGATGGTTAGTTTTTTCCACATGTTCAGCTAGGGCAGAGGTGCGGGACCTGCCATGTCCAATGTCAGCTGCATGTTCACATATCCTTTGGCTAATGGACCTACCCGTTTCAACGATGTAAGGCATCCCACAGGAGTAAGGAATAAGATAGGATAGGGAGAAAAGACCCATCTCCTTAATGTTTTTTGTTCTAATGGTTATAGTAAGTCTCAAGGTCGTAAAGCTTTTCTTAAAGCTGAAAGAGGCTTCTTGGTTAAAAATAAAAATCCTAATCAATGGTCCTGCAATGTAAGGCTTCCTTTCATTCAGGGTACCACTGATAGGATTGCTAGAATCCTTAGGAAGCATAGGGTTTCCTCTTCCTTCAAACCCCTTAACACGATTCGCAGCTCTCTTAACTCAGTTAAAGATCCTGTGAACCCTAAGGATGGAAAAGGTGTCTATCTTATTCCTTGCTCCTGTGGGATGCCTTACATCGGTGAAACGGGTAGGTCCATTAGCCAAAGGATATGTGAACATGCAGCTGACATTAGACATGTCAGGTCCCGCACCTCTGCCCTAGCTGAACATGTGGAAAAAACTAACCATCATATCTGCATTGAAGAGGCTAAGGTCTTAGCCAAGATTGATCATTTTCATCATCACAATTTAAGAGAGGCCCTTGAAATTGAAAAAAGGCCCGTAAATCTCAATAGAGATGACGGTTGGAATATAAGCAGGTGTTGGATTCCTGCCTTATATTCTTAATTTTTATTTTATATTTTTATTTTTTTAATATATATTATTTATTCACTTTTTTTTTTTTTTTTATATTTTATATTTTTAATTAATTAATTTATTTATATTTATTTATTTTATTTTTTATTATTTATTTATTTATTAGTAGTAGTATTATTATTTATTTATTTATTTATTTTTTTAATATTTAATGTTTGAATAGTCAATTAAAGATATTAAGAAAAATATAAAAAAAAATTAAAAATTGTTTAATTAATTTAATTAATTTAATTATTATTATTATTATTATTATTATTATTATTATTATTATTATTATTTTTTTTAAATAAATAAATAAATAAATATTTTAATATATTACTAACGGTTACCATTTTTAATTTTATTGGTTTAAATATTTTTAGTTTTGTTTTTATTTATTTATTTTATTTTATTTTATTTTATTTTATTATTTTTATTTTTATTTTTAATAAAAAAATTTAATAGAATTTTAATATAAATAATATATAAGTAAATTTGAATATTCAAACTAGTCGTTTCAAAGTGTATTTAATATTTAAATTAGTAGAACTACTTCTATTTTTATTTTTATTAATTTGTTTTAAATATTAAAACTAACCGTTGAGGATTTCATAGTTAAAATATCTGTTATAACGGTTTTCTTTGCATCTCCTGCATCTATTTAAAGCTTAACGACTGATCTGATCTCTCACCTAGTCCTGGTGATGAACCACACTAGTTGGTTCGAAACGCGTCGACTTTGTTCATGATAATGTGATTATTACCGAAATAATTCTTCATAATGAAGAAATTGTTTTACATCACTGTAGAATGGAGGAGCAATTTGTAGACATTCTGACAAAGCCATTGGGGCAAAAGAGTTTCGAATATTTAAAAAAATTCTTGGGTATGACTGATAACCCAAAAACTGACTTTAAGGGGGAGTGTCGAAAATATTAAAGTCACCTACATACCCCGTGTAGGTAGAAATAGAGTACAAAAGGGGCAACAGAAGGTTAAGTGCACACTTCTGTGCATTTAACAGAGCATGGAGAAAATTGTAAGGAAGATTTCTATTTATGGGGAGCAACCACCATTGTAGAGATGAAATTAAATTGTTATGAGCCATAGCTTACTTTGTAGTGGAATTGAAGAAAAATCGTGGTTCAACCACGCAACAGCAGAGTTCATTGAAAAACAGTCTTATCGGGCTAAAATCCCTCACCAACCAAATAAATGAAAGTTTTTTTTTCAACACGCCAAAGTACTTTTAAGTTCCTTTTTTTAATGGGCCATGTCATAGTGGTCCCCACAACTTCATCACCCATCAAAAATATTTGTTTTCATGTCCTGTTGATGTGAAGTCCACTGTGATGCGATGTTGCGATATTGCATATCACATATTGCAACGGGAAAGAGTTTTATGCTACCACAAGTATACACTGCCGATGTTGCGATGCGATGTGGTCCCTAACACCATCGCACATCGCACATTTCCAAACCACCGTTCATGCCACCGCTTAAGTTTTCCACTGAAGTAGTATCGCCGATGCAATGTGCCGATGCCAATAGCGCTCAGCACTCATCACAGCATCGCACCATCACTGCATCACAATATCATTGATCACCAAAGAAAAATTTCATTCCACCAAAACCATTGTTCCGCCGATCGTCGATGCGCAGATGTGGTCCCACTACCACGTGGACCAATCGCGTTGATTCACATTCTTTTTAGCCATGACGTCACCACCACAATTTGTTACGTGAAGATTTTATGAGATCGAGTTTATAATTCTGTTTAAGTTCCGCAGGCCCTAGCAATAGCCAATCCGAAGGCGTTCCCGTAGGTTTTAGCCACGCTGACATAGGGGAATTTTATAACGCAAAAAGAATGCATTGCAGTTCAAAAAAAATTTTGAAGTCCGGAAGTTTGGACCCACAGGTCTATTGAATTTTGTTAAAGTTTTATGTTTGAGCAGTGTATTAAAGTTTTAAAACCTTTTACACATATTTATTTTGTTTTAGGTTTTTTATAATGTCGGGCCATATGAAAGGAAAAAATGCCCATAGGATTATTGTATGTGAGTATTGCTATGTAATGAAAAAGCCCGCAGGCAGAGAAAAGCACAGTAAAGACCAGAGAGCACTTTTTTTGTGATTTTTTTTTTAGACAGAGAGAGGAGTTTGTTTTGAAAGCACTGCATCTGTAGCAGTCTTATCCATATTTTGTGAATCCCTCTGACAGAGGAAGAACTCCATCATTTTTTAATAGTTTTAGTTTGCTAATGAAATAGAAGCATTTTTATGCCATCTCTGTCCAGCATTTCTCTGTGTTAAAGGAGGAGAATTTTATTCTCCCTCTGTGTTCGGAATATTCAAAATTCCAACAGCCTGCACTAGCCTAAATTCAATTTGACACCCAATAATTCCCATGACGAACCCAGAAAAGTGTCGGACGGTCATCACCAGTTCTTATGATTCAAGGAAATCCACTTATATCGCCATCACTTGGCCCCCATAGACAATAAAATAATTAGAAATGACTGTGAAGAATCTGAATCGACCAATAGTAGATTCTCCACCACTTTTCTTCAAGTGGAAAAATTCACGACTTCTTCAGAAGTAGCGGCATGGAAACATGTTGTGGGTATTGCAAATGTTGATGATCAGTCAAATAATTTATTGGCTTCTTCTCGTTGAAAGGTGAGCATGCACAAAAACACCTAGAAATCTCTCTCAGTAACTTTCCAAAAATATAAAGAGGAAATATTTGAATCATTGTGGAGAAAAATCACAGAGGGACACCATCCCCCTCTTGTGAGGAATCTCTGTTCAACCCCCAACATCCCTAGTGGATCAGGAAACAATAATTCTTCCCCTTCTATCAGGTGAGGTTATGAATAAGAATCTCCAGTGCCCCTATGGGGAGTCGAGAGGCGTGTAGGAATTTTGAAGAAGGAAAGTTATGTTTGGGTGGATGATCTGAACAAATGGGTGGAGGCATTCATTAACAAAATCAATGCAGGGATGGGATTGCACAAAGAATACTCTCTTGTCCACTACATGGAAATCATCAACAAGGGTGCCTCTTAATCTCAAAATAATCCTTAGACCTCCTCTCCCTTCATTAATTCAAATGTTTGTCCATCGCACACAATTAGATATAGATTAAAAATATCATAGTGTATAATTGGTACTTCGAGCTACACAGGTGACCATGGGAACCCATAAACAAGTTCTCCCACCAAGTATTCACATATTTTCAAGGTTGTTTTCCCCACAATTTGTATGATCAACTTATATCTATAATTTTTATTCATTTGATCCCCAACATGAGAATGGAAGGAGTACTCATTTACATGGTCTAATATTATTTACAGGTAGATATTATCAGAATGCCACTACAACTTTCATATTTCAGAGAATATCATAACTGATTAGCAACGATAATTAGACGTCCGGTAGTGGACAGGATCATTGCAAGAATTCTGGTGAGCAGCACTGTGGAAGGAAAAAATTACGTAAAAAACTATTTCCTCGTTCCTTTCTCCCTAATACCTTGCGAGCACTCTTTTCCTGCTTACACCTGGTTCTTCATTTCAGATTATAAGAAGCAATTAGTGGTAATTTTAAATTATATATGTGTTTTAATTAGTGTTTTGTTTATATAACAGATAAATTTTGGATTTCCTTTAATTTTATTTTTTAGACAGTTATGAACGATTAAAAGGAAAAGAATGCTTTTGAAAAAATCAAAGGTCTTTTATGAGTGTTGTCTAATTTGGAAGTTTGGACGCAAACACTACACGAGTTGGGACCGCAGAGGATTATGGTGACGGCTTTGGGGCCTATGGGACGTTCTCTTGCAAAGGCGGCCACGAGAAGTCGCAATGGTGAGTGTGATACCACTCTACAGTATACCTCAACCTTGTTTAACTCATAGTTAAGGACTATAATGAATCAACTCATTACCTGTTTCAGTGGCCACATTTATACATTTTCCGATAGCTTCTCAATCGCCATGGAATTGTTATCCAACCCTAAATCACATGGTAAAATATAAATTTATTACCCCGTTTCTTATTTTCCATCTCATGTATCTCATGATCGTGTATTGATTGGTATATTACTTTCTAGGATTCAAGAATGTGAGAATCGCCTTACTATCTCTATGATTGATGATGACAATGCCTCATGATGATACCACCAACCTTGTCACTTGCAACAATTCCAATTATACCATCACGTTCTATCCATCATCGGCTTCTTGGTAAACTATATCAATTCCTCTTGCTTTCTTCATCAAAATATTCTTGGAGGTATAATTGGCCTGATTAATTAGTTAGTATAGAAATATTTTTCCCTCGAGTGCTGACGAAGAAGAGCGGCTTCTAATTATCCACATGCCTTGCTTTTCCATTCCTAACTACTATCGTTGTATTATATATCCCTTTTATTACCCCGATCTCTACATAAAAGTGGAATCATTTAAAAATCCTTCATTAATGAACAAAATCGTAATTAAGATTCATCTCGCTAGGTTAAAAGGAAAATCCCTCAGGTTATAAATTTGACGGTCACACCAACATCAACATGATAATTTTGCGTTCATGAAATAAACTCAAAATCCAAAGCAAATCATCCAAGCACCTGTTTGAAATACTCCCAACCACCACCATGAATAATGACTGACAGCACCCACACTTACATTGAATTTTGTTGCACGAAGGACAAATCACAAGTTTTCAAATCCACGGGAACTTCACGCAAAAATCAGAAAACAGAGTACCCCACCTTACTCTCTGTTATTTCTTACCCACCGCATTTACTTACCTCTTGACCGCACATCCCATCCCGCAAGTTTTAAGGTTTACCCCTTAACACTTTCCCTGAAACTTAAGTTTCCACCGATGCAATATAAGGTGGGGCCCTCATACCTTACCGCATTACCAACCGCATGCAAACCTTTGTTATTTCATATTTCCTTACCTTTTCTCTTTCCACACTCCCCGTCGTTTTACCGCTCACATATCGTACTTCGCACACTATAACATTTACCTCTTAAGCCCTGCACCAAAAATTACGATGTTGCGATGAGACATTGTCATCTCACATTGACATTCATAAATATTTCACTTTGGAAGATTTATCATTTACCTTTTAGCGTGCCCACATTTCACACTTCGCATGTTATTATGTCTTACCATTTTTCCGCCCGCACTTCACACTTCGCTTGTTTTATGACTTACATTTTTAGCACCCGCAAGTTATGTTATTTAATTTGCGATGCGATCAAAATCGCACGTCGCAAGCTCGGGAGGATAGCACATATAAGTGCCCACAAGTTATTATGTTTAAGATTTGATGTGATCGTAATCACATATCGCAAAGTTTAAAGGATAGAGCTTCGCGAGTTAAATATTTTAAGTTGCGATGCGATCGTGCCATCACACATCACAATCGAAAGTTTTTATGTTTTCCTGTATTGTGCCTAGTTAAATTTTAAAATCACCGAAATCAGATTTTTGATGGAGGGCACAGATGCGATGTGGTTTCACAGTTAAAACCTATAAAATATCAAGTCCAACATTTTGTGTTGTGTAGGTTGTTTTGTGTATAAAACAGAAGAACAGAGTTGAAGGACGATTTTTTGTTAAATGTCTAATCCAACATTGATTTAGAATTAAGTTACAGGCTCCGGCCATTTCTTATTAAAGGAATGTATTTACATATGTTTATTGAGAAGAGTTGAATGAAAAGGAAGAATTCCTCTCTTGTGTTATTTTCGCTCTGTCTGTTTGAGTGTGATTTTTATTTCCGCATATATTGCTTCTCCATTTTTATGTATGATCTAATGGAGATCAAATCATACCTAGAATTTCCAACATGGTATCAGAGTAGGTCTAGGCTCTCAATGAAAGAATGAGCTCTTTACTGAAGAAGCTGAAACGTTGTTTTGAGAAGCGGATTCTCCAATAGTGAGAAGGTTTTTTTTACATAGTCAAGATGGAACCAACAAGCAAAATCGTGACTAATCCTAAACTACCATAGTTCAATGGAAAGAATTATAATTATTGGGCCATTAAAATGAAGGCCCTGTTCTCCTCACAAGATATTTTGGAGCTAGTGGAAAATGGTTTCCAAGAACCAGTAGATGCAGAAGCAATAATGTTTTCACACAAGCAGAAAAAGATTTATTAAGGGACAATAATAAGGAGGAATCCAAAGCCCTCTTCTATATTTTCCAAGTAGTACATGAGATTATTTTCCCAACAGTTGCAGCAAAAACAAAGTCCAAGGAGGCTTGGGATACCCTCCTGACATCCTATCAAGGCATGAAAAAGGTGAAGACGACAAAACTTCAAATGCTGAGAAGAGATTTTGAAACTCTTTGTATGAAAGAGTCTGATAACATAGACTCATTCTTTACACATGTGATTGGGTTGGTTACCCAAATCAAGTCTCATGGAGAGACACTTGAATAAAGGAGAACAGTTTAGAAAGTATTAAGAAGTCTGCCATCAAGGTTTGATGCCATAGTTGTGGCCATAGAGGAGACAAAGGATCTCTCACATTTTTCAGTGGATGAGCTTCATGCATCACTGATGTCTCATGAGCACAGACTGAACAAAGAAACAAAATCCTCATTGGAGCATGAATGTAAGACAAAATGTCTTTTGGTCAAGGTAGAGATCGAGGAAGATCAAGCTATCGAGGAAGAGGTGGAAGAAGCCCACACAGAGGTGGAAGAAGCAGCCCTGCAAGCACAAGTGGAAGGGGAAACAATAAAAATACAATCCAAGGCTCAAGCCAGAATCAAGAAAAAGGACAGAGGTATGATAAATCTCATTTTCAATGTCATTATTGCAAAAAGTATGGTCATTATGCAAATTAATGTAGAAAGAAGTAAAATGACATGGGTAGTAAGCCAAGTGTAAATTTTACAAAAGAAAATCAGAACTAAGGAAGTTTTCTTTTAGCTTGTAATGTGGCACAAGAAAAACAAGAAGATATATGGTTCTTAGATTCAGGGTGTAATAACCATATGACTGGAAACATAGAAATGTTTTCCTATCTAGATGAAAGTGCAAAATATGAAGTGACATTGGGAAAGGAAGATTAAACATACTGATAAAGAAGGGAGAGAAGAAGTTCATGCCAGATGTCTATTATATCCTTGGTTTGAAATGTAACCTTCTAAACATTGTATAGCTCATGAAAAAGGGCTACAATGTGCTTTTTAAAAATGATGTTTGAACAATCATGGATAGACCTCCAAGTAGACAGCTCATTGCAAAAGTGCATATGAAAAGAAATAAAATGTTTCCTCTCAAGATGAGATCAGAATTTAAGGAAGGAGGTGTTGTAGCAGTTGTCACACAAGAAATCTTTCAAGAAGAAGTGAAAGATGAGAACTGGTTATGGCATTTGAGATTTGGTCATTTTAATTTCATAGGTTTGAATTCGTTGCATAGAAAAGGCATGGTAAAGGGATTACCACTTATAGAGAAACCAGACAACCTATGTGAAGGCTGCAACTTGGGAAAAAAACACAAATAATTAATTCCAACATGAAATATTATAAGGGAAAAGGCACCTTTAGAGATTTTCCACTCAAATTTATGTGGACCAATGCAAATTCCATCATTAGGTAGAAATCACTATATTTTGACATTTATAGATGTTTACACAAGGAAGACATGGGTCTATTTTCTAAAACAAAAAAGTGAAGTGTTTGAATAGTTATACTACTACAAAGCTCTTGTTGAGAAGCAAAGTGGACACTACATAAAAGTGTTGAGAATTGATAGAGGTTGAGAATATATCTCCAAAGACTTCCTACGTTTCTGCAAGGAGCATGGAATACACAAGAATTTTACCACAAGGTATACACCTCAGCAAAATGGTGTTGCAAAAAGAAATAATAGGACCATCATGGAAATGGTAAGAAGTATGCTGAAGGAAAATAATTTTCCAAATGAGTATTGGCCATAAGTTGTCTCTTGTGCAACATATATCATAAATAAATGTCCAACCAAAAGTGTTATGAACAGAGTTCCAGAAGAAGTATGGAATAGAAAAAAGAAATTTGTCACTCACATGAGAGTGTTTGGATGTGTGGCATATGCATATCTTCCAGATCAGTTAAGGAAGAAGTTGGACAGAAAGGGAGAGAAATGTATATTTCTTTGATACAGTGATGAATCCAAGGCTTAAAATCTCTATAATCCATCAACCAAGAAAGTAATAATCAACAGATATATTCAGTTCATAGAAGAAGAATCTTGGGATGGAAGTTTAGAGAAGACAGCAAATGTGAAGACATGTATGTCTCATGAAGATAAAGGGGAATGGACTGCAGAAAGAAACTCCTCAACAGTGGCTCCTCCTCCACCTACACAAGCTAAACAGAGCACACTACAAGAAAGCAATAGAACAACATTGAGAAACCAAGTAACTCCTTCTCCAAGAACCCCACAGGGATCAGCAAATCCCTCGAGTTCAGTTCAAGTGCAACTCTGAGCACATCTTTAGCAAATACAAGAATACCCGGATTCAGAAATTTATGAGAAAGAAGAAGTTGATAATAATGTTGGTTTGATTCTTTATTTGCATTATTTTTTCATGTTGACTACCCAATCCATTTTGAAGAAGAAGTCAAAGAAGAGAAATAGGTTGAAGAAATGAATGCAGAAATAGGAGCAATAGAAAGGAATGACACATGGGATTTAGTGGACCTCCCACAAGGATACGAAGTTATTGGAGTGAAATGGGTCTATAATACCAAGAGAAACATTGAAGGCAAGATAGAAAGACACAAATCAAGGCTAGTTGTCAAAGGCTACAAGCAGCAACAAGGAAGAGACTATGAGGAAACCTTTGCACTGCAAGAATTTACAGGGTAAGTTTCGTAGATCAATAACCAAAGGTCACTGCTCACAAATAGATCATAAATTAGTACACTAGTATAATCACGTGGTTAAAACCCTTAAAGAGGGAAATAGTCCATGGCCTGAGCCAACGCGGCCACTTCAGACAATTTATTAAAATAAAAGGAAAAGTTACATATGTTTCTCTCATAAACAGTTACCAGACAAATGACCCTCCATGCTCTTCAAATATAGATCATGGACCAATCAGGTGTTAAGCCACGTATCAAGTGTCTTTAATGCTGAGGTGAGATATAATCGTCGGATCACTACAAATCGTGACCATCGGATTATAAGCTACAAATGTACATGGTAAAGAAACACACTTTACTTAACTCTACACTAGCCTAAGTTATTCTTAACTATTTCCTATGTGTCAAAATATCCTAACATCCCTCCTTAAGAACAACTTGGGATAGAATTGAAGGATTTACAAAGGTGACACAAAAGGAGCCTATTTCCTATGCGTCAAAATATCCTAACATCCCCCCTTAAGAACAAATTGGGATAGGATTGAAGGATTTACAAAGGTGACACGATAGGAGAAGGAAGGAGGCATTAGAGCCTATCCCCCCTTAATGACAACTTTCCTGAACTCCAAGCATGGATCGAATTTTGGTAAACTTCACTTTTGTGAGAGCCTTTTAAAGATATCGACTACTTGATCATTGGTTGGACAGTACTGCACTTTAAGAACACGATCATGAATGAGCTTTTTTATGAAGTGTATGTGGAGTTCAATGTGTTTCATACACTAATGTTGAACTGGATCTTTACATAGCTAAATGGCACTCTGATTATCACACCAAAGTGTAGTTGGATGTTGCTGATGAAGACCAAATTAAGACAGAATCTGACGAAGCCACATGGATTCCTTGTTGGCTTCAATTTCACCACGATACGTCGCTTCTACTGAAGAAAGAGAAATGGCACTTTGTTTATTAAAATACCAAGTAATAGGTCTTGAACCAAGAGTGAATACATATCCTCCAATATACTTTTGATCATCAGGGTCACCAGCCCAATCAGAATCAGTGAAACCAATCAACAATGGAGATGCTCCTACATTGTAATGAATCCTGAATTGAACGATATATCGATTATATCGAAGTATTATTTTGGCTACTTTCCAGTGACTTTCATGAGGTTGGTTCATAAATTTAGCGGCAAGACCAATGACAAAGGAAAGTTCAGGACAGGTATGGGTTAGATACATAAGTTTACCAACAAGTTGACAATATAAGGTAGCATGAACTTCAGGGGTAGTATAGTTGATTGAAATCTTGACTCTAGACTGAAAGGGAGAAGGGGTTGGCTTATAGTCTTCCATGTTAAAGTGGTGTAGAAGATCATAGGCATACTTGGACTGAGAGAGGGTAATGCCTTCCTTGGATTGCAAGACTTGAAGACCAAGGAAATAATGCAAGTGTCCTAAGTCTATTGTTTCAAAATTATTTTTAAGACTAGACTTCACATGGTTTATATGTTTTGGATCACTACCAATAAGGATAAGATCATCAACATAAAGAACAAGGATGGTGAAGGACTTACCCACTTTCTTGGTGTAGACAATGTTGTTAGAATGACACCTATAAAAGCCATTATCTAAGAGAAATATATCCATTTTGGCATACCAAGCCCAAGGAGCTTGCCTAAGACCATAGAGAGACTTTATAAGGCAAGAAACAAGGCTGGATTCTTTTTGGATAAATCCAGGGGGTTGTCCCATGTAGATTTCTTCATGCAAATCTCCATGAAAGAAGGCATATTTAACATCCATCTAATGGACTTCCCATTTAAAGGAGGCAGCAAGGGAAAGAATAAGGTGGATGGAATTCATTTTGGCAACAGGGGAGAAGGTTTCAGTATAGTCAATTCCTCAACTTGTGAAAATCCTTTAGCGACAATACAAGCTTTATCTCTATCAACTTTTCCATCTTCTCCAAACATTGTTTTGTAAATGAATTTGCATTTGACAAGTTTTCATCCTTTTGGAAGAGGAACAAGGTCCCAAGTATAATTTTCCAATAAGGAATGATACTCTTCATTCATAGCTTCATCCCAATCTGGATGACTGGAGGCTTCTTCAAAGGTTTATGGATCAATTTTTTCTGGAACTTGAGCCAATAAGAAAGAGACTCTTTTGAAATGAGAACCTGTACATTGTCGATCAGCAGGTTCACATGCAAGAGAACCTGCTACATCCCAAGTAGAGTGGACCCATCTTAGAAGTGGTGGAGTATAAGGAACAATTTCAAGAGGTGGAGGATTATTTTCATCCTCACTGTCATCATCTGAACTAGAAGGAATGCTATTAAAAATAGAAGAGAGAGAGAGAGAGGTGGCACATATGCTGAATCAGGCTCGCAGGCCAAAGGTGGCACACTCGCTGAACTAGGCTTGCAGGCCAATATATTTTCATCAAATTTTACATCTCTCATAATGATTATATTTTTCAATTTTGGTTGAAGAAGTCTATATCCTTTGACATCTTCAGAATATCCAACAAAAATGCATTTTTCACTCTTAGGTTCTAAGGCTTTATGTTTTGCATCTGGAATATGGGCCCAAGCATTACTTCCAAAAACACGAAAGTGACTTACATCTCGTTTGATTGAGCTCTAAGCTTCTTTTGGAGTTATTTTATTTAAAACCTTAGTAGGAGTGCAATTTACTATGTAATTTTCACAGCTAATGGCTTCTGCCCAAAAATTGAGACCAAGTCCTTTGGATTGAAGCATACAATTAGCCATTTCTTTTAAGGTGCAATTCTTCCTTTTAGCTACACCATTTTGTTGTGGAGTATATGGAACAATATGTTGCAATTGAATGCCATGCTTAGTGCATAAGTTTATAAATTTGTTTTTAACATATTCTCCTCCATTTTCTGATCTTAACTTAATAATTTTATGTCCATATTGTTTCTCAACAAAGGTCTTAAAGGCCAAGAACATGTTAAAAAATTCACTCTTGAGTTTTAAGAAGTATACCCAAGTGCGTCTGGAGAAATCATCAATTAAGGTTAAGAAGTACTTGCAACCAAAGAAAGAAACAATAGGAAGTGGACCACATAAATCACTGTGCACAAGCTGCAAAGGGGATGAAGCGTGCCAAGAGGCACGTTTTTCAAAACTATCCCAATGATGCTTTCCATGTACACATCCAGAGCAAACACCATCTCGGCAAGATACCATAGGAAGAATCGTCGCCATATTTTCCTTACATAGAGTTTGAAGAGAGCGATAGTTTAAGTGACCAAATCACTCATGCCAAGGTTTGCTCACTTCCTCATTATGAGCAACAAAAATGGAGGGAAGAAATGATGATCCAAAGTTTTCAAAATTATACAAACTTGTGGAATCATCAGCAATTCCAGTAGCTAAAATATGTTTAGGATCTTTGAGGTTCCTGATTACAACATCATGAGGTGAGAATTCTACTATTTTCCCTTCACCGAAATGAGTTATCTAATAAACAAAGATAAGGTTGCATGACAAGGTAGGAACACATAGTACATCATTAAACTAACCATTATCGAGATCAATGGTTCCAGATCCTACAACACTAAGAGATCTATCATCACCAACATAAATATGTTTGGTGTTACAATCATTTAAAGAAGAAAACATGGCTTTATTTTTGGCCATGTGATAACAAGCTCTAGAATCAATGAGCCACTCATGAGAATGAGAAGAGGAAGATACATTTAATGCATAAGCAAATCTTGATTCTTGACAGCCACAAGCAGAAAGTGCCATTCCCGAAGATGAAGGTGAAGAGTGCTCCAAGTTGATGTTGTGCTTCTTCGTTGCTTCTTCTAAGGTTTCCATCTTCTTAAAACATTTTGACTCTATATGGAAATCACAATTGAAAAAGTTGCAATGTATATCTGTCTTCTTTCCTTTGTTTTTATATGCCTTATCATTTTGGTGAGTTTTTTTTTCAGTTTTCGGCTAAAATTGCTTAGGACCCTTGTTTGGTTTCGGACCATACTTTTTAGGATACTGCTTCTTGGGAATATTTTGATATGATTGTTGTTGGGAAACTAAGGCTTTCTTAGAAGCATTTCCAGAAGTGATAAGACCAAGGTGTAAGAGTTTTTCTTGTTCTCTTATCAAAGAATCACAAAAGGAATAAAAAGAGGGATTCTTGTAGGTGGTTCTTGAAGAAATGATGGCTTCTCTAGTGGAATGGAAGGCAGAAACAAATACAGAGTAAGAAAGGCCAAGCTTAGCAATAATGCAATAGATGAGGCTACTATCTTCCTTTTTGACCTTACAACCTTCTAAAAGAACTATGAGGGTCTTGAATTTGGACAAAAAATCTTCAATAGAGGAGAAATTATTGGGGTCCAAAGTAAGAAACTCATTTTCAAGCTGATGGGCCCTGATTTGATTTTGAATGCCAAATATAGTATTTAGCTTGTCCATGGCTTCATGAGGGGTGTCAATGTTAAGGATATACAATCGAAGATCTTGAGCAATGGACATTCCTATCAACCCTCGTGCTTGATCTTGTTTATTTTAAAATTTAGCAACTTTATCATCATTATAAGGTTTAGTTTCTAGCCCTATGTCTATTCTATAAATCCCTTTACTTCTAATTATATCTACCATAAGAGGTAGCCATTGGAAATAATTGGTGTTGTTAAGAATAGTCGGGCATTGACATTCCATTTTTTTTTAAACTAAAGCTGAGAAAAGCTAAAAATAACTACTCTAATCAAAATATCTTGAGAAATTAGGCCGTTTAAAAAAAAATGGCTCGAACAATGGCTTCCGGTTGAAGAAGTTATTCCTTTTTGAAAAAATGAGTTGAAGATGTCGAATAGTTACAGGAACGGGATGAAGTGTGGCTTTTTTTTTTTTTTAATTCCACCCATTTGAACAATTTTTTTTTACAAATGAAGCTTGATAAGGAGACTTGAACAAAATACCTCTGTTCTCATAAACTAACCCCTCACCAAGTGAGATAGTAAAAGGATCACGTTATTGTTTGAAAGGAGGAAGGTTTTTTTTTTTTTTTGACTCTTCAGCGTGTGTGCCTTTTCCTGCACAAAAAAACACAAAAAAAAACCAACCAAAAAAAAAGGAAATGCAAGCCTTATGGTGGAATGTTATATTTCGGTTAGCCTTACCGGCAACTATCAATTTTTTCACTATTTCTGATTTCCCAAAATCGTACAAAGACAAGGGGAAAGAGAATATGTAGCAAAAAAAAACCCTTTTCCTCTTTCTAATTTTCCAAACTCACACACAGTGCAAAGCAAAGAGCGTACACAGAGAAGAGGGTATAGATTTGGAAATCAAATAAAACATAAAAACTGGAAATAAATAGAGGAAACCGAAATAAGAAAAACTATTAACAAATATAACTGCAAACAGATGCTTTATACCTTGAGATCTAAACTGTCACAACTTGGTAAGTCGGAAAAATTTTCGCATGAAATGAAAGGTGTTCCTCACTGCAACAGATGCTTTAGACACAACAGAGTAGTTCCAAGCCCAAAAATGTTTAGAAATAGTAGATATACAAAACGACATTCGCATGCAGTCAAACTGGCTTCGAATTTTGATCAACAACGAACGTGACCCTCATAATAGCTCTGGTACCATGTAGGAATTTATAGGGTAAGTTTTGTAGATCAAGAACTAAAGGTCACTGGTCACAAACAGATCATAAATCAGTACACCAGTATAATCACGTGGCTAAAACCCTCAAAGAGGGAAATAGTCCATGGCCTGAGCCAACGCGGCCACTTTCAGAAATTTATTAATATAAAAAGAAAAGTTACATATGTTTCTCTCATAAATAGTTACCAGAAAAATGACCCTCCATGCTCTTTAAATAGAGATCATGGACCAATCGGGTGTTAAGCCACGGATCAAGTGTCGTTAATACCGAGGTGAGAGATAATCGTCGGATCACTACAAATCATGACCGTCGGATTATAAGTTACAAATGTACTTCGTAAAGAAACACACTTTACCTAACTCTACAATAGACTAAGTTATTCTTAACTATTTCCTATGTGTCAGAATATCCTAACATGCACCAGTTGCATGGATGGGGACAGTGTGGATAGTGTTATCTATAGCAGCACAACAAAAGTGAAAAGTTTATCAAATGAATGTGAAGTTAGTATTCTCGAATGGAGTGTTGAAAGAGGAGGTGTATGTTGAACAACCTCCTGGCTATGAAATAGAAAACCATAAACACAAGGTGTGTAAGCTACGAAAAGATCTTTATGAGCTGAAGCAAGCACCATAAGCATGGTACAATAGGATTTATTCTTACTTGATGGACAATAGGTTCATCAAGTGTGATGGTGAACCCACACCCTACATCAAAGAAAATTACGGTAAAATTATTATTGTTGTTTTGTATGTAGATGATTTCATTTTTACATGAAGTGTTGTTTCTCTCATTGCTGATTTCAATGGAGTCATGAAAAGTGAGTTTGAAATGACTGACTTGGGGTTATTAAGATATTTTTTGGGCATAGAAGTAAAGCAAACATAAAAGAGAATTTTTTATCTCCCAAGAAAAGTATCTTGTGGAGATTTTAAAAAGGTTCAATATGTAGAACAAAAAGCCGTCATCAAATCCAACTATCATGGGGTTGAAGTTGAGCAAGGAAGATTGCAGCAAGAATGTCAATCTGAAATTGTACAAAATCATGGTTAGCAGACTAAAGTATTTGACTCCAACTAGCCCTGATATAATGTATGCAGTAAGTTTGATATCTAAATTCACATAGACACCCAAGGAGACACATTGGCAAGAAGCGAAGAGAATATTGAGCTATGTAATTGGAACAAAGGAGTATGGTGTTCTATACTCCAAAACTGATGATTTTATGTTGATTGGTTACACTAACAGTGATTGGGTTGGAAGTGTTGATGAAAGAAAGAGAACATCAAGGTATGTTTTTAATTTGAGATCGGGAGCCATTTCATGTGCTTCCAAGAAGCAGCCAATAGTTTCATTATCAACATTAGAAGCTGAATATGTAGTAGAAACAATAGCATAATGTCAAATAGTTTGGATGAAAAGGATGCTGAGAGATTTATGTCATGAACAAGACAAAGGAACCACAATTTTCTGTGATAAAGCTCAGCAATTGCATTGTCAAAGAATTTTGTTTTCCACAAGAGAACAAAGCATATTGATGCCAAATACCATTTCATAAGAGAATTAGTTAACACTGGTGAAATTTTGTTGCAGTATCGTAGGTCAGAGGAACAGTTTGCAAATATCCTCACAAAGCCATTGGGATGGAAAATTTTTGTTTATCTCAGAAAGTGCCTGGGAATGATTGTTGGTGTAAGTTGTGATTAAAGGGAATTTTTGGAAATACTACCAACCACTGCCATGAATAAATACTAGAAACAACCACACTTACATTAATTTTGGTTGCAGGAAGGACAAAGCACAGGTTTCAAATCTGCAGGTGCTTCACGCAAAAATCACAAAATAGAGTACCCAGCCTTACTCTGCGTTATTTTTTATCCACTGCATTTACTTACCTCTTGCCCACACATCGCAGCTCGCAATTTTTAAGGTTTACCCCTTAACTCTTTCGCAGAAACTTATGTTTTTGCTGATGCGATATCTGGTGAGACCCTCATATCTTACCACATTACCAAGTGCATGCAAACCATTTTTATTTCATATTTCCTTACATTTTTGGTTTTCACACTCTCCATCATTTTACCACCCGCATACCGCACTTCGCACATTATAACATTTACCTTTTAATCCCCGCACAAAAACTTACGATGTTGCGATGCGACATCGTCATTGCGCATCCCAAGTCATAAATATCACACTTTGCAAGATTTTACATTTACCTTTTAGCATGCCCTCATTTCGCATGTTTTTATGTCTTACCTTTTTTCCACCCGCACTTTGCATGTTTTTATGTCTTACCTTTTTTCCACCTGCACTTCGCATTTTTTATGACTTACCTTTTTTGCGCCCATAAGTTATGTTATTTAAGTTGTGATGCGATCACAATCGAACGTCGCAAGCTCAAGAGGATAGCGCACATAAGCGCTCGCAAGTTATTATGTTTAAGATGCGATGCGATCGCAATCATATATAGCATATTTTAAAGGATAGCGCTTCACAACTTAATGTTTTTTCAGTTGTGATGCAATTGTTCCATCGAACATCACAATCGCAAGTTTTTATGGTTTCCCATATCACACCAAGTTAAATGTTAAAATTGCTTAAATGTGATTTGCAATGGAGGGCACGGATGCGATGTGGTTTCGCAACTGAAACCTATAAAATTTCAAGTCCGGATTTTGGTCTTGTGTACGTTGTTTTGTGTAGAAAACAACAGAACAGAACTCAAAGACGATTTGTTATTAAATGTATGATCCAACATTGATTTAGCATTAAGTTACAGGCTCCAGTCATTTTATATTAAAGGAATGTATTTACATATGATTATTGAGAAGAGTTGAATGAAAAAGAAGAATTTCTCTCATGTTTTTTTTCGTTGTGTATCTCTGTGTGTGATTTTTATTTCTGCATATATTGCTTCTCTGTTTTCATGTATGTTCTCGACAGAAATAATAGCATACTAAAATTTCCAACAACACCAACATAAGTCCACATATTTTTCAGAAAAAAAAATGAGAATATGAACCTTGCTTTCCACATTCCCCACTCCCCCATTAATATTCCTTTGCTGCCATTGCTAGTTGCGCCAAGAGGCGTAATCTACAGCCCAATATGACCTCGATCTGCAAGGATGTCATGTTCTCAAAAAATAATAATTATTTTTTTGGTTAATGTCAGCTTAAATCCTAAATTTAAAAATTATGTCACGTCCTAAAAAATTAATAAAAATAATTTTCACACCAAAACATTAACTTGAAACATAAATCATATATAACTGGATTATTTATATTATATATAACTTTCTGATATAATATCTCTCCTATTTAAAAGTAAACCTAATTATTATTGTATATAAACATAATATAAATTTAAAATGTAAAGAGGTTTAGGTATGGTAAATAAATAAACCAAAGGTATGGTAAATAAATTAAACCTCTCCGTATATTTAATCCATAAACCTCTTTATATCTACAAAAACTCAAAAAATATACCACGAGACAAATTATTATTAATACCATGGGCCAAATACCATATTTATTAAAGAGGTATCTTAAATAAATAAATAAATACAAAAGAGGTATAAAGAGACATGAGAAATATATAAAAACATATTGAATATCATTATAAATCAGCATCTAATTATATACCAAGCCTATCGGCCAAATACCATGGTAAATAAAATAGGTATGGTAAATAAATAAAAAGCCTATGGGCCAAATTTTCTAATACCATGCGAAAAAAACATTATTAGCCCTAATATTAATATTAATATTATTATTATTATTAAATCTAATATTCATATTAATATTATTAAATTTAATAACTTTGGATTAATACAATATTACATTTTCTATATTATAATATACATTAATATATCGTGATATATATTAACTCTAGATATATATGGGAGTGATAGAGGTAGAGAGATAGGGGGCATGACAAGGGAGAAATGAGGATAAGCTCAAGGAGAGGGGAGAGGATGAATGAAGAGAGCGAGAGGGAGAGGAGTGAGGGAGGTATAGAAGGGTAAGAGAGTGAGAGGGAGACATAAATATGGAGGGGGGGAAGAGGAGGAGAGGGAGGGAGATAGTGAGAGGATTGGAGGGCAGAGAGAGAGAGGAGGAGAGAGGAAGGCATAGAGAGATAGATTTGGAGGGGTATAGGGGGAGGGAATAATAAAAACATAGAGAGTGAAAGTGGAGAGAGAGAGGGAGTGAAAGGGAGATATGGATAAAGAGTTTGTATATTTAGGGGTGAGATAAAGAAGGAGAGATAGAGAGAAGGGGGGGGGGAGAAGGAGAGAGAAAGTGAAAGGGAGGGATATAGTAACATAGTTTGAGAGAGAGAGAGAGAGTGATGGGGGAAGATAGAGGATTAGAGGGAAGAGAGAGAGAGAGAGAGAGGAAGGACGAGATAGAGGAAGAGAGTGATGGGGGAAGAGAGAGTATTGGAGGGAAAAGAGAGAGGGAGAGAGACAGAGATGGGGGAAGAGAGAGGGAGGTGGGAGAGGAAGGGAGAGAGAGGAAGGAAGAGAGAGAGGAGGAAAAAAGGAGGGAAGAATAAATTCATAGAGTGTGAGAAGTGGAGAGAGAGAGAGGGTGACAAGGGAGAAATAGAGAGTGTGTGTATGTTTGGGGGTGAGATAAAGAGAAAAATAATAAGAGATGGAGGGAATGGGGGGAGAAGGATAGAGGAGGGATATAGTGAGAGAGTTTGAGAGAGAGAGAGAGAGAGAGAGAAAGGGAGAGAGGATAACGACGAGAGAGAGGATGTGAGAGATTGGAAAGAGGGAGAGAAAGGGATATGAAGTTGGAAGGGGGAGAGGGAAGACAATTTCTTGAACTAGATTCAGTGTGGATGGTGATATCTAATCCTATTTGATTTCCTGCACTATATGCATTGATTTTAGTGTAGATGTTGAGAGAGAGAGAGCGAGCTATGGGGGAAGAAAGAGGATTGGAGGGAAAAGAGAGGGAGAGAGGACAGAGGGAAGGAGATAGAAGGAGATAGAGAGGGATAGAGAGATGGAGTTGGAGGGGGGGAGAGGGAGGGAAGAAGAAATACATAGAGAGTTAGAAGTGGAGAGAGATATGAAGTGACAAGGGAGAGATGGAGAGAGTTCTTTGGGTGAGATAAAGAGATAAAGAAGGAGAGAAGGAGAGAGGGAGGGATATAGTAATAGAGTTGGAGGGTGAAGAGAGAGAGAGAGATAGAGAGGTGGGAGAGAAATGGAGAGAGAGGAAGGAATAGGGAGGATGTGAGAGAATGGAGAGAGGGAGGGAAAGAGATATGTAGTTGAGGGGGGAGAGAGGCAAGAAGCTCTTGCACTAGATGCATTGATTTTAATGTAGATGGTGATTTCTAATCATATTTGATTGCTTGCACTAGATGCGTTGACTTTAATGTAGATATTGATTTCTAATTATATTTAATTTCTTGCACTAGAAGCATCGATATCAATGTAGATGATTTATAATCCTATATGATTGCTTGCACTAAATGCATTGATTTAAGTGTAGATTGTGATTTTTTATCCTATTTGCTTGCTTTCACTAGATGCATTAATTTCAATGTAGATGATTTATAAGCCTATTTGATTTCTTTTAACATGATGTTGATTTCTAATCCTATTTTATTTCCTGCATTAGATGCATTGATTTTAGTGTACATGTTTTTTTCTAATCTTATTTGATTGTTTGCATTAGATGCATTGATTTCAATGTAGACTTTGATTTCTGATTTGACGTAATTGGATGTATGATGGTATATTAACTAAATATTTAAATGGTTCCTTATTTCAACTATCATTTTCATATAATTGATATGAAAAGATGAAAAAACTTACAAGGGTGATAATAAGAATAGTAGAAGGAAATAATTTGAGATTGACCACAATGAATACTATTTGTAATTGAGAGCATTCTTATTATTCACATTTTCTATCATTCAACACTATTACATTGTCACTTTACATTCAAAATTTTTATTTCGTCATTTTTTATCATTAAAGCTATTAACGGTATTTATCATCTCAACAAAATGAGATAACTGAGCAAATTTTAAAATTAAAATAGCCACATAAATATGAGACATATTTTTTTTTAAACTAGAACGGTTATATTATTGAGAAAGAGTGCTGATATGGCAGGGCCTATGCAGCCAGTACAAATAGATTCTCATTCAGAGCAGCTATTACATCAAAGTCGCCATTAGCCTTTTATGGGATAATGGTCATGTGCGGAGCTTCTGCATTTAGACTTATCGTTCCTTCGTGAAGCGTACAGCCAATATTGGCCAGTCTATCAGCTTCCTGATTAAGGTCTCTGAGTATGTGGAAGACTTTTACTAAGCGGATGTTCCTCAGTATTCTGTTAACTCTGGCTAGCTGCTTATTGAGCACCGGGTTCTTGAGATCCTTTTTGCTAACTATTGCTTTTATTATCACCTCTGAGTCTCCAAAGACTGCTATTTCACTTGGATTTACTTTTTTGACAATTTGACATGCTTTCCATAAGCTTAAGATTTCTGCTTGGTTGTTTGATTTCAGTCCTAGGCCCCAACTGAATTCTTCTTTGTTCCCATTGGGGTGATAGATCACCCCGCCTGCTCCGGATCTTCCCGGGTTGCCCTTTGAGGCACCATCAAAGAAGACAGCGTGCTTTCCTTGAGATTTCCACCACTGGTAAAATCTGTCCTCCGGGATGCGAATCTGCCAATTTTCCATGTAGAAAATGCGAGGATTTTCTGAGGAGCTGGTCTTGCCGGTGAAAGGAGCCAACCACAACCTTTCTTCGGGCCGAAGAGAATGATACTCTTTGATCTGTGAGTGGCTCAAGGTCTCTAGAAGGAGGGATTTGGCTTGATCCGCCACTTTAGCTGCTGTCATTTCTGTATTGTTGAAGATGATTTCGTTTCAGGCTAGCCAGATCTTCCAGCAAACATATTTGGGAGAGGCTGTCCACACCTTTTTCCATAAAGATTTGCTGGCAATATTGTAGGGGTAAGCTGCATTCCAAGAGAGAAACATGGAGTCAATCGTGCAGTGAGTAGGAGTGTGCACATTCAGTCCAGCTAGAAAGAGATACCAGACCTCCTTCGCGAAGTCACATTCCAGGAACAGATGACCTGTAGTTTCCAACGCTGCTTTGCAGTGAGCACAACGGTGAGGACCTGCAATATTCCTCTTGCTTAGGTTTTCTCCTGTCAAGATTTTGTTTTGAAACAAGATCCAGAAGAAGAATGTAATTTTGGGAATGCTAAGTTTATCCCAGATCAGTTTCCATACAGCCACAGGGTGAGTCGATTCTTTCCTGCTTTGAATTTGAAGGTATCCATGCTTTGCTGTGTAGACCCCTGTTTTCCCCCAACCCCAGTGATCTGCATCATCTAAGTGCACCGGGGCGTAGTCAGAGATTGCGCTTTTGAATAGAGCAAGCTGGGAGTGTAAGTGCGCTGGTGGCATGGGAATGTTCCATTGTATCCAATTGCCATTGGTGTCCCAAACTGAAATATCATTTAGTTTCCTGATTCCTTTCGCTTTGAGCCAATCTCTGAGTTCTGCGAAATCATTGGATTCGTTAAGAGGAGGGTGTCCCAAAACGCTGTCTCTCCATATCCTGATATTTTCCCCATTGCCTGGCACTCTGTATAAATGAGAAATGAAGAAGGGAATACCTCTGCTGCAGAGTTTCCACACTTGCGATCCTTTTGAGAGATTGTCAGCTGTGTATGAGGAAAGAGGTCGATTATGTAGATATTTAATCCTGAAGATTTGACTAACCGGATGTTGAGGATTATTAATTAGCTGCCACAGAAGTTTACAACCCAGAGCTAGATTAGCGTTCTGGGGGTCTCGAATCTGCAATCCTCCTTCCAGCAGGGGGCGTTTCACAGTTTCCCAATTGATCAAGTGGAATTTGCTGTGGTTGCCGCGCCCTCCCTTCCACAAAAAGTTCCGAATAAGTCGTGCAATCTAATCTGAGATAGCTTTGGGGGCGAGCATCAGAGCTGCCTGGTAAGTGGGCAACGCTGAGAGGACAGCCTTAATAAGAGTTAGTTTGCCCCCCATGGAGAGCCAGAATCCTCCCCACGTGCCAATCTTCTTCTTAAATTTCGTTATGACGTCTTCCCAGAGCTGATTTCTGTTGGATTTTAACGTGATTGGCAGTCCCAGGTACTTCAGCTTGTCCCATTCAGCAAAGCCAGTGAAGCCCAGATCTTTGGCAATTTTGTTAATGGTGAATTGATCAGTGTTCCAACCGTAAACAACACTCTTCTTCTCACTTATTAGCGCTCCGGAAATACTGCAGAACTTCTGGAGAGTGTTTCTGAAGGAGTTTGCCACTCTGGCAGAGGCGCCCCCAAGCAGGATCGAATCGTCAGCAAATAAGGCGTGATTCACTGGATCAATGCCTTTTGCGATTCTTATACCAGGGCTGTTTCCATTGTTTTTATCTTTGGTGAGCTTTCTGCTCAAGGAGTTCGCCATGAGAATATAGAGGAAGGGGGAGAGAGGGCAACCCTGTCTCAGCCCTCTAGTGGCCAGAAAGAAGTTCGTCGGTCTGCCATTGATCAATGGGGCAATCCAGGTCTTTTCTAGACAGGCTTTGATTAGATTTATGAACTCTTGAAAAAACCCAAAGGAGGAGAGCACCCTGTACAAGAAGGATCTGTTAACTCTGTCAAAAGCATTGCACATATCTAATTTAATGAGCATACCTTGTTCTTTGCGGGCGTGACTGGAGTGCAGTGCTTCTTGGACTTGAATGACATTGTCCAGAATGTGACGGCCTTGCACGAATCCACCTTGAGATGGAGAGATCAACTTTTGCAAAAGAGGTTTAAGTCTGTTCGCCAGGAGCTTGGCCATTATCTTATAGGAGGCATTACAAAGTGAAATTGGCCTATATCTATCGAAAGAGCCAGGGTTTGCTTCCTTGGGAATTAAGGCAAGGAATGTGGAATTGATTCCACCACCCACCTTTGCCTTTCTCATAATCCCTTGGGTCATTTTTAGCAGATCGGATTTAATTAACTCCCAGCAGATTTTGTAAAAATGGATTGAAAATCCGTCGGGGCCAGGAGCTTTATCCTGCTCCATAGACCACACAATCTTATGGATTTCTTCCTCCGAGACTGGTGTCAAAAGGGAGATGTTGTCTTCAGGGTTGACCAGCTTCGGAATGTTTGATAGAAATTCCATTATGTCATCCTCACTCCCATTTCTTTCAGCAGTGAGTAGATTATGGAAATGTCCCTCTGCTGCGGCCTTAATTTGTTCAAAACCTTTACAGACCTGACCATTGGCTAAGGTGATTTCGTTGATATGATTTTTTGAAAGTCTGGCCCTGTACTGTTTATGGAAGTAAGCAGTGTTTCTGTCTCCATCTTTTAACTAAAGGCTGCGAGACTTCAAGCGCCAATACTGCTCTTCATTTCTGAAAGAATGGTAAACTCTCCTTTGCTCATTGTTTTCCACTATTAGGTCTGTTGGAGAAATGTCTTTTTTTTTCCATACCAAATTGCAATTCTTCCAGCTGGAGAACAGCCTCTTTTCTCTGAGAAGTGGGCGTTTTATTGGCTTTTTTTATCCAGTCTTTTAGAGCCTTTTTTGTACTCTTTATCTTCTGCTCCCATACGTAGCTAGGAGAGCCCGTAATCTCTATTTTCCAAGCAGATTGCACTGTTTCGTGGAACCCATCTATTTCTGCCCAGAGAGGGTTAAACCGAAATGGAAGAGGGCCTAGGTCTTCTTCATCTTTAATACACAGAAGAATTGGTTTATGATCAGATGTGAGTTTTGGTAGAATCTTGGTTAGCACAATTCTGTTGTCCAGCATAATGGTGCTACTGAAAAGGAACCTGTCCAATCTGGCTGAGATGTGTTCTCCCGCTGTTCTATTGTTAGTCCACGTATAAGCTCCTTTAATAGGCTTGAAGTCTACAAGGTCCCACTGTGTAATAAGATCTTCTACAATGGGAAGGAAGGGGTCCCTTGAAGAGCTCCCTCCTCTCTTCTCATAAGGATCCAGCACAATATTCACATCACCTCCTAAAATTAAATTTTGCAGATGGTGAAGCTCTAGAAAGGCTGAGAGTGACTTCCAGCACTCTTTCTTTTCCTCATAATGTACAGGAACATATAAATTGAACAATGCCAGAACTGTTTTACTTACTTTATGTCGAAGTTCAGTAAAAATCCAGTGTTGAGATTCATGGGATCTTTCTAGTGAAAAAAGGTTTTGAGACCAGAAGGTACCGATTCCCCCTGCTGTTCCTCTTGCACTGATTGCCTTTCCTGAGTCAAATTTCCACTTGGTGTTGCTTATGTTCAGGAGGTGCTCCCCCTCTATTTTTGTCTCTTGAAGCATTAGGATGTCTGCGAATTCCGTTTTCAGTAGATCTTTGATTGCTTCTGCCTTAGTGGGATTCCCCAGACCCCTACAGTTCCAAGAGATCATCTGCATCATTTAAAACTGGAGGGGGTAGGTCCACCCCCCTTGGGGGTCCTTAGTTTGGTATTCCTTCCTAGATTCATCTCAATGGTGGACTGACTGCCTAGGGTTTTTTGTCTTTCAGATTCCTCTTCCCTAGTTTCTCTATTAGATTTCCTACCAGCTCTCTTAGATGGCCTCTCAAAGGTCTCATCATCCGAGGATCCCAAAATTTCTGTGTTCTTCTTTTTAGCCTTAATGATATCTGCATAAGAAGGGGAAGAGGTGTTACCTTGAGAGGGGATTAAGATGATACCAGTTTCTGGAGCTGTGGTGTTGTTCGTTGGGGTTGATCCATCCGGCTCTGCTTCTGGAGGGTCTGGCTGGGGGGTAAGAGATTCAAAGGGGTTCTTATCTGCTTCTGTACTGACTTTGTCCTTGCTTCCTGCTGCTTGGGTGTCTGCATTTTCTTACCCTGCTTTGTTCTCCACTCCTTTGCCCTTGTTTTTGTTATTCTGTCTGCTGTTTGATGGCTTCTTAACTTGGTTCCAGTGCTCTCCTTTTTCTTTCTCTGCTAGCTCTTCATTTTTTTTCTTGCAATACCTGGCGAAGTGCCCGTGTTCATGGCAATGTCGGCATTTGAATGGAAGCTGCTCGTAGTCAAGCTCCTGAATGTGTGACCAATCTGCTACCGTGAGCTTGATGGCTTCAGGCAGCCCGACTTCAAGGTCTACTTCGACACAAATGTGAGCACAGGAATACTGATCCTTCCTTGGCGCCTGGTCAATGTATTTCCCAAGGGCGTTGCCAATCGACTGCAGAGATCTCTGATTCCAGCAGTGGAGGGGGAGGTGGGGAAGTCTCACCCATACTGGCACCGCCGTGGGCACATCCTGAGCGGGGTCGAAGTCTGGCGACCACTTGTTCAGATAAAGACCTCGAGGGCCCATAAAGTATGGCCCGTTTCGGAAGATCAAACTTCTGTCTTCCACATTATCAAAGACGAAGACAAAAAAGCCTTTCCCCACGAAGTGACTCTTGATGCTCTCCTTAACCAGGGGAATCCAATTCCTGTTAACCCAATCGTCCACAGCCTTCGGGGAGGGCCAAAGCCCAGTGAACTGGCCAATAAGGCCCCTCTCTGCCAGATTCAGGGCAGATCTGCATGTTTCCTCCACTGGCAAAGACACCGTGGGAATGCTGGCCAGTTTCTTCACGAATTTCTGCTGGGAGCCTGAAGGGGGCCGATTGCCCAAGCCAGCAACGAGGGAAATGAAAGCAGCGAGCTCCGGGGAAGAAGGAGAGGAGGCCGCAGGACCTCCACCGGGATCCATGGTGGGGAGACCGCTCCAAGGGGCGCCGACCAGGCGCAGCTAGGGCTGCAGCAGGTCGAGCATGAGCGCGCGTAGAGATTCAAATATGAGACATATTTAGCATATATAAAAAAATTATATTTATATTAGATGTATTTACATATTATTGATAAAATTAATCATATGTTTAATAGATTTTCCTTAGCAGCACACCACTCAAACCACCCTAGATCCATCTTAATTCAAAGATTTAGCAGTGCAAACCTTTCTTCACGCTTTGCACTCAAAAAAGAGGTTTACACATTGAGAGATTTGATCCCTCTCGACACTTGATAAATCAAGAGTTAAAATGAATCTAGACTCATCTATTATATTAAAGTATGAATAAAACGTGTACAATCTTTTCCTTTGCTTTTGGTGTTTCTTTATAGCGTTCTATGTCATTGCTAGTCTATTGTATTAGAACATGAATAAAACGTGGACAATCTTTTGATCATCTGAAGGGATGAGAAATTCCACGTGAGGGAAGTCCATTCCGTTGTGCAAGTGCGTTGCAGACTTGGTGTAAAATATTTGTCATGTCTTTCGTAATCCATGTGTGATGTCATGTCTTTCGTTCTCCCGTGTGAAAATGATGGTCTGCACTCACGTCGAGTCAACATTCTACGTTAACATACACACGGGTTGGTCACGTAAAGGAATGGAGAGAACGCATTGTTTGAAAACCGACTTCGTTGAATTCCGCAAATTCGTTGTAATCTGTTGTCAAATTAATTCACCGTGTTCCCACCCAAAGTCCTATGTATAAATAGAGATTATGGTTGTGCATATACAATTAATAACGAAGGAAGACAATAGCGGGGAATATATCAGTTTGAACTCTCTGCCTCTGTATATACACACACAGCTTCTCTGGATCTCTTCTGTGCGAATATATATAACTAAAGGCTTCTCTTGATCTCTTCTGTGCACACATATACATAATGGGTAACATGCTAATGCGAGGAGTTGTTCACCGTCATGGTCGACGGATAAAGATCATGAAAGCCGACGGAACGGTGATGAAGCTGCGAAGTCCCCTCTCTGTGAAGCAAATACTCGTCGATTATCCAAACCATGGTATATTTGAGGCATCCACCGGTCCTCGACTTGGGATTGGTAGTTTTACTCGAGCTCTTCCTGAAAGGACAGAGCTTGTAGCTGGTTGTCTCTATCATCTGATCCCTTTAGCACAGGATGAATTTTTCAATTACAACAACGATAGTGTCAGATCAGGGCACTTTGCAAGTGCTTTTTCTGATCATAGCATCCAAGCCCCCAGTTCCAGGTTACAACGACCGTCTTCAATAAAACAAGAACATGCAGATCGTGCAGTTAAGCAGAGTAATAGAGATGGGGTCACCGTTGTTTCTTCTTCCAACTCTACCGACGGATCCACCTTGCGTGTTAAGTTTCGAGTTAGAAAAGAAGACCTTGCTTCATTTCTTTCGGCTAATAATTTGAACATCGTGACAGGAAATCTAGTGCTGCCTCCCTCAATTCACGGTGACTCTCTACATTTTCATTGGAAACCAAGTCTGGATACTATCGCTGAAACCGACGGCCCACTTGGAGAATTGTGAAAATCTGGGAGAAGAGACTGCACGCTATGCTGGGCATTCTCTTCTTCTATGGTTAGAATGTAATATAGTTAGCCTGTATTCATTTATTTGAACAATGTGTATTCTAAGACTAAAGTTTCAACAAATTAATCTGTACAAAAATATTTCAAAATGGCACTGGGATCTGTGAGAACTTTCAGGACAGAACTTTTAAAAGGATATACGCACTGTTTTGTTCTATATACTCTCCAGACATCTTGAATATATCCTGTTCGCATGTTGGTTATTCATTTACTTCATTTGTTTTAATATTTCTGCTCGTAACTTGTTAAAGGGTTTACCCGGCGTGCACGTTGAGAGAATCACAGCAACCTGAGCTCTCATTTCTTGGGCCATGATAACACATTCCCACCAGCAACGAAGAAGCTCTCGAGTTTGAAACAGCGAAAGTGATCGATGCAACAGTCAACTTCCCACGTTAACACACACGTGGGTTGTTAACGTAAAGAAATTGAGAGGACGTTTTTTTGTTAAACGGACTTCACTAAATTACGTGAATTAGTTGTCATTCGTTGTCACATTAATCCACCTTACAATGTTACTCTCTATAAATAGAGATAATCGGAGAATAGAATTAGAACAACATAGGTATCTCAGTTTGAACTCTCGACCTCTCTGGATCTTTTCTGTACACATATATACGAGGAAAGGCTTTTCTCCATCTCTTCTGTTCGCATAAATATTCATTTCTTTTCATATTTCCAACCGTCCGCTTTCACAGAATCCGAAGAAAAATGAGCGATCTCATTCCTCGAGTCACTATAGCACTTTCCCAGCAACCAACGACTTCCATGGCCGCTGCCCTTCAGGTTCCACGTGTATTTCTATATGAAGTTTAGTAACTATTTCTTCTCTAACATCGAGACATTTTGGTCGGTAGTATAAGTGTTATTGATGATGATGATGGTGGTAGTTAATCTCCACTAAGACCAATCTTTGGTCTATCAGACCTAAAGAAAAGAGTTATTTAATTTGATTTAAGATTTTATTTCGATGCTCAAAAAGCTTGGAGAGAAGCCTCTCGAGGTCACTATAATTTTGACATCTTAAAAGGCTAGGAAGGTTAGTATTTAAACAAAGATTATGAAATTGAGCTTTAATGTGGTTGTACGCGGGGCACTCTAATAGGATGTGATTTTCATCCTCGATGTTCATATTCTCACAGAGATGGTAGATCCTTTCCATCCATGGTATTTTAGGAACTGTCTAACGACCTGTTTCACTATGCAGCTCATGAGAGTTCATTCTAATCTTGGCTATATTAATTTTCTTCTTTGAGCTAGTTAAAACAAAGAGATACTTTTGATCTTCTAAGGTGGGGTTGATGACCTCCTTATAATACCTTAATTTTCTTTTAGCTACTAGATCTTTCTCAAACCACATTTTTTCTTTGAACTTAGAAGTAACAATTTTTTTAATGTTATTGATGTTTTGCAATGCAACATTCTCGTCGATCTCCCAATGGTTTAACTAGGCCCTGGTGTCTTTATACCAGCCTTGTTTAAGCCTTAGGTGGTTTTGGCTGGAATTTAAAGCTAGCTTAGGAAGTCTATGGTCTCCTATGCTATTGAGATTGTGCCTGTACAACATGTTGGAATTTCTGAATGTTCTGAACAAATTGGAGAATAGAAATTCTCCTCTTTTAACACACAGAAACAATATAATTCTTTTTTGCTGATAGACAGAGATGGCATAAAAATGCTTTCTAATTCATTAACAAAACAAAAACTATTACAAAATGATGGAGTTCTTCCTCTATGGAGGGATTTACAAAATATACCGTGGACTGCTACAGATGCAGTACTCACTAATCTTCTCTGTTTCTCAAAAATCGCACATACAGTGCTCTGTTTTACTTCACTATGTTTTTTCTTCTTTCTCTGCCTACGGGCTTTTTATTTACACAACAATAATCTGTTACATAAGCCTAAGGGCTTTTCGCTTTTATGTGGCCCGACATAAGAAAAAACATGAAATAAAAGAAATAAACAAAAAACTTTAATACTATGCCGGAACATAAAACTTTAATTAAAATTCAATAAACATGTGGGCCTGGACTTTATATCAACGCATCGGCGATCGACGGATCGACGGAACATGGTTGCGGATGGTTTGGACAATGGCGAAGCGATACACGATGTGCGATGAGCGACATCGGCGATATCACATCGACGGATCGGCGGACGGCCGAGCAGAACAACTTGACGAAAGAACTTGCGATATACAATAAACAATGCTTCGACGTGGGGTCCAAATCGAATCGCGGTGGATCGGCGGAAACCTTTGCGGATGGGCAGACGACAATGTTATGATGTGTGATGGTGGTAGGGACCACATTGCATTGCAGACATGCTTCGAAACAATTACAACAGAGGAACTTTGGTGAATGCGATTGCGATATGTGATATGCGATATCGCATTGGAAGACAACAACGGTAAACATATTTGCGAAGGGGTTATAACACTGTCCGTTGCGATGTACGATGTGCGATTTCGCAACATCGCATCGCGTCAGGACACCATATCAACAAAACACTAAAACAAAAATATTTGTGATTGCGATGAAGTGGTGGGGACCACTATGACGTGGCCCATTAAAAAAAACTTAAAAGGACTTTGACGCGTTGAAAAAAAAACTTCCGTTTGTTTAGTTGGTGAGGGCTTTAAGCCCAATAAGACTGTTTTTCAATGAACTCTGCTATTGCATGGCCAGAGCCATGAATTCTTCAATTCCTCTGCAAAATTCGGTTGCGGCCCACAACAAAATTTAATTTCATCTCTATAATGGTGGCTGCGCCCCATAAACAGAAATCTGTCCTTACTTTTTTCTCCATTCCTTTGTTAAATGCACAGAAATGTACACTCAACCTTCTCTACCCCTGTTGTACTATGTTTCTACCTGCACAAGGTTTGTAGGTGAATTTAATATTTTCAACACTCCCCCTTAAATTGAGTTGCTAGGTTATCAGTCATACCCAAGAATTTTCTTAAATATTCAAAACTCTTTTTCCCCAATGGCTTTGTCAGAATGTCTACAAATTGCTCCTCTGTTCTACAGTGCTGTAAAAATATTTCTCCATTGTTCACCAATTCCCTAAAGTAGTGAAAATTTTCATCTATGTGCTTTGTTCTTTTATGAAACACGGAATTCTTTGACAATGCAATAGCTGAGCTATTGTCACAATAAATCACTGTGCCCTTTACCTATTCTTGACACAAATTCCTCAACATTCTTATGATCCACACTACTTGACACGCTGCTGATGTAGTTGCCACATACTCTTCCTCTGTTGTAGATAATGCTACAATAGGCTATTCCTTAGAAGCCCATGAAATGGCTCCTGAACCCATATGAAAACATAACCAGAAGTAATTTTCCAGCCATCAATACTTCCAGCCCAATCACTGTCAGTATATTCAATCCATTTAGAATTTTCTAAAGTAGTATATAAAATCCCATACCTTTTATTTCCTTTCACATACTTCAGAATTCTTCTTGCTGCTTGCCAATGTGCTTCTTTAGGCCTCTCCATAAATCTGGAAATCAAACTAACAGCATGCATAATATCAGGCCTAGTTGTAGTCAAATACATGAGGCTTCCAACTATGCTCTTATACAAACTAGGATCAAAATACTTGCTATTGTCCTCTTTGCTGAGTTTCAATCCCATTACTATGGGAGTAATTGCTGTCTTGCAATTCTGCATATTAAATCTTCCAAAACTTCATTTACATATTTAGCTTGAGAGATAAAAATCCCATTTTCATTTTTCTCTACTTCTATTCCTAAGAAGTGTTCCAACAATCCCATATCAGTCATTTCAAATTCATCCTTCATGATTGTTTTAAATTTTTTGATGAGGTAATCATCATTACCTGTGAATATCACATCATCAACATATAAAACAATAATGAGCATCTTACCATCTTTCTCCTTGATGTATAATGTGGGTTCTCTTTCACATTTTCAAACCCATTTTCCAGTAGATAGGAATCTATCCTACTCTACCATGCTCTTGGTGCTTGCTTCAACCCATAAAGAGCTTTCTTCAATCTGTAAAATTTGTGATCTTGGCCCTTTTTATCATAGCTGAGAGGTTTTTCAACATAAACCTCTTCCATTAAAACTCCATTTAGGAATTATTATTATACATCTATTTGGTAAGCCTTCCATTTGTTTTGTGCTGCTATGGACAACACTGCTCTCACTGTTTCCATTCTTGCAACTGGTGCAAAAGTTTCTTCATAATTTCTTCCATGTTGCTGCTTGTATCCTTCAACAACAACTCTAGCCTTGTGCCTTTCAATCTTACCTTTAACATTGCTTTTCGTCTTGTAGACCCACTTTAATCCAATGACTTCCTTGCCATTTGGGAGATCAACCAATTCCCATGTCTTATTCTTCTCTATTGCATTCATTTCTTCATCTATTGCTTCTATCCATTTTTTTTATCATTTATAGCTTCCTCAAAATGAATAGGATCATCAACATGACAATATAAAGAAAATAAAGAATTCATACCTTCATTTGCCGCTTCTTGCTCATAGATTTCATTTAAATTTCTGAATCTAGTTCCTCTTTCTTTTGGTGTATCTGTGCTTGAACAAGCACTTAAATGAGCTCCATGTGGTGTGCTTGGAGAAACACTCTCATTTCTTCTCAAGAGTGTTCTTACTCCAGCTTGTGGTGTCGCTTGCTATCATTGTGTTTGTGGAGGTGGTTCTATCGACGAGGTGTTATTTTCAGCCACATCTTCCTCATCTTCATCATGAGACAAAGAGATTTTGACATTGACTATTTTCTCAATGCTTCCATCCCATGCTTCTTCTTCAATGAATTGCACATATATGCTTATAAAAAATTTCTTTGTGGATGGGTTATATAATCTATATCCCTTGGATTCCTCACAATATCCAAGGAAGATGCACTTCTCCCCCTTACTCTCCAACTTCTTTCTCAGCTGATCTGGAATGTGTGCATAAGCCACACACCTAGAAACTCTCATGTGGGTGACTCCCTATTTTCTGCCACTCCACACTTCTTCTGGAACTTTGTTCATCACTACTTTCGTTGGACATCTATTTCAAATATATACCACACAATTTGTTGCTTTTGCCAAATACTCATTTGGCAAATGTTTTGCCTTTAGCATACTTCTCACCATTTCCATGATGGTTCGAACCTTCCTTTCAGTAACACCATTTTGATGCAGTGTGTACCTTGTTGTGAACTGTTTGTGTATGCCATTTTCTCTGCAAAAACGCATAAATTATTTTGAGATGTACTCACCTCCTCTGTTAGTTCTAAGGAATTTGATATGTTGCCCACTTTGTTCCTCTACAAGAGTTTTAAAGTGGAATTTTTTTTCAAACACTTCACTTTTATATTTCAAGAAATAAACCCATACTTTTCTTATGAAATCATCAATGAAAGTCAACATGTAATTGCTGCCTGATATTGATGATGTTTTCATTGGCCCACATAAATCTGAATGGATAATTTCTAAGGGTGCTTTTGCCCTTATGCTCTTTCCTGATGAAACGTTTTCTCTGTGTTGTTTTCCCAAGATGCAGCCTTCACATAGGCTGTCCGGTTTCTCTATCCATGGTAGTACTCTTACCATTCTTTTTTTGTGAAACAAATTCAGACCTCCAAAATTGAGATGTCCAAATTTCAAGTGCCCTAACCAATTCCGGCACAAATTTATGCTAAAAAATTTCTTGCACAGTTACTTACTCTACCTTTTCCCTTGACAAATATCTTAGTATCAGTTCCTGTTGTTACTTCAGATTTAACATATTCATCAAGATTGGCAAACATTGCTATGTTTCCAGTCATGTGATTACTGCAACCTGAATCTAAGAACCCTACATCATCCTGCCTATCTTGTGCTACATTACATGTTAACAACACATTCTTTGGGTTCTTTTCTTAGCATTCTACCTATTATTCATGTCATATTGATTTTTCTACACTCATTAGCATAGTGCCCATATTTCTTGCAATAATGACAGTGGACATTGGATTTGTTATACCTTTGTCGATGAGCATGTTGGTGTCCACCTTGCTGGTTGTTGCTTTGGCCTTGGCTTTGATTCTGACTGTTTCTCCTTCCATGAGTATGTGAAGGGTTGTTTCTTCCTCCTCTGTTTTGGCCTCTGCCTCTTCCTCTTCCTTTGCCTTGACCTCTTCCTCTTCCAAAAGACATATGGGTCTTGAAAGCATGCTCCAAATATGGGTTTACTAATCTTCCCAATCTCTGTTCATGAGTCATCAATTATGCATGAAGTTCATCTACTGTGAACTTTGAGAGATCCTTTGTCTCTTCAATGGTGGTTACAATAACATCAAACCTTGAGGGTATGCTCCTCAATAGTTTCTCCACTATCCTTATTTCTTCAAGTGTCTCTCCATGAGAGATTATCTGGGTGACCATCCCAATCACATGTGTGAAGAATGAGTCTATGTTATCAGACTTTTTCATACAGAGAGTTTCAAAATCTCTCCTCAATAATTGTAGTTTTTCTGTCTTCACTTTCTCCATACATTGATATGCTATCTTAAGAGTATCCCATTCATCCTTGGATCTCTTAGCCACTGCTATACTTGGAAACACACTCTCATGTACTGCTTGATAGAGATAGAAGAGGGATTTAGAGTATTTCTTTCTATTGCTCTTCAATAAATCCTTCTCTGCCTATGTTAAGGCATTAAAGGCTTGCTCATCAACTGGTTCATGAAAACCATCTTCTACAAATTCCCATAGATCCTGGGAGGTAAACAGGGCTCTCATGGTAATAGCCCAATAATCACAGTTCTTCCCATTAAATTGCGGGAGCTGAGTATTTCCAATACTCATGCTAGTGCTTGGTTCAGCCATGGCTTACAAACTGAACTTTAAAATAAAACTTGACTCTATTTTTCAAACAAACTATCTTTCCTTCTTTAAAAGAAAAACTCTTTCTTTGAGGACTGCACTCTTTTTAACAAAACAAGACTTTTTTTTTTCTTTGAGAAATACCTGGACTTTAACTTCTACTGGGCTTGTTGGAGATCTGCTGGTGAACTACTGCAACAAGCTTCCTTCTTCCTTTAGCTTCTTTGACACCTTCAAAGAGCCTCGATTAGCTCTGATACCATGTTGAAATTTCTAAATATTATGAACAAACTGGAGAATAGAAATTCTCCCCTTTTAACACAGAGAAAAAATATAAAATTTTCTTGCTGATAGATAGAGATGGCATAAAAATGTTTCTATTTCAATAACAAAAGAAAAAATATTGCAAAATGATCAAGTTCTTCTTCTCTGGAGGGATTTACAAAATATAATGTGGACTGCTACAGACGTAGTGTTCAGTAATCTTCTCTGTCTCTCAAAAATCGCACATACAGTGGTTTGTTTTTCTTCACTATGTTTTTTCTTCTTTGTCTGTCTGCGAGTTTTTTCTTTACACAACAATACTCTATTACATAAGCCTACGGGATTTTCACGTTTATATTGCATGACATAAAAAAAAACATGAAACAAAAGAAATAAACAAAAAAATTCAATACTATGTCGTAACATAAAACTTTAACCAAAATTCAATAAACCTGTGGGCTCGGACTTATAATTGGCGCATCGGCGGAACATGGTTGCGGATGGTTGGGACAATGGCAAAGTGATATGCGATGAGCAACATCGATGATATAGAATCAGTGGATCAGCGGACGGACGAGCAGAACAGCTTGATGAAAGAACTTATGATGTGTGATAAGCAATGCTGCAACATGGGGTCCACATCTCATAGTGGTGGATCGGTAGAAACCTTTGCATATGGTGGACAACGATGTTATGATGTGAGATGGTGGTAGGGACCACATCGCATCACAGACATGCTTCAGAACAATCACGGCGGAGGAACTTTTGTGAATGCGATTGAAATATGCGATATCGCATCGAAATAAAATGGCGGTAAACATATTTGCGAAGGGGTTATAACACTGTCCATTGTGATGTGCGATATCGCAACATCGCATCGTGTTAGGACTTCATATCAACAAGACACTAAAACAGAAATATTTGCGATTGTGATGAAGTGGTGGGGACCACTATGATGTGGCCCATTAAAAAAAACTTAAAAGGACTTTGGCATGTTGAACAAAAAACTTTCATCTGTTTGGTTGGTGAGGGATTTAAGCTCGATAAGACTGTTTTTCAATGAAATTTGTTTTTGCATGGCTAGAGCCACGAATTCTTCAATTCCTCTAGAAAATTCAGCTGCGGCCCACAACAAAATTTAATTTCATCTCTGCAATGGTGGTTGCACCCCATAAACAGAAATCCTTCCTTATTGTTTTCTCCATGCCTCTATTAAATGCACATAAGTGTACACTCAACATTCTATGGCCTTGTTGTACTCTGTTTCTACCTGCATGGGGTTTGCAAGTGAATTTAATATTTTCAGCACTCCCCCTTAAATTTAGCTGCTGGGTTATCAGTCATACCAAGGAATTTCCTTAAATATTCAAAACTCTTTTGCCCCAATGGCTTTGTCAGAATGTCTGCAAACTGCTTCTCTGTTCTATAGTGCTGTAAAACAATTTCTCCATTGTTCACCAATTCCATGATGTAGTGAAAATTGACATCTACGTTCTTTGTTATTTTATGAAACACAAAATTCTCTGACAATGCAATAGCTGAACTATTTTCACAATAAATCATTGTGCCCTTTACCTGTTCTTGACACAAATTCCTCAACATTATTCTCATCCACACTGCTTAACATGCTACTACTGTAGCTGCCACATACTCTTCCTTTGCTGTAGATAATGCTACAATAGGCTGTTTCTTAGAACCCCATGAAACAGTTCCTAAACCCATATGAAAAACATAACCAAAAGTACTTTTCTGGTCATTAATAATTCCAGCCCAATCACTGTCAGTATATCTTATCATTTCAGAATTTCTTGAAGTAGTATATAAAATCCCACACCTTTTAGCTCCTTTCACATACCTCGGAATTCTTTTTGCTGCTTGCCAATATGCTTCTTTTGGCCTCTCCATAAATCTGGAAATAAAACTAACAACATGCATAATATTACGCCTAGTTGCAATCAAATACATGAGGCTACCATCTATGCTCTTATACAAAATAGGATCAAAATCCTTACTACTATCCTCTTTGCTGAGTTTCAATCCCTTTACTATGGGAGTAATTCCTGCCTTGCAATCCTGCATATTAAATATTTGCAAAACTTCATTCACATATTTAGCTTGAGAGATAAAAATCCCATTTTCATTTTTCTCTACTTCTATTCCTAAGAAGTATCTCAACAATCCCATATCACTCATTTCAAATTCGTCCTTCATTTTAAAATTTTCAATGAGGTAATCATCATTACCTGTGAATATCACACCATCAACATATAAAACAATAATGAGCATCTTACCATATTTCTTCTAGATGTATAATGTGGGTTCTCCTTCACATTTTTCAAACCGATTTTCTAGTAGATAGGAATCTATCCTACTCTACCATGCTCTTGGTGCTTGCTTCAACCCATAAAGAGCTTTCTTCAATCTGTAAACTTTGTGCTCTTGGCCCTTTTTCTCATAGCCAAAAGGTTGTTCAACATAAACCTCTTCCATTAAAACTCCATTTAGGAATGTTGAATTTACATCCATTTGGTAAACCTTCCATTTGTTTCATGTTGCTATGGACAACACTGCTCTCACTGTTTCCATTCTTGCAACTGGTGCAAAAGTTTCTTCACAATCTCTTCCATGTTGCTGCTTGTATCCTTTGACAACAAGTCTAGCCTTCTACCTTTCAATCTTACCTTCAGCATTGCTTTTGGTCTTGTAGACCCACTTTACTCCAATGACTTCCTTGACATTTGGGAGATCAACCAATTCCCATGTATTATTATTCTCTATTGCATTCATTTCTTCATCCATTGCTTCTATCCATTTTTTTATCTTTTATAGCTTCCTAAAATGAATAGGATCATCAACATGACAATATAAAGAAAATAAATAATTCATACCTTCATTTGTTGCTTCTTTCTCATAGATTTCATTTAAATTTCTGAATTTGGTTCCTCTTTCATTTGGTGTATCTGTGCTTGAATAACCACTTAAATCAGCTCCATGTGGTGTTCTTGGAGAAGCACTCTCATTTCTTCTCAAGGGTGTTCTTACTCCAGCTTGTGGTGTTCCTTGTTGTTGTTGTGTTGTTGGAGGTGGTGCTACCGATGAGGTGTTATTTTCAGCCACATCTTCCTCATCTTCATCATGAGACAAACAACTTTTGACATTGACTGTTTTCTCAATGCTTCCATCCCATGCTTCTTCTTCATTGAATTGCACATCTTTGCTTATAACAAATTTCTTTGTGGATGGGTTATATAATCTATATCCCTTGGATTCCTCACAATATCCAAGGAAGATGCACTTCTCCCCCTTACTATCCAACTTCTTTATCAGCTGATATGGAATGTGTGCATAAGTCACACACCCAAAAACTTTCATGTGGGTGACTCCCTGTTTTCTGCCACTCCATGCCTCTTCTGGAAATCTGCTCATCACTGCTTTTGTTGGGCATCTCTTTAAAATATATACCGCACAATTTTTTGCTTCTTCCCAATACTCATTTGGAAAATGTTTTTCCTTTAGCATACTTCTCACCATTTCCATGAAGGTTCGATTCTTCCTTTTAGCAACACCATTTTGCTGTGGTATGCACCTTGTTGTGAACTGTTTGAGTATGCCATTTTCTCTGCAAAAATGCAGATATTATTTTGATATGTACTCACCTCCTCTATCAATTTTAAGGACTTTGATATGTTTCCCACTTTGTTTCTCTACAAGAGCTTTAAAGTGGAAATTTTTTCAAACACTTCACTTTTATATTTCAAGAAATAAACCCATACTTTTCTTATGAAATCGTCAATTAAGGTCAACATGTAATTGCTGCCTGATATTGATGATGCTTGCATTGGCCCAGATAAATCTGAATGGATAATTTCTAAGGGTTCTTTTTCCCGTATGCTCTTTCCTGATGGAAAGTTTTCTCTGTGTTGTTTTTCCAAGATGCAACCTTCACATAGGTTGTCTGATTTCTCTATCAATGCTAGTCCTCTTACCATTCCTTTTCTATGCAACAGATTCAGACCTCTGCAATTGAGATGTCCAAATCTCAAGTGCCATAACCAATTCTCATCTTTCACTTCCTTTTGAAAGACCTCTTGAGTTACAGCTGCTACATCTTTTCTCTTTCCCTTCAAATCTGTATTGAGCTTGAGTGGAAACATTCTATTGCTGGTCATTTGCACATTCGCAATAACCTTCTTTCTTGGAGGTATGTCCATTATTTTGCACACATCATTTTTGAAGAATACATTGTAACCTTTGTTAATGAGTTGTCCAATGCTCAAAAGATTACATTTCAAGCCAGGAACATAGTATACATCTGACACAAATTTATGCTCACCATTTCTTGCAGGGATACATACTCTGCCTTTTCCCTTGACATAGATATTAGTATCAATTAGTGTTGTTACTTCATATTTAACATCTTCATCAAGATTGGCAAACATTGATATGTTTCCAGTAATATGATTACTGTAGCCTGAATCAAAGAACCATACATCATCTTGCCTATCTTGTGCTACACTACATTTTAACAGCACATTCTTTGGGTTCTTTTCTTCTCTTGCTACATTAGCATTCTACCTATTATTCATGTAATTTTTCTTTTTTCTACACTTATTGGCATAGTGCCCATATTTCTTGCAATAGTGATGCTGGACATTGGATTTTTTATACCTTTATCCATGAGCATGTTATTGTCCAACTTGCTAGCTGTTGATTTGTCCTTGGCTTTGATTCTGACTGTTACTCCTTCCATGAGTATGTGAAGGGTTGTTTCTTCCTCCTCTGTTTTGGCTTCTGCCTCTTCCTCTTCCTCTACCTTGACCTATTTCTCTTCCAAAAGGCATCTGGGGTCTTGAAGGCATGCTCCAAAGATGGGTTTACTAATCTTCCCAATCTTTGTTCATGAGTCATCAGTGATGTATGAAGTTCATCTACTATGAACTTTGAGAGATCCTTTGTCTCTTAAATGGTGGTTACAATAAAATCAAACCTTGAGGGTAGGCTCCTCAATAGTTTCTCCATTATCCTTCTTTCTTCAAGTGTCTCTCCATGAGAACTTATCTGGGTGACCACCCCAATCACATGTGTGAAGAATGAGTCTATGTTATCAGACTCTTTCATACAGACAGTTTCAAAATCTCTCCTCGGCAATTGTAGTTTTGTTGTCTTCACTTTCTCCATACCTTGATAGGCTATCTTAAGAGTATCCCATGCATCCTTAGATCTCTTAGCTACTGCTATCCTTGGAAACACATTCTCATGTACAGCTTGATAGAGATAGAAGAGGGCTTTAGAGTCCTTCTTCCTATTTCTGTTCAATAAATCCTTCTCTTTCTATGTTAAGGCATTAAAGGATTGCTCATCAACTGGTTCATCAAAACCATCTTCTACAACTTCACATAGATCCTAGGAGGAAAACAGGGCTCTCATGGTAATGGCCCAATAATCATTGTTCTTCCCATTAAATTGCAGGAGCTGAGTATATCCAATACTCATGCTGGTGCTTGGTCCAACCGTGGCTTACAAACTGAACTTTAAAATAAAACTTGACTATGTTTTTCAAACAAACTATCTTTCCTTCTTTAAAAGACAAACTCTTTCTCTGAGGACTGCACTCTTTTTAACAAAACAAGACTTTTTTCTTTTCTTTGAGAAATACCTGGACTTTAACTTTTGCTGGGATTGTTGGAGATCTGTTGGTGAACTGCTGCAACAAGCTTCCTTCTTCCTTCAGCTTCTTTGACACCTTATAAGAACCTAGATTAGCTTTGATGCCATGTTGGAATTTCTTAATATTCCGAACAAACTAGAGAATAGAAATTATCCCCTTTGAACATAGAGAAACAATATAAAATTTTCTTGCTGATAGACAGAGATGGCATAAAACTACTTTCTATTTCATTAAGAAAACAAAAACAATTACAAAATGATGGAGTTCTTCCTCTCTGGAGGGATTTACAAAATATACTGTGGACTGCTACAAATGCAATGCTCACTAATCTTCTCTGTCTCTCAAAAATTGCACATACAGTGCTCTGTTTTTCTTCACTATGTTTTTTCTTGTTTCTCTGCTCGCGGGCTTTTTCTTTACACAGAAATACTCTATTACATAAGCCTATGGGATTTTATCTTTTATATGGCGTGACATAAAGAAAAACATGAAACAAAAGAAATAAAAAAAAACTTTAATACTGTGCCAGAACATAAAACTTTAATCAAAATTCAATAAACATGTGGGCCCGGACTTCATATCGATGCATCAACGATCTGCGCATCGACGGAACATGGTTGCATACAGTTTGGGCAATGGCAAAGCGATATGCAATGTGCGACAAGCGACATCAACGATATCACATCGGCAGATCGGAAGACGGACGAACGAAACATCTTGAAAAAAGAACTTGTGATGTGCGATAAGCAATGATGTGACGTGGGGTCCACACCGCATCGCGGTGGATCAGTAGAAACCTTTGTGGATGGGCAGACGACGATGTTACAATGTGCGATGGTGGTATCGACCACATCGCATAGCAGACATTCTTCACAACAATAACAACAGCAGTAAACATATTGTGAAGGGGTTATAAAACTTTCTATTGCGATGTGCAATGTGCAATACCGCAGCATCGCATCACATCGAGACTTCATATCAACAAGACACTAAAACAAAAATATTTGTGATTGCGATGAAGTGGTGGGGACCACTATGACCTGGCCCATTAAAAAAAAATTAAAAGGATTTTGGTGCGTTGAACAAAAAACTTCTGTTTCTTTGGTTGGTGAGGGCTTTAAGACCGATAAGACTTTTTTTCAATGAAATCTGTTGTTGCATGGCCAGAGCCACGAATTCTTCAATTCCTCTGAAAAATTTGGTTGTGGCCCACAACAAAATTTAATTTCATCTCTACAATGGTGGTTGCGCCCCATAAATAGAAATCCTTCCTTATTGTTTTCTCCATGCCTCTGTTAAAATTTGCACAAAAGTGTACACTCAACCTTCTCTACCCCTGTTGTACTATGTTTCTACTTGCATGGTGTTTGCAAGTGAATTTAATATTTTCAACACAACAGAAGCCTAGTCATAGCTAGGCTCTCGATAGGTGAAAGATCCACTTCTATAAGGAGAATAAGATAGGGTCTGTTTCTTTTAACTTTAAGGTTATATGTTATAAAACGCTTCTATATTTGCTCAATCTTTCTCCAAGATTCTCTAGAGATGTTGTGACCCCAAAACTCACATCCATATAAGATAATAGGAGTGATTAAAGTTTCAAAGAGGAACTTCTTTCTATCCCACATTATGAGGTTTGTCGTTTTACAGTTATTTTCAAGACAAAAATAAGCTTTCCACCCCCCATTAATCCTTTTCTGCATGCTATAGTTGCAGTTGAGCTTGTGATGAATATTAGTTCCTAAGTACTTGTAAGAAGATATTTCCTCCTAGTTATTATTGTCATACATAAAATTAGCATAAGTGTCCTTCTTGGATTTGATAATCATAACTTTTGGTTTGTTAGTGTTCACTGACATACAAATGGTAGAGAAGAAATCCTTAAGAAGTCTAAGTTGCTTATCAAGATCAGATGGGCACCTTGCGAGAAGAACAATATCGTCAGCATAGAGAAGAAGGATGATGACTAATTCAGTTAAGATCGTGCCAGCACATCCTGCTTCTTCTAAACAACCTTCTAGCTTGTCGATGTAAATCCTAGATAGGGTAAGGGAGAGGGGGCAACCTTGTTTAACCCCGATATTACACTTAATATCTTTCGACCACCCCTCATTTCTCTTTAACTTGGAAATTACATTCTCGTATAACCTTATAGTGACCGTTCTTAGCTCGAAAGGAACATTTTTCTTTTCTAATATATTCCATAGGTTATTTCTAGGAACTGTATCGAAAGCCTTTCTAAAGTCCACAAAGAAACAGAAGAGATTGGATTTATCATTGTGGAATTCCTCCACAATGATCCTAAGCATAATGAGGTGGTCTATTGTTGAGTGCTTCCTTCTAAAACCCACTTGGCCTTTAGCCCGCTTACCTTCACTTCCAAGCCAAATGCTCAACTTCTTTTCCAAAATAATACCATATAACTTGGCTAAGAGAGGGCTGATCATAATTGTTCGATAATTAGAGGGGTTATTTATATCCCCACTTTTAAAAATAGGGATAATGAGGCTCCGAGTCCAAGTTTTAGGGAACCCTTGCTTGACCTCTTGGTTGAAAAGCTTGTGGACATGGGGGATGAGGACAAGACCTCCAATTTTTAAGATTTCTGCCTGGTAACCTTTAATGTCCTTAGCTTTCCTATTTTCCAGTCGTTTAACCCCAAAACAAATGTCTTCTATTGATAAAACTTCTTTCGTTTTGAGCATGGTTTCAAAATCCCTGGCATTCGGAGATTCACAAAGCTTTTTAAGATAGGAATTCCAGTCGTGTAAAGTAATTTTATTATTATCTTTAGTTGTCCTTGTTAGAATCTACCTCCAGAATTTCTTAGGAGCCACCTTAGAGAGGTGTAAGAGATTATCTTGTCTTTTACAAATATATTGCCTTTTTTTCCTTTTAGTTAGGGCTTTGTAGATTTTTGTCTTGTTAATTTTGAGAGATTCATCAACAGCTTCCTTAATTTCTCTCCTCAGACTTTTACAATCTTTGTCATACCATGGGTTGGTTTTTATATTTCTTTTATTAATTGAGACTTCAATTTAGAACCTGTTAATAGAATATGAGAGGGTTGTAGTAAAATTATGATAGAGGTCATCTATGTTATCTATACTAGATAAAGGAGGAAAATTAGTTTTTAATTCATTTATAAAGAGATCGTTTTTATTTCTATCAAAGATTAAGTTCTTTTGACTATAAGGATTATCTTCTATGGGATCTCTATGCATGAAAAAATTGAGAGTTATGAGTAAAGGCCTATGATCATAGTGAGGCTCGTGGTCGTCTAAGATGTCAAAATTTATTATTTCATTGTATAAAGGGAGATTGAAAATAACATAGTATACCACACTCCTGCAAGCCCATGGATGCAAGTCATCATGCTAGAATTGGGCCACTTCTTTAGACCATTACAAATTATGAGATCCTGAGCACTATAGAGCTTAACTAGCTCCAACCCAAACAAATTATCCCCGAGGTCTTCAGAGCTCCTTTTTTACTAGCTAGCTAGAGTAAGGTCTTCGTCTAACCAAAGAGGATTGGGGTTGGAATGATTGCTTAGAAGAATATCTTGGTTTCTTGAAGTTCGAGAATTAAATTCACCTATTAAAAGGATATTACCTTCATTCCTTAGGCTAGAAATATCATTCTCTAAACCATTGTAAGGACTATTTTTATCTAGATTCTTTTTCTTATAGAAGTTAGAATTAATGGGGTAAAAATAACAGATTTCTATGTACGCATTTTTAGCATTTTTGTCAGTAATCTCAATCCAACTATATTGGTTGTAAGGGTCATTTTTATAAATCCTAGCATGGGGGGAGATGTTCTTGTTAATGTAGAAAGCTATGCCCCCAATGCCTCTACTGGAGGAACACTTGTTCCAGGTAGACCATAGTGCAAAGCCATCTATGTTAGAGACCTTAGATTTTTTGTGCTCCCAAGTTTCAACAAGTAATATAATATCAACATCATTTGAGATCCAACATAGCTTGGGGCCTTTGTTCCATGGAAAACCCCGATAGTTCTCGATAGTTCGTATGAAATTTAGTTTCCTTTAAGGTTTAATTTTAAATTTTACAAAGAGGTTTATTTTAATAGCAACATTTTATTAGTAATAGAATTATATAAATTTTATATAAAGTTAGTAACGACATGTTATTATTCCAATATTTTATTAACAGAACAATATTTCAATATTTTATTACTAGCACAATTATATTTATTTAAATAATTGTCATTGGTATATGTGGATGGTTATATATCAATCAATCACATAGACAACCACATTAATAAATATGGTTGAAATAGGTTGATATGTGTTATTATTATTATTATTATGATAAAATATTTTCGTCATTATTAAATATTTTTTTATCATTATTCATATAATAAATGCTTAGGCTAAAAAATAGACGAAATGACCTTTAATTTTAATCAAAATTTTACAAATATTTTTAAAAAATCGAGTTTAAGTTGTTTAATATGCATAATTAGAGTATCCCATGAGTTTTTTTAGGGTGTTGAATCACATTAATAGTATTTATTAATATATTAAATTATTATTACAAATATATTCAAAATTATTATTATATTCTTGTTATAATTAATATTCTTTCTATCATCATTAATATATTAAATAGTTACATTTACTATCATTTAAAATATATTTCTTACAATTTTTTTTATATATTTATCATTATCATTAATATAAATATATTTATTATTATAAAAAATCCAATAAATAAAATTAAACCCTATGTATTTTTTGTATTATTATTCAAAACATCTAAAAAAAATCCAACATAGAATGTGATTGTTCAAAACTTCTAAACAAATTTTGCAACATAAAATAGAAAAAAAAAACATAATTTCCACCATAAAAAAAAATAGATAAAGTCAGAGGTTGGGGTCGCACCTTTCTATTTCATATAACACCATTGACGTTGCTGACCTTCATACTCTCGTCTAAATCTGGGTCGGGACGCATGCCAAAAGATAATAAAAGAAAAATCTTCTGACCTAACCTCTCGACTCTCGACTTCCCTCTTAGCCCACGTACATTGTGTGTTGGGGCCGCACTATCTACTGGCATAAACATTATATCAAGATTGTCTTGGCTTCCGACCACCCGACTGGCCATCGTTATCCAAATTTTTTTCTCTACCTGACTAGCTTCATTTTAACAACATCATGACTTCCAACAACCAGCCCAAGAAAAAAATATTTGTTTTTCTTGTTTCCATGCGATGTAAAATTTTATTGAATTAATACTATAAAGCCTTCAAATAATATTTAACCCTAGAAATTTTATTCTAAACTCAGTGAACAATATTGAACCCTACGAATATGAATTATTAGATCAATAAAATTGATGAAGGAGCTTCAGAGCACCTTAATTAAAGTTCAAATTCAATGTTGTGAAAGACGAGACGTTGACAACCGATTGTAAACAGGGGAAAAATTTTCATGAAATAGAGTTGAAATTATGGAAGAGATAAGTCTCTAGAAGACTTAATTTATTGTAATTATCTACCATGTAATCAAATAGAGAGATTTAGGAGTTTATTTGAGCGATTGTGGGAGAAGAGCTCGTGGATCTTAGATGATCCACTTGCTTGTAATTTCCTTATAAATGTGATTCAGTATGTCTAGATAGAAAAGGCAGAGTGCACTATAGCTTGAGGGCGAAATTTGTGATTCAGGCCTGAGTGGCCTTAGCCTCTATGCGAGCTCAAACAATAATGAAATTTGTGTGTTTTTAAGTGTCCAAGATAATCTGGAACTTATAGTATATGTGTATTGTTTATTTCGAATTCTTAATATTTTCGTGTGTTCTTTCTATAAATTAATAAATTGTATGAGTGTGAGTGAGAGGATGAAGTTCCTATGAACTTGGTGTAGAAAATAACTATGGTAGAGACAAAAGTATAAAATCTACATGAAGGATGAGCAGACGGTCATGATAAATCACAGATGTGAAAGCGAGATATGAATGGATGAGATCACATCGAAAGATAAGTTGCGAAAGTTGCGATGCGATGAAGGGCGAGAAGTGAAGACCATTAGATCTGGCGCAAATCAACGGTCGAGGTTAAATCACAAATAGAGTAATTTCATAAATCACATATTTTAGAGGTTACCATTAAGAGTTTGCACTGTATGTTATTTGGATTGCAATGCGATGAGGAGAAGGGCCATGTGTCGGCATTGTGCATTAGCACACATCGCATGATTTATGGTTTAACCGTTATTGTATAAATTTCAAAATGTGATTTCTTCTAATTCGTCATCATGTTGTGGGACCCTACAACCATCTTTCCGCGTGTATGTAAGTAGTTTGAGTTTATGTGAGATTGGTTTTAAAGTGACTGTTGTTTGATTTCTTCCATATGTATGTTGTATATACTCTGATATTGTAATATGTTATGAGTAAAGGGATTTTATGTGGGTCATAATGCATAGGTCCACGATATTGTTGAAAATATAGTTTTGTGCTACATCAAGTGGTTTTAGAGCAAGGAAAGATTTCCTGCATGCAAAAGGAGATACAATTATGTTGAATATTGGTGAGTGTGTGGTCTCTATATTGTTGTGTTGGTAGCATGATCCGGATTTATGCAGGAACGCAACAGAATACACATATAACCATAAATACAAAGATAAATAACACTTCATTTCATTAATATCAAAGAACTGAAATTTTCTTATAGACAGAATGGAAATAAACTAGCCAGGACGCTGGTAGATTATCTATGAGAAGAGATGTGGAGGCTACAGGACTCTGAACTTTGTTAAAATGAGGCTTGATGGATTATTTATTATTTGGAAACAATGGGAAACCCTAAACATCCAAAGCCATAACCCTAGGAGATGAAGTGCCAAAATTATGGGCCCCATTTGGTAAATTGGTGTTTCAACTTCCCAGGGACGTAACTTTGGCATACGATCTCCGTTTGAGGTGTACCATGCCCCGTTAGAAATATATATCCAAGGAATAAAACTTTTTATGAGAGCAACATCAGTCCATGGACTCATGTTATTCTCGATTTTCCCAAAAAACATCGTTTACGGCCTCAAAACGGCTCCGGAAGTTCAGGAGCCAAAAAACTGCTAAAAATAGTAAGTTGCGCTGAAACTGAAAAATTGAAAGATAAAATGGTGGGGCCCTTGGTGCAATAGGTGGGTGGCCACCAATATCCACCTGGATCATTCCTTCCCCCTTGAGAAGCAATGGTCCCCATTTCATTGAGTTCCTCCATGAGATGAGGAAAATTCTACCAAACTTGGTCCCTGATGAACCATTTTCCTTGGTTGAGGAGTTGGATATGTTTGATAAACCGATATAGTTGGATCCTCTGTTGGCGAGAATTCTTGATTTACATGTCCATGATACAATTTTTAGTGGTCCGTTCCATGAATTCTTGGTTTAACTTTGTTGGTGTGAGTTGTTCTGCAATTTGAAAGGTGTCCAGTAGAGGTGGGAAGTAGGGACGAAGGCGGTCCACATTGAATACTGGGTGCAAAACAAGGAATGGTGGAATGCTAAGCTTGAAGGAATTTCTCCCTAAAGCCTTAGTGATGCTGTATGACCCATATCGGAGTGGGAAAAGCTTACGGCAGGGTCCAATGAAGCGCTTCTTCTGCAAATGTAGCCACACCTTTTTTCCCACCTGGAAGTTGTGTGGCACCCGATGTTGATCATGTCATTACTTGTAATTAGCATTGCCTCAGTCCAATATGTCATTAAACTATTGGCGGTTGTACTGAATGCACTAATTAAGTTGTTCACTTTGTTAGCTTCAGGCTGAACATGAGCTGAAATGGCCTGTTTAGCTGCAAATGGCATGGCTACATCAATGGGACATAGTGGCTGGAATCCCAAGCCCACCTAAAAGGAACTGTGGTCGGTTGAGCTATGAGGAGCCCGATTATAACTGTGTTGTACATAGTGGGGGCTCTCATCCCATGTGCGTGGATGATTTGAATTTTACATGCGCATAATGTGTAAAATCATCCTATTGACAACCTCTATCTGGCCATCAATTTGGGGATGGAAAGCTGTGGAATTGGTGAGCTTGGTGTGCAGCATTGACCAGAGGCTGGAGAAAAATGTGCTGAGGAACCTGCTGTCCTGATCTGATATGATAGACTGTGGGATCCGAAAGTGCACCCACACTCATTCAAAGAAGAGTTTAGCAGTGACTTCTACTGTGATATTCTTCTTGCAGGCTGCCATAATGGGCATCTTCGAGAATTTGTTGACAACCATGAAAACACAGTCATTTCCATGCTTAGTAGAAGTAAGGCTTGACATGTAATAAATGGAGGTGGATTCCCAAGGTCGACTAGGGGTAGGTAGCATAGTATAGAGGCCTTGCTTCTTGATGGTTGGTTTGGAAATGACACAAGCAGTGTAGGATTTGATGTACTTCCTGACATCATGTCAAAGGTTCAACCAATAGAAATACTTTTGCAGTACTTCCATTGTTTTCTCGACCGAAAAATTCCCAACGACTCAACTGTAGTATTCTTCCCATATCATCTTGGCACACTCGCTTGAAGGAACACAAAGGTGTCCCAAGTGACATAACAGTGCATCTTGGAGGTGAAAATTTGGAACTTGTGTACCCCCCAAGAGTGCCTTGTATGTGTGGCCAAATTCTGGGTCGCTCTTGTAGAGAAGTGACCAATCATAAGTCTCGTGCCCATAAGAGTTGAGAATGGTGGTTAGTGCCACGATTGGTGGTCGGCTGAGGGAGTCTGCAACATTAATGGTGCTACCCTTCTTCTACTTTATGTTCAAATAAAACTGTTGCAGATATGTGGACCAATTTTGATGGCGATCATTCTGCAACTTCCCTTGTGTCTGTATGAATTGCAAGGGCCAATGGTTTGTGTGGATGATTGTTTCCTTACATAAAATTTAATTCTTCCATTGTCGATAGGCCTGCACAATGGAATACATTTCTTTTTCATAAGTGGGATACTTGCGAACTATGTCAGACAATGTTGCACTGTGATATGCCACTAGATGCCCCTGTTGAGTAAGAACTACCACAATAGCATAGTCAGAGGCATATGTCTTGATCTCAAATGGTTGTTGAAAATCTGGTAATGTGAGCACTAGGGCAGAACAGAGGCGATGTTTCAATTCTACGAATGCCTTTTGTTGAGATTTCGACCAAAATAATTTTTTTTTCACTCCTCCCTTGGTGACTTGACTCAAGGGCCAAGTGATATGAGAGAATCCCAACATGAACCTGCGGTAGAAATTAGCAAGACCCAAAAAAGCTGCGAAGCTCTATTAGAGTGGTTGGGGCTCGGAAATCTTGAATGACTTGGATCTTGGTTGGATCCACATGCACCCTCCTTTCGTCAATAATGTATCTCAGATATTGAATTTGGGTCATGAAAAAAATGCATTTCTCAAAATTGGGACACAACTTGTGTTTCCGCAATGTTTGGAGGACTTGTGGGATGTGATGGAGGTCCTCTTCCCAAGTCTGGCTAAATATCAGAATGCCATCCAAGTACACCACTAAAAATGAGTTGGTGAATGGTCACAAGATGTTGTCCATCAACCTCATGAAGGTTGTGGGAGCATTCGTCAACCCAAAAGGCATGACTAGCCATTCGAAAAGGCCCTCCTTGGCTTTGAAGGCAATCTTCCACACATCGGAGAGTTCGATTGGTACTTGGTGATACCCAAACTTCAAGTCGATTTTTCTAAAATATTTCGCCCCTTTGAGTTGGTCCAGAAGGTCATTAATCCATGGGATCAGGTACCTATTCTAGAAAGTGATCTTGTTCAGTGCTCGATAGTCAATACAGAGTCTCCAAGTTCCATCCTTCTTTTGTACCAACACGATGGGGCTCCCACAGGGCGATGAACTTGGCCGGATGTGACCTTTTTGCAGCAGCTCCTAAATCTGCCTCTTGATTTCATCATTATCGAGATCAGAGTGTCAATAGATTAGTCCATTGGGTAGAGGTGCACGTGGGGTCTGATCAATGGGGTGCTCGACCTAATAGTGTAGAGGAATCCCTGTGTGTGAGGTGAATATGTCCCCATACTCCTCCACAACCTTTTCCATTCATTTTTTTCATGCAGAGGAGCCTTGTTTGGAGGTCGTGGCCACAATATTCTTCTTTCCCTAGGGGCGGATCATCAGGAAAACAAATTTCCTGGTTTGGGAAATGAGCTTACTACATTGTTTTGTAATAACCAAAGAGATAGTGGCAGACGTTGGTACCTATGGTATCTTGTACAACTTATTTCCCAAAGTAACAATAATGGTGTGAGACTCGGACTCATACGCAGTATATCGCTTCCAAAAGTATGATTGACCTAATAATACATCAGAAATGTAAAGAGGATCAATGTCACATAATACCTCATTCGTGAAGGGCTTGATGCTATAGGGAAGGCGACATGGCTGGCTGACGCAGAGATCTCGTCCTTGGGGAAGTCACCTGATGATGTATTATAGTGGGTGTGTTGTGGTTGGTAAGCCCGATCACTTCATGGCATCTGCTGAAATGAGGCTCTTTTGGCTCCCATTTTCGATAATGGACTATAGTGGGGAACCCTTTACCCACATTTGGGAGTGGAAGATACACTCCTCCTCTGGATCTTCACAGTGGCAACAACGGTGTTGGGTTTCGCATAAATATTCTGTTTCCCTTTGGAATTCCCCTTGTTAGGTTTTGATTTAGAGTTGGAGCATGCATCTAACTTAGAAGCCCTCATCTCAGCCACCAACGATTGCTTGGCCCAACACTCACTTTTGTTGTGATTGGAGCTCTTATGGAACTCACACCACCTTCCTGTGTCCTTCTTTTGCTTCGCAGTGTTGTTATTTTCTTGTGGCTTTGGCAGGTTGTGTTGGGCTGCCATGCCTTTGCTTTGTCCTTTGTTTTGTGATTTGAGGGAACCTTTCCTAATCTGAAAGGAGTGTATTAGTTTTTTGTGCTAAGTGTCCTTTTAGTATTAAAAACATCTACAATTTGTCTCCATTTCGTTGCTTAAAGATTGCTATTTTTAACCATGAAACATAGATGAATTTGTGAACTTTAAGCATGAAAATAAGCCTAAATAACATTATACAGAAGTTTATAATAGAGAATAAACATCACACATAAGTTTTACACAGCAGGCATGATGAAATAGTTCACCCCTGCTGGGATACATCTGCTGGTCCAGCTCCAAATGGCATGTCCCTCTTTGTCATTATGCTCAAAATTTAAAAATAAATGTGTTTGAAAGCCTCTAATGGTTGTTTTCTTTGCAATAGTGGCTCAAGAATGCTCAAATTAGTCTGGTACACTCTTGTTTCACCCAAATTGGTCGAAAATTTACCTCCCAATGCATCTTTCCAAATATTAGCTTGAAAAACTCCACCAAAAGTGAAGACTGCACTTAACTACCACTAAAAATCATAAAAAACCTAAATTTAGGGTGCTTCCACAGTTCTGTCGAATAAGACCGGTAACATTAATATCAAATGGTTTGGGCGAGATGGTCACATGCCGACCCCCCGCCTTTAAATACACAATTTATCTGTTTGAATTAAATCCGCATATGGCACTGGAACTCGGAGTCACAATTCCAAAAACCATTTGAACTAACCGTCGTTTACTTCTGCCATGTGATAGGTGTTTTTCGGAGCCGCCAAAATTGCATTTAACTAATCGTCCATATAAATATGCAATAAAACTATGCCATGTGATACCTCTTATACCCTGACCGTCGGGAGATAGTTATGAAGATGTGGGTTCTGATGTTTAATGCCATGACTTATGAGTCATTTGTGACCACATTCCATGGGGCCGCCAGTGGGTTGGGACTGCTGGCCGTCCCCCCCTACAAATATGAAACTTTAACAACAGAAAAATGGGCGGCAAACTATATAGTTAAGAAACATATGGTAGGCAAGATGATTGGAGGCTTACGCGGGTGCCATGGAGATCATGAGGTCAAAACCCTCAAACTCCAAAAAATTTTTACTACAACCTCCTGAGGACACATGGCAGCCTCCCGGCTTACCATGTGTCACTCATCTAATGGACAAAATAAAAAACGTAAAAACCCAAATCTTTGGCCCTAGATGTGCCATGTGGAGAGATCTGATTAGCTGTGAGAAAAGGGAATATTCCATAGAATATGCCACCTACTAATTGTACCTGCATGTTGACTAGGAATCCTAGTCACTATGTCACAAAAATTTAGTTTTTTGGAAAACAAACAGAACGTGATATCTTCCTCATACGACATTGGTTTTTCAAACCATTCACGACATTAGAATCGCAACAACGAGACCTTTCCATTTTTGAGCACTTTTAATTTTGAGAAAAAAACATGATCTCCTGATCACACCTGGCCATTGGGAAGCTTTTGGACCCCAAAATACTTCAATTACCTGTTCAGAAGATGAGGTTACAACTACCTCAACTTTTCCACTTCCATCCAGCTTGCCTTACTTGGTTTACTACCCTTGAGCCCAATTCGAAGATAATTGACACTTCCCCTCTTAGAAGTGTGTGTCCTCCTGTCAAGGATGGAATCCTCCTTGAGCTCGTCCATAAATTCTGGAAAGAAATCTTCTATAGATGGCAGTTGAATATCACTCAATAGATGCATAATGGTTCAGTTCACCACCTCGGTTTGGCCATTAGTTTTCGGATGAAAAGAAATACTCTTTTTCAACTTTGTGTCCATCATCTTCCAAATATTGGACCAAAAATTCCAAACAAACCTGGAATCCCTGTCACTAACAATAGAAGTTGGCAAACCATAATTAACCCATACATGTTGAAAATAAATTTCAGCAGTTTGTTCAACAATAATGGTTTTCTTACATGGCATAAGTATACACATTTGACTGAATCTTTCCACAACTACATAAAAATAATCATGTTGTTTTCTTGACATAGGTAGACCTCCAAAAAATTCCATGGAGACACTCTCCCATGGCCTTGATGGTACCAGTAGTGGCATGTACAACCCAAGCTTCCTATTGGTAGGCTTGCTTGTTGCACACATAGAAAATCCTTTTATAAAATGTGACACTCTATCTATCATGCGAGGCCACAACAATACCTCTGTAGATGTGCCACTTTTTTTCTTACCCCAAAGTGTCCAACAATAAGAGATAAATGATCCTCTGTCATGACGCTAAGTATCTCTCCATGTGGTATACACAGCTTGCCCAAATTAAAAAAAAAATTGTTATGCATGTGATAATCATTTCTATCAACTTGATTCCCTTCACTCAAACTAGCATACACATCTTGAAAATCAGAATCAGATGCTTACTATTCTATGTAACTCTCATGTACAATAGAATCAATTTTAAGTAAAGTACAAGCACTTATGAATGGCCTTGAAAGCATATCAACAACGTTATTGAAAATACCTTTCTTTTACCTTATCAACCATGTGAAACTGTTAAAGAAATCCCATCCATTTGAAATGTCATGATTGTCGCAATTTTGTTTGCGACTGCAAGTACTGTAATGGTTAGTGATCAGTATGTATAATCATCTCTTTACCCATCAAGTAGTGTTTTCACTTCTTGACGCTTTGTACCAATGCATACAACTCTTTGTCATATGTAGGATAGTTAGTTACAGCACCATCGAATGTTTCAGAATGAAAAGTGATAGGCTTACCATGCTGCAAAAGTATTGCACCCATGGCATAATCACTAGCATCAGTTTCTATCTCAAATGGTTGTCTCAAATTCGGTAATGCAAGGAACAGAGCTGAATTGATATTGTATTTTGAATCAGCAAAATATTGTTGTTGTTCACCTCCCTATTGGAAGCCTTTCTTCACACTTGTCACTGCATGCATAGGAGCTGTTATGGAAAAAAAGTTAGCAATAAACTCTCTCCAATACTAAGTTGCATCTAAGAAACTTCTTACCTCGATTACTATTTTGGGAGTGGGCAAATTCACAATGGCTTCCAGTTTAGAAGGATCATTTCTCAACTCACCTCCTCCTACAATGTGTCCCAAATAAACGAGAGAAGTCTTTCCAAATTCACACTTTGACATCTTAAGGAATAATTTCTCTTTCTTCAAAACATCAAGTACCATTTTCACATGCAAGACATGTTATTCTCTTGTTTTGCTGAAAATGAGTATATCATCTAAATACACAATCACAAAGTCATCAAGAAATGGATGAAAAACATTATCCATAACACACATGAAATTCATCTGTGCATTACACAACCAAACAGCATAACCAACCACTCAAAGAGTCCTTGTTTGGTTTTGAATGCAGTCTTCCATATGTCATTTTCTGCAATTCTTACTTGATGATATCCACTTCGTAAATCTAACTTAATGAAAAACTTAGCTTCTTTCATCTAATCTAGTAAATCATCTATCCTTGGGAGTGGGTATCGATTCTTTACCGTTATCTTGTTCAAAGCTATGAAGTCGACACACATGCGCCAAGTCCCATATTTCTTCAGAATCAAGACTATGGGTGATTTGCATGGCGAAGTGCTTGGCCTTATGAGTCCTTTGTCCAAAAATTCCTTGATTTTCCTCTTTATTTTAAAATTCTCCATTATCGACATGTGATACATGCCGATATTTGGAAGAGGACAATCTTGGTTCCACTGAATTTCATGTTGAATCTCCCTTTTAGGAGGAAATCATGTTGGCTCCCGAAGCATCTCATGATGTGCATCAACTACATCATATAAATCTGATTTCAACTTAGGATCACAATCTTCAAATGAATCATGATTAACATCATATTTAGGCTTAATAATTAGAAGAAAAATATTCTTACGTTAATTCACCAGCCCCTTTACCTGTCCAGCATTTACCATTGCAATATTTTTATTCTTGCGATGTGCTCTAACAACGAACTCCTTGCCATCTTTGAATATATGGTATTCATTCTCATGGCAGTGGAAGATCAATTTCCTGTCATATAAGTAAGGACTTCCCAATAGAACAGCTGTAATATCAAGCAGAATCACATCTAATTCAATTGTGTCAACAAAATGTGTAGTTATTGCAAAGGGCAATATGCACTTCTTTGATACCTGTAAATTTGCATCCTTACAAATCCACCCAAGTGGATATGGTTTTGGATGTGGAATGATCTCAAGATTAAGTTTCTTTACTAAGTCTTTAGATATTAAGTTTTCTTGTGACCCACTATCAAATAGTGTGTCAATCTTGGTATGTTTGGATATGAACCTCACATGAAATAATTCAATTCTCTCTTCTTCATTTGGAGCTTGTATGTGATAGTTTGATGTACTAATACTAGGTTTTGTTTCAATTTCTTTCACCTTCTTATTCTTCAATCCCAATGGCTGTAATTTTAGTTTCATCACCTGAATCCTCTCCTAATTCATCTTCAGTTGTAGCTGCGGTTTTCTGCTTCCCTTTGTTTTTGTTATACTTGGGTCTCTTTTCAGGATGTAATTTCCAACAATTTTTCTCTTCATGGCCTTCTCTTGAAGAATGTTTACAAACCACTTTCTCTCCATATTTCTTGATAAATGCATTATTTTTTCCCTTATCTTTTGAGGTCTACTCTTTTTTTTTTCCCTTAAAAGGTTTCTTCCTACTCTCATCAATAATTTTTATTCCTCTTGCTTCTAGATGTGTGGCCTAAACATAAACTTCATCTGGACTTGTAGGGTTAAACATGAAAATAGTATGTCTTAGGTAGCTATGTAAGCCTCCTATGTACTTGAGAAAAGCATCTTGACTCTAGAAATCTACCCCTAATAAGAGAGCTCTTCTCCTAAATTCATGGGTGTAGTCTTGTACAGTTTTTCCTTTCAATTGTCTAAAATTTTGCCAGTTCATTATGGCTTTTTGTTGTTAGGAATTTAACCGCAGAAATATTAAAGAATTTACCGAGAGAAATAAACATAAAAAACCCAGCAACAAATCATAAACATAAACATAGATGTTTAACTGGGTAAAACCCCAAACTCCGGGGAAAATCCATCCTAATGAAATTTCATTATCCTTGGCCAAAACTCTGGCCAATCCAGCCAAGTGAGCCTTCACCGCTCACCTCCAGGCCTTCATTACAATGAAGTCTTCTCATCCCTTTATAGGCTCCATTACATGCAATACCATGGGCTAAAACCATGGGTGCACAAAACCATGTGCCCCAAAACCACTACTATCTACCCTAGTCAACATTGACTCTACCCCGAGTCATGTTTACCTAACAATTCCGCCCTTAAACTTGACTTGGGGATTATTAACTAAATCCAGCCAAACCTGCTAAGTGAGACAACCCCGCTCACTCTAGCTCTTCCCCCCTCAAATTTTTTTACCCAGGGTAATTGTTAACTTGAAATCCCCCCTATCACCTAGGTCTAACCCAGACTTTACCAGTGATTATCTAGGGGTATGCATGCCATACCAGGTCTTATAGTAGTATGCCTATTTACATGTAAAATTAACTCCATATATATATATATATTTGTTTCATTATTGCTATGTTTTTACATATGACATCAATGTCCATATAAAAAGAACCCATCTACTGGATTACATGGGTCACCAGCCTCTGTAACTGCCAATCCTCTAGGAATTCTCTTCAAGTACATGGTTCATCAATTAATTTATCCACGTGCTCGTATCCTCTCTCATTTTCTACATTCATTCATGACGTCCTCTCCAAAGAGGACATCATAGTTGTACATGAATCTGCCCTCTACGGTTTTGCTGCTCCATTCTAATTATCTACTTGGTTGCTTGTTGAAGCTGCTCTTTTCCACCATTGACCACAATTTTGACATGGTCCTCACGCAACCTTTTATAGCCTCTGCTATGCATCTCTTTAGCACTATGATCTGCACCAAACATTCTAATTCTTTTCAACAACCTGTGTGTTCAACTCTTGAATCACACTACCATGAAACCCAGATTCACTCTCGATTTGTCTCTTAAACCCATCGAACCCTGTAAGCATCTGATTAGTCTCAAATTTCCTTTTTCAAAGGGTTGTAAGATGAAGAAATTACAAGAAAATTCTGACCAGTAGAAATCACGCCATTGAAAACTCTGGCAAATGCAAGAAAACACTCCTGATGCCTAGCATCTATCTCACCCACTCCCAATTCTTCCACCAAATTTTTTAGAATTTCCCCACTAGGACCTTTTTGGGGAAGCATATTTACTGGAATAACAAACATTTTGGACACAAAAACAATACTAGGTGCACTGGTACCAAAATCACACATCTCTGCGACTCTTCTGACATGATCGAGTTCAAGAAGCACGTCATTATCAGCATCAGTTAATACCTCTTTCCCAGGAAGAAGGCATGAAATACGACTTGATTGAGCATAAACAGGATCTAGAAAACACTGTATTGACATTGACTGAATTGTACTCACTTACGCTACGCAACACCGTGAATGTGAATAACTATGTAGTCTTAAAACCACCCGTTCGAGGCATCACTTAACAGTTGATGTATAGTTTACGCTCCTCGGTCTCCCAGTCCTCCTAGATGCGGTCTCTTCAGTTCCTCCTTCTCGTGCTCCCACACCAGCACAAAACTCAGCATCGATATCTCCATCACACCAGGGTTTCTTCGAAAGTTCCTCGGCTTCCAAGCACTAAAATCTGCTCTTTGAATTATAGCATGCGCTCACCACTGGAACAGACTCCTGTGGTGTAACCCTTATCAATGAATCCCCCAAATCCGCTATATAGAGTGATGAAAATTCCACCACCCTCATTTATACGCCATCTATTTACGTTTCTGCAGCTCTCCATCCGGACACTACAGTAACTTGGTCTATGGCCCCATTGCATCATAATCCCCATGGTTTTTCTACTTAGATCCACACCTGGGCATCTCGTAGACTATCTGTATATCTATTAGATCTAGTAGATTTGTTCACTAGCATGGAATATTAGTTGAAATCACCCCTCGGCACCACTATTCATATTGAATCTCTCCATTTACTTCGGCTAATATCTATAAACAAAATCTGCATTGATTTATCCATTCAAGAGGCCAATAAAAAATCTTGGCTTCAAAAACGTTCCTCTGAAGCCAAAATTTCTCTGATACCAATTGTTAGGAATTTAACCGCAGAAATATTAAAGAATTTACTGAGAGAAATAAACATTAAAAACCCAACAACAAATCATAAACATAAACACAGATGTTTAACCGGGAAAAATGCCAAACTCCGGGGAAAACCCATCCTAATGAAATTTCATTAGCCTTGGCCAAAACCCTGGCCAATCCAGCCAAGTGAGCCTTCACCACTCACCTCCAGGCCTACCTTACAATGAAGTCTTCCCAGCCTTTTATAGGCTCCATTACATGCAATACCATAGGCTGAAAACTATGGGTGCACAAAACCATGTGCCCCAAAACCACCACTGTTTACCCTAGTTCACATTGACTCTACCTCGAGTCATGTTTACCTAACATTCTACATGTGAGCTAATGGATAAAACTATTGTTTTATTGCAGCATTGATATCAATCCATGATAGAATATTCTTACCATGATTTTTGATCTCCTCCTTTGTCTTGGCTTCCCACCAAACAAGAGCTACACCTTCCATCCTCAATCAAGCTAGTTGGATTTTGGTATCATCATCATGAAGGTTCTAAATTCTGAAATAGAGCTCCAATTACCTAATCCAATTATCAATATTTTCTGTATTGACTTCACCATTAAACATAGGAAATTCTAACTTAACATCAATTTTTAGAAGAGGACTTTTACCAGTGTTCTTTGACTTATGTGACTGGTGTATAGAATATGAAGTAGAGGATGATGATGAGGAGGGTGAGGATGGTGAATTTCAACTGCCTCCATTTCCTCCATTGCTCTTCTTTGATTTTTCTTCATCATTGTGACCTCCTAATGATCCCTAACCTTCCTTGTGAATTTTGGATCCTTCTCCTTCCATTCTTTCATTCCATTCTCGATAAAGGACTCTCGTCATTTCCGTCATGTCAAGGAATGTTTTCCTGAACACTCTTTCTTCTTCTTTGTGATCCACCTCTTTATGGGTTTATTATTCTCCTAGAGGCATGCTTATATATTCTTCTGCTTCTTTTGGAGGTGAAATAGGTGGTGGATAATGTGGAAATATTTCCCTCATTTGTTGTGGCTCACTTTGAGAACCTCTTGCTTCCACTAATTTTCCTTCTCCTCTCTTAAGGTTGAGCCTAGTAATCATGAAAACCCTTGCAAAAATTTAAACAAATATTGCACAAAAAAACACCAGAGAATAAACTCTAGCTCTGATACTAACTTGATCTGAAAGGAGTGTATTAGTTTGTTGTGCTAAGTGTCCTTTTAGTAATAAAAATATGTACAATTTGTCTCCATTTTTTTGCTTAAGGAATGATATTTTTAACCATGAAACATAAATGAATTTGTGAGCTTTAAGCATGGAAATAAGCCTAAATAACACTATACAAAAGTGTATAACAGACAATAAATATCACACATAATTTTTACGTAGGAAGCATGATGAAAAATTTCACCCCTCCTGGGCTACATCTGTTGTTCTAGCTCACAATGGCATGTCCCTCTTTCTCATTATGCTCAAAATTACATAATACATGTGTTTACAAGCCTCAAACCATTGTTTTATCCACACCAGTGGCTCCAAAATGCTCAAATTATTCTAGGTAGATTCTTGTTTCACCCAAATTGGTTGAAAATTGACCTCCCAATGCATTTTTCCCAATATCAGCTAGAAAAACCCACCAAAAGTAGAGACTGCACTTAAATTCCACTAAAAATAGTAAAAAACCTAAATTTAGGGCACCTCCATAGTTTCAATGGATAAGACTATTAACATTGATATCAAATGGTTTGAGCGGGGTGGTCACATGTCGACCCCCCGCTTTTAAATACGCAGTTTAACTATTTAATTAACTCCACATATGGAATTAGAACTCGGAGTCATAGTTCCGAAAACCATTTGAGCTAACCATCATTTAATTCTGCCATGTGACAGGTGTTTTTCGGAGCTGCCGACATTGGAGCTAACTAATCATCCATATAAACAAGCAATAAAACTGCCCCATGTGATACCTCTTTTACCTTGACCATCGAGAGATAGTTATGAAGCCATTGGTTTTGATGTTTAATTCCATGGTTTATAAGTTGTTTGTGACCATATTCCATTGGGTCCGCTAGTGGGTTTGGACTGCTAGTGGTCCCCCCTCCAAATATGAAACTGTAACAACATAAAAATGTGCGGCAAAATATATTGTTAAGAAACATATGGTAGGGGATTTGGTCGGAGGCTTACGCGAGAGAAATGAAGGTCACATGGTCGAACCCCCCAGACTCCAATAAAATTTTATTCCAACCTCCTGAGGACACATGGCAGCCTCTGGGCTTGCCATGTGTCACTCATCCAACAGACAAAATAAAAAACATACAAACCCCACTCTTCAGCCATGGATGCGACACGTGGTGAGATCTGATTGGCTGTGAGAAAAGGGAATATTCCCCATAATATGCCACCTGCTGACTATACCTTCATGCTGACTAGGCATCCCAGTAACCCTTTCAAAATAATTTTAGTTGTTTGGGAAAATGAATAGAATGCGATATCTTCCTCATACGACATTGGTTTTTTGAGTCGTTCTTGATGCTGGAATCGCAACGATGAGACCTTTTCAGTCTCTCAGGTTTGGTACAGTTTCGACCACTTTCAATTTTGAGAAAAACACATGATATCCTAATCATTTCCCTCACTTTTTATTCATAGATCCAAAGTCTCGCTTCTTCTATTTGAATTTCTGCTCAATCTTAGCAACATACCAGTATGTCGTACCAAGCGAGGAGATGTCAAGGAAGTCCATTTTCTCTTGAATGTATCTGTGGATACAACTACGATACTTTAGCACCAAATGTTTCTTCGAATCTTTCATACCCAAATTTATGCGTAGGGTATGGAACAGATTCATCATCTCATGCACATCTTGATCCCTTTGCTGCCGCAGTGTGGTACATTATATGTACTTGTCCTCATAACTCTCCACGAGATAATATTTTTCTTTGATGGCGTCTTGAAAATAATTCCAAGTGGGTACGGCTGAGAACAGAGAGGGTTTTGTCTTTTCATTTTTATCATAGTGGGTTTCCCACCAGTCCTTGACATGGGGGGTAGCTTTGAGGAGTGCAAAAATAATCTTCTCCTGGTTGAAAAATTCATGAATCGAGAAATATCCTTCTAATATATTCAACCATCTATCTATGAAATCTACATATATTTGACCCTCAAATATGGGAATGTCAAAATTTACTTGTACCTTAAAGGGAGTCATGCCTCCAGGGTGGCTGCTGGATGCAAATGCGTTGTCGGTGGTCAATCGTTGAGGGATCAAGGAAAAGTTATCCATCATCGTGTTCCTTTTTTTTTCAATGGCCTCCTCGAGAAATATTTCGATAGGATCTCCCGCTCCCTCATATTTTTTTTCATCCCCCATGGATGACCATCAGGGTTTGCAAGGCTGATATTGCAAAGGTTCCACCCAATCGAGCCCTAACTCCTTATAACTCGACCTCATTGGTGACTTGCAAATAAGGATCGCGAAAAAGTAGACCGCTCTGATACCACTGATTTGGATTAAGGAAGGAATGCAACAGAATACACATATAGCCATAAATACAAATATTTAGTGGAAATAACACTTCATTTCATTAATATTAAAGAACTGAAATTTTCTCACAGACAGAATCGAGATAAACTAGCTAGGGCACTGGTAGCTTATCTCTGAGAAGAGATGTGGTGGCTACAAGCCTCTGAACTATGTTACACTGAAGCTCGAGGGCCTATTTATTATTTGGAAAAAATGGAAAACCCTAAACATCCAAAACCCTAACACTAGGATATGAAGTGCCAACACTATGGGCCCCATTTGGGTAAATTGGTCTTTCAACTTCCAGGAGACATAACATTGGCATACGATCTATGTCTGACGTGCACCATACCTCGTTTGAAAGATATATCCGAGGAATACAAATTTTAATGTGAGAAACATTAATCCATGGACCTTGTTTCTCCTCATTCTCCCAAAAAACGTCATTTAGGGCCTCAAAACGGCTCCGGAAGTTCAGGACCTAAAAACCTGCTAAAAATAGTAATTTGTGCTGAAACTGAAAAACCGAAAGAGAAAATGGTGGGGCCCCAAGTGGAATAGATGGGTGGCCACCAATATCCACCTGGACCATAGCAGTCAAGGAAGGCTAAAATATTTGCAGCAACCTAGAGCCAGGAGTGCTCAAATGGTTCTAGAGAAGGGGGAACTAGAGAGATGCTGAAAGGATGAGCTCAAAGGAGAGAAGCTTGGTGAGAAATAATGTTGTAGGGAGGACTTGATATTATAGATTTTTTTTGCAGCTCACAGAAATCTCTCAAAGGAAATCCCATAGAGGATATGGGTAGAATTTTTGAAGAAGAAGATTTGATACTGATAACAAGTAGCAGACTTGTTGTCGAGATGAAGAAGGCATATGAACAGGAGGCCATAGAATTTTTGTACCTTGTGAGTCTGATGCAAGAGCATCGAAGCACCTTAATTAAAATTAAAATTCAATGTTGTGAAAGATGAGATGTGGACAAACGTTTTTAAATAGGGGAGAAATTTCTATGAAATAGAGCTGAAATGATGGAAGCCTTAAGTCTCTAGAAGACTTAATTTATTGTAATTATCTACCATGTAATAAAACAAAGAGATTTAGCAATTTATTTGAGCGATTGTGGGAGAAGAACTTGTGGATATTAGATGATCCACTCGCTTGTAATTTATTTATAAATTTGAGTTTGTATGTCCAGATAGAAAAGGCAGAGTGCAATATAGCCTAAGGATGACATTTGTGATTCAGGCCTGAGTGGCGTTAGCTTGTATTCGAGCTCAAACAATAATGAAATTTGTGTGTTTTTAAGTATCCAGGATAATTTTGAACTTACAGTATCTGTGTGTTGTTTATTTCGAATTCTCAATATATTTGTGTGTTCTTTCTGTAAATTAATAAATTGTGTGAGTTTGAGTGAGAGGAAAAATTTCCTATGAAATTCACATAGAACAAAGCTATGGAAAAGACAGAAGGAGAAAATTTGTGTGAAGGATGAGTGGACGGTCATGATCAAATTGAATATGTGAAGGCGAGAGACCAACGGATGAGATCACATCGCAAGATAAGTTGGGAAAGTTGTGATGCGATGAAGGGCGAGCAGTCAAGACCATTAGATCTAGCACAGATCAATGGTGGAGGTTAAAGCGCAAATAGAGTGATTTCCCAAATCACAGATTTTAGAGGTTACCATTAAGAGTTCGCACGGTATGTTATTTGGATTGCGATGTGATGAGGAGAAGGGCCACGTGTCATCATTGCACATTAGCCCACATCACATGATTTATGGTTTAAACGTTATTGTATAAGTTGTGAAATGTTATTACTTCTGATTGGCCACTATGTTGTGGGACGCTAGAACCACTATTTTGCATGTATGTAAGTGGTTTGAGTTTATGTGAGATCATTTTTAAAGCGATCGTTGTTTGATTTCTTGCCTATATATGTTTTATATACTCTGATATTGTAGTCTGCTATGAGTAAAGTGTTGGGTATGTGTTATATTCTTTCCACGACTAAGCACGTGTGGGGGGGTGAGAGGGGGGGTGGTAGCCCCCCCTGTCGGGGTCCGGGGCAGTGCCCTGACGAAAATTTGTGGTCCTTAATTTTTGGTGGGTAGTCTGCGTCCATGTTTTTGTGCATGGTTTTGCACATCGTTTTGGGGTACGATGGTTTTTGGCCCATGGTATTTTTTGTAGATCCGGTCAAGGGAACTACGGTTATGTTCTAATACAGGGTTAATGGATTGGGGTTTATGTATGCTTCGACATGTATATATACGTGTTGTAACACTAAAAGGAATACAATGAAAAATCAAGCTGGTCGTCTCGATTTGGGATCCAGGGGAAAATATCTGTGTTTATTTGTTTTATGTTTTATGATCTCGCTATTGTTTATTTTCTGTTAGAAGATTCGTGTGTAGATAATTTCTGTTCAGGGTTAAAACCTACATTTGGTATCAGAGCTGTTTTGGCTTCAAGGGGACGCATTTGCTGCTTAGGGGTTTTTCCTCGGGCTTGAGGTAGACCATGTTCAGTGGGAGATCTGCGGGATTGATTCTTGTGGTGAAAGAAGATGGTGAGCGGCAGGAAGATAGAGATCAAGAAATTCAATGGTCAGAGTTTTTAGTTGTGGAAGCTCAATATGGAGGATATGCTGGTGGGTAAAGATCAATGGATCGCAGTAGATCCAGGTACTAAACCAATGACAATGTCATATGAAGACTAGAAGAAACTGGATCAGAAGGCTAAGAGCACAATACAGTTGTGTGTCTCAGATTCAGTATTGTTGAATGTATCTGGGGAAGCTACGGCGAAGACCTTCTGGGACAAGCTAGGGACATTGTACCAATCTAAGTCTCTAGTGAATAAATTGTTCCTGAGGAAAAATTTGTATAACCTGAGGATGAAGGATGGAGACCTGGTGACAGAGCATCTCAATGCCTTCAATACGGTAGTAAGTCAGATGTAATCTATTGATATTAAAATCTCAGATGAAGATAAGTGCATCAGTTTGTTGTTTTCTCTACCAGACTCGTGGGATAGTCTGGTTATTACAATATGTAGCAATACAACTACCTTGAATTTTGATGACATTGTCTCAGCCTTGATGTCGGAGGAAATGAGATGGAGAAATATGGAGGGTCAGAATGGAGATGCTTTATCTGTACGAGGAAGGTCCCAAAATAGAAACAAGAATAAGGTTTCGAGTGGGAGATCTAAATCTAGAGGGAGATATAAATCTCCTAGAAAGTTTGTAAAAGTGTGCTGGAAATGCGGAAAGGAAGGGCACTACAAAAAGGACTGTAGATCTAAAGCTCCTAAGAAAGGAAAGGGATCTGATGATGCTCCTTTTGCAGAGGAAAAAACCACCTCGGATGAAGATGGGGATGTGTATTTGGATTCTTCTTCAAATACACATGTAGATCATGAGTCATGGTTGATTGAATCAGGTGCATCCTTTCACTTCACTCCCCATACGGAGTGGTTCTGTGAGTATGAGAAATATGATGGTGATGTCTTCCTAGGGGATGATAGGAAGGCCAGAATCATGAGACGGGGAAAGGTCAAGCTGAAGCTGCAAGGTGGAAGGATTAGAACACTTCCTGGTGTTCCACATATTCCTGCATTGGCCAGAAATCTAATTTTTGTAAGCAAGATGGATGATGTAGGTGTAAATCAGTGTTCAAGAAATATGCCTGCAAGATGGTTCGGGGAGCACTAGTATTAATGCGGGGAGTTCGGACTAGAACTTTGTACAAGCTTCAAGGTAGCACTGTTATTGATGGGTGTAACAATTCTGTGGTTCTTGAAAGTGGAGTGGAAAGCCTAGCTGTCTCTGGAGAAAATACCATGCTATGGCATCAAAGGCTTCGACATATAGGAGAGGAGGGCCTTCGGATACTTCATAGAAATGGTATGGTAGAAGGCATGTCTAATTTCTCTTTGGATTTTGATTTCTGTGAACATTGTGTATATGGGAAGCATAATTGAGTGAGTTTTCTTTCTGGTGCTAAGAGGGCGAACAAGATATTAGAACTTGTGCACAGTGATGTGTTTGGACCTGTGTCGGTTCCATCACTGGGAAACTATGTGTACTATGTTTCATTCATATATGACTTCTCAAGGAATACATGGATATATTTCTTGAGGAAGAAAAATGAAGCTTTTGATAGATTTAAAGAATTTAAGGCTCTGGTGGAAAATCAGACAGAGAAGAATATAAAGGCACTGAGGAGAGATAATGGTCGGAAGTTTTGCAAGAAGGAATTTGAAGAGTTCTGTAAGAAGTGTGGTATAGCACGACAAAATAATACTCCATACACACCTCAGCAAAATGGAGTTGCAGAAAGAATGAACAGAACACTGATGGAAAAGGCAAGAAGCATGCCCAGTGGTACCAGGTTAGGACAATAATTCTGGATAGAGGCAGTGAAGACTGCATGCTATCTGGTTAACAGATCACCTTCATCAGTGTTGGAGGATAAGACTCCACATGAGGTATGGACTGGTAAGAAAGCCTCTCTTTCACATCTAAGGGTATTTGGATGTGATGCATATGTACATGTTCCAAAGGAGAAAAGGACCAACTTGGATAATAAACCTAAAAGGTGCATCTATATTGGGTATAAGGATGGTTTAAAAGGTTACAAGCTTTGGAACCTGGAAACAAGGAAGGTTGTGTACAGCTGAGATGTGGTGTTTAGAGAGGTGAAAGATGTTGTTAAACATAAAATCATACCGAAGGAACCCGAGAAGATAGAGTTTGAGCTAAAGGAGTACAAATCAGAATCTACAGCAGAAGAAGATTCAGAAGAGGAAGAGCCACAAACTCCATCTTTGAGAAGATCAGTTCAAGAAAGAAGGCAACCAGAAAGGTATAGTCCATATGCTTTCTGTTCAGGTTTTTCCTTAACTATAACTGATGATGATCCCAGAACTTTCAGGGAGGTAGTAGATTCAGAGGATGGAAAACTTTGGAAGGAGGCCATGGTTGATGAAATGGCATCCTTACACAAAAATGAGGCATGGGATCTGGTGGAGTTGCCGGCTAGAAGGAAGCCCATCGGGAGCAAATGGGTGTTTAAGAAGAAGATGAATGTAGAAGGCAAGGTGGAGAAATATAAAGCTCGGTTGGTAGCGAAAGGTTATTCCTAGGTGTTGGGAATTGATTTTGGTGATATTGTTTCTCCTATTTCCAAGGTTACTTCTATTAGATTACTTTAATTTGTTGCTGCTGCATTTGATTTTGAGATAGAACAGATGGATGTGAAGACAACATTTCTTCACGGGGATTTAGAAGAGGAGATCTACATGAAGCAACCTGAAGGCTTTATGGTGAAGGGTAAGAAAGAACTGGTATGCAGGTTGAAGAAGTCTCTGTATGGGTTAAAAAAATCACCAAGGATGTGGTATCAGAAATTTGATACCTATATACGGGGACTTGGCTTCACCAGAAGCAAGGAGGATCACTGTGTTTATTTTAAATTAATTGGTGACCGTGTTATTTATTTGGTCTTGTATGTGGATGATGTGTTGTTGATTGGAAATGACAAAGAAATTATCCAAGATTTGAAGACCCAACTGTTCTCCAAATTCGACATGAAGGATCTTGGTGCTGCAAACTATATTTTGGGCATGGAAATTAAGAGAGATCGGGTAAAGAGGACGCTTTGGTTAAACCAGAGGAAGTATGTCGAAACTATATTGCAGAGGTTCAATATGTAGGATAGTAAACCAGTGAATGTTCCTATTCCTGTAGGTGTAAAGCTGTCTGCTGAACAGTGTCCCAAGACACAAGAAGAAGAGGAGTATATGTCCCATGTTCCATATGCAAGTGCAGTGGGTAGCCTGATGTATGCAATGGTCTGTACTAGACCATACATTGCACATGCAGTGGGAGTATTGAGCAGGTTTATGTCAAACCCAGGGAAGGAGCATTGGACAGCAGTGAAGCGGGTTTTTAGATATTTACGTGGCACTAGTGATTATGGCTTGTGCTACCAGGGAAGACCAGGATTGGAAAGAATATTGGACATTCGTGGTTTTGTTGATGCAGACTGGGCTGGAGATCTGGACCAAAGAAGATCTACAAGTGGGTATGTGTTTAGCCTATTTGGAGGCGCAATCAATTGGATGAGTAAAAGACAGTCTGTAGTGGCTCTTTCAACTACAGAGGCAGAATACATAGCAGCCACTCATGCAAGCAAGGAAGCAGTTTGGTTGCAAATATTGTGTTCAAGTATGGGGTTGGTACAACAAGCTATAAGGATATACCGTGATAGCCAAAGTGCAATTTTCTTGGCTAAGAACCCTGCTTATCATTCAAAGACAAAGCACATTGATGTTCAATATCACTTTGTTAGAGATATGGTTGAGGCTAAAAGGGTGTTGCTGGTAAAGGTGGACACTTTGAAGAATGTTGCAGATGCATTGACGGAGTCTATGAGCACTCAGAAGTTCTCTTGGTGTAGAGAAACAATAGGTGTTGAAGAATTGGGCCAATGACTAAGCTCTCCTATGGCCCCCTGTGGAAAGAAAACAACAAGTGGGAGAATTTTGGGTATGTGTTATATTCTTTCCACGACTAAGCACACGTGGGGGGGTGATAGCCCCCCCTTTGTGCTGGGCGCAATGGGGAGGGGTCACAGGGGGGGCGGTAGCCCCCCCTGATGGGGTCTAGGGTAGCGCCCCGACGAAAATTTTTGGTACTTAATTTCCGATGGGTAGTTCGCGTCCATGGTTTTGTGCATGGTTTTGCACATGGTTTTGGGGTACGATGGTTTTCGGCCCCTCGTATTTTTTGTAGATCCGATCAAGGGAACTACGGTTATTTTCTAATCCAGGGTTAATGGGTTGGGGTTTATGTATGCTTCGACATGTATATATATGTTTTGTAACACTAAAAGGAATATAATGAAAAATCAAGCTGGTCCTCCCGATTTGGGATCTAGGGGAAAATCTTTGTGTTTATCTGTTTTATGTTTTATGCTCTCGCTATTGTTTATTTTCTGTTAGAAGATTCGTATGTAGATAATTTCTATTCAGGGTTAAAACCTACATAAAGGGATTTTATGTGGGCCATAACCCACAGGTCCACGGTATTTTTTAAAGAGTAGTTTCTTGTTGCATCAAAAGCGAAGTCAATGAATAAGATGAAACGTATATAATTTCTTTTGTGTATTTTACCCTTCATTTTTCTAAATAGTTATTGTTTTCCAAAAAACCTGAAAAAAAAATATAAAAAAATAAAATAAAATAATAAAATAAAATAAAAAATAAAAATGAAAATAAAAATTTGAAAAAAAATATTCAAAAAAATTAAAAAATATTCAAATGTGAAAAACGAAGGTCGGAGATCAACACTTTCTATTTCATTAAAGCATTTGACAACTTTTTGACTTTTTGACTGAGAATGAAAATGAAAAAGTTGGGAAGAGATTGGTTTTATCAGTATTCAAAATAGTTAAATATATTACATGGAAAACATCGATATTAAATAACTTGAGTGAAACTAGAATAAATTAAAGTAAATATAATTTTCTATGATACCTAGAAGACAACAGAATCAAATGTGATAACATGTACATACAATGAAGTTAATATATCAACAACAATTAAAACAATTTCTAGAGCAAAAATATGTGTTAGGTGTAATTATTTATTAATTTGTAATATGCATGTGTGTGGAGTATAGCTATTAAATTTAAACATAAATATCTTTGTCATGCAAAAATTTCTTTAGTTTATAATAGTATAAAAAAAAATATCTTTGCTAGGTGAATTTGTTTTTCATCATTTTTGTGTACAAGATTTTTTTTAATTGGAAATTTGAGTAAGTGTCTAATTGCAAGTTTAAATGCTATGCATTATACAAAATAATAAATGGTCTCGTAAATGTTTTATTTTTGATAAAAATTAGTTTATTAAAATATATTCCCTCACTAAGAAACTACTCTAGAAATAGATACATTGTTTTTTCTTGCAAAGGATCCTCAAAGGAGAGAGATTGATTGGTGTTAAAAAAGACTATATTGTGAATTGATTGCTACAAACAACCAACATGTTTAGACTTGGCAAAAAAAATTCTAGAAGTAAAACACATTTATAGTATGAGATCATCATAAAGGAGTGAGAGCGCCTTCAGGAGGCCAATTGAGATTTGAGATTTGGTAACAATATTCTCTTGGGCTGACTAGCTGCACTACGGTTTAGGTTTTGGTTTTTAGTGGCATTGTGTTACATTTGTAGGTCTTATAGATGCTAACAAAGAGAATCAATTTCATCCTCTGCACCAGTTAATTTAACTTTTATATTTTATGAAAAACTCTCTTTGATTAAGGAAATGGAAGTTGACATTTGCTGATAAAGTTTCCAATTACTATTCATGTGTTCGAGGTGGAGTGATTATTTTTGTTGGAAGCAATTACTAACAAGTTGAGGGATATTTATGGCTTATTATGTCTTACAAGTTCTCTCTAATTACATCGAAGGTGTTTTCTATATGGGGTTCTATGTGCTAACACTATTCATTGTAGTGAATGAGAGTGCATACTTTTCGTCCTCCTCCCTTCAATTGGACTTTGACACATGTACTTTCAGAGGAATTAATTTCTCTTGTAGAGTGATAATACTGTGGACTATCGGATGACAAGGTGCAACTCCAATCTTCGAAGCAACTTTTGGAAATATGAAATTTTGGTAGAATAAGCTTTTGATATTGTGTCATGTTGTCAGTGCAAGTGAATCTAACTTTTATATGTTCCGAATGAAAGAAATGCATTTGAATATCAGAAAGCGACAAACAATGAAAAAATGCATGAGATGTAGGCAATGGAAAATAATTTCCTTTCCATGGCAAGTGAAGTGGAGAAGGCTAAGTTCATGGCTATTATTCCCTTTGTAAATGTTATGCTCATTTAGATCATAATATCAAATGATATTGTAGTTTGCAAAAATGTATTATTGTTCTAGCATGAAGCAGTCTCATGGTTATACATTTTTTCTATATTCGCGTGAGAACATGGCCCTCTAGTTATCATCCTTATGTGTTTTGGCTTTGCTTAAAATTTATCATTTGATATCAGGGGCTTATGGTGTTTCTTTTAATGATGTTGATGCTCCCTTCCATTCTGCTGGACTTATGGTGTTTCTTTTAATGATGTTGATGCTCCCTTCCATTCTAGTGGACCAAATATATATGGAGATGGCCATGGAAGTTCTTAGGTGTGCCTCTTGGTTTGTTGAAGGTTGTCTTAATTTTTTTTTTTTATCTTTGGTCTGTTTTCTCTTAATTTTTTTTTTAATCTTTATATGCTATTTTGAATTTAGACTCCTGTTAATGTTGCGAGTGTTGCTACTTATGGTGCTGGTCCTGTTGATGGCTGGGCTGGATATGATGTAGCTCAGGGTGGTGTGTCACTCATGATATTTTATTTTATAACTCTATTTTTTTCATCTTCTCTATGTTTACATTTAGTATCATTTGTTATTACTTATAAATATTGTTTGGAATTCAAAGGACTCTTACACCCAAAAGTGTTGTGAATTATGGTTTTGGGCCTATTTCTGGTCATGGTGGATATGATGTGCCTCAAGGTGTTGGTTCACATGTGTGTTCGTCTATTTCACAAATATTTTTTTACATTTTTTGGCTGTATTTTGAGTATTTTTACTTGAGTTTTAATGTATTCCTTATGAAATCATATGCCAGTTTCCCTTGTGAATGGAAATCCTTATGGAACTAGACCCATCGCTGCATGAAGAGGTTATGATATGCCTCGAAGTGATACCACTCAAGCTCAGAGATAAGATAGGTTGCAGTTTTGTTAATCTGGTATTACTTTTCCCTTGAATGAGGAAAATAATTTGAAATTAAGAGTTAAATAGGAGGGTATCAAGATTTTTGCAAGTTTACTACTTTTATTTATAGCTTGGATGGTTGAACATTTTGAATATGTAGTTATGCTACACAGTTTGAAAGATATATTTTCCTGATGGGCCTTATGTGTTGTGTTTATTAAATTTTGGATTTTTTTTTCCTCGTATATAATTTTAACATGATTTTTAGTTATGGACATTTAATGTAAATTAAACATGAAGTGTAATATATTATTTATATTTAATTTTTCAAATTTAATGTCTTTTTTTTACGTCGAATGTCTTTTCTATATGGGGTTTTATGTGTGAACGTGATTCATTGTAGTGAATCAAAGCACATACTTTTCGTCCTCCTCCTTAAAAATTGACTTTGACACGTGTCCTCCTCCTTTCTGTGGACTTGATTTCTCTTACAGAGTGGTGGTACCAGGGAATTTTGAACGATAGGTTGCAGCTTGTTGGAAATACTCCCAAGCAACACCATGAATAAATACTGGAACAACCATACTTCCATTGAATTTTTATGTAGAGAAGGATGAAGCTCAGAATTCAAATCTAAGTCGTTATCATGCAATTTAAAAAATAGAGTACCCAAGCCCTTTCTTTGCATTTAATTTCCTTCCCACTATATACCTACCTATTCATAGTTTGCAACCCGCAAGATTTAGCGTTTACTAATTAAGCCTTTTCGCGAAGTTATATTTCCACCAATGAGATATCAGCAAGACCCACCAACCATTTCCACATTACCAAGACCACCCACAACCTTTTCATTTCATTTATTTCTTACCTTCCACCATTTCTCACTTCCCGCGGTTTACCATATCACCGCCCACACTTCGTAACCTTTACCATTTACATTTTAGTGCCCGCACTGAAACCTTGCGATGTTTCGATGCGACATCATCATCGTACATCAAAAAAATTACCTTTCGCATTTCACACATTTTCTAGTTTACCTTTTAGCGCACCTGAAGCCCGCACTTTGCAAGATTTATGTTATAACTTTTTTGACTGTCCACAAGTTCACACTTTGAAAATTTTATGACTTACCTTTAAGCTACCATAAAGTTATTATATTTATGTTGCAATGCGATTTAAATTGAACGTTGCAAGCTCAGGATGAAAGCGCATATAAGAGCCTGCAAGCTCAAGAGGATAGCCTCTACAAACTAAAAGATTTAAGTTGCAATGCGATAAGTGCCAATCGTATCATGCAATGTTAAATGTTATAATCACCGGTATGCAATTTGTGATGGAGGGTATGGATGCAATGTGGTCTCATAGGTGGAACCCATAACATTTCAGGAACACCATTTTCTGTCATGTATGCGTTTTCATGTAGAAACATAAGAATAGAGCAGAAGGATGATCGGGTTGTTAACTCTCTATTTCTGTATTGAATAACATTTAAATTATAGGCTTCGACCAATTTTGTATTAAAGAAATTAATTTCATTTTGTTTTATAGAGAGTTGAATGAAAAAGAAGATTTCATTTCCTCTCCTATGTTTCTCTCGGTCTGTGTATATGAATTTTTATTTCCGCAATATTGCATTCTCTGTGTTGTGGGGGAATCAAATCCCTCTACTTGTTTTTTTATTCATAATTTCCAACATGGTATCAGAGCAGGTATCAGATCTTAGTGAAAGAAAGTGTTCTTTACTAAAGAAGTTGAAATATTTTTTTTGAGAAGCTGATTCTCCAACAATGAGAAGGTTATGTTTACACTGTCAAGATGGAAGCAGCAGGAACAAGCCTCACTAATCCCCAAATACCACAGTTCAATGGGAATAATTATGATTATTGGGCCATTACAATGAAGGCCATGTTTTCTTCACAAGATATTTGGGAGCTGGTAGAATATGGGTTCCAAGAGCCACCAGATGCAGCAACATATAATTCTTTGACACAAGCATAAAGAGATTTGTTGAGAGATAATAAGAAGGTCCCAAAGCCCTCTTCTATGTTTTCCAAGAAGTACATGAGACTATTTTCCTAAGTGTTGCAGCAGCAACAAAGTCCAAGGAGGCATGGGATACCCTCTAGACAACCTACCAAGGCATCACAAAGGTGAATACAACAAAACTTCGAATGTTGAGAAGAGATTTTGAAACTCTTTGCATGAAAGAATCTGATAACATAGACTCATTATTTACACATGTGAATGGGTTGGTTACCCAAATTAGGTCTCATGGAGAGACAATTGAAGAAAGGAGAATAGTTGAGAAAGTATTAAGAAGTCTACCATCAAGGTTTGATGCCAGAATTGTGGCCATAGAAAAGACAAAGGATCTCTCATAGTTTTCAGTGGATGAGCTTCATGCACCACTGATGTCTCATGATCACAGACTAAACAGAGCAAAAAACTCCTCATTAGATCATGCATTCAAGACAGAAATGTCTTTTTGTCAAGGTAGAGGTCTAGGAATATCAAAGTAATGAGGAAGAGGAAGAAACCCATACAGAGGTGGAAGAAGCAGCCCTACAAGCACAAGTGGAAGGGGGAACGAGAAAAATCCAAGACAAGGCTCAAGCGAGAATCAAGCACAAGGACAGAGGTATGATAAATCTCATGTCCAATTTCACTATTGCAAAAAGTATGGTAATTATGCAAATGAATGTAGAAAGAGGCAAAATGACATGGGTAGTAAACCCAGTGTAAATTTCACAAAAATAAAATCTAAATGATGGGAGCGTGCTTTTAGCTTGTAATGTAGCACAAGAAAACCAAGAAGATGTATGGTTCTTAGATTTAGGGTGTAGCAACCATATGAATGGAAACATAGCAATTTTTCCTATCTAGATGAAAGTGTAAAATCTGAAGCGATAATGGGGATTGATAGCAAGGTCTATATCATGGGGAAAGGAATGATAAACATATTGAAAAATAATGGAGAGAAGAAGTTCGTGCTAGATGTCTATTATGTCCCTGGCCTGAAATGTAACCTTCTAACCATTGGACATCTCGTGCAAAAGGGCTACAATTTTTTTTTATAAATGATGTCTGCACAATCATGGATATACCTCCAAGTAGACAGCTCATTGAAAAATTCATATTAAAAGAAAGAGAATGTTTCCTCTCAAGATCATATCAGACTTGAATGAAGGAGGTGTTGTAGAAGCTGTCACATAAGAAGTATTTCAAGAAGAAGTGAAAGATGAGAACTGGTTATGGCATTTGAGATTTGGTAATCTTAATTTCGGAGGTTTGAATTTGTTGCATAGAAAAGGAATGGTAAAGGGCTTACCACTCATAGAGAAACTAGATAGCCTATGTGAAGGCTGCATCTTGGGAAAAAAACAAATTGAATCATTTCTAGCAGGAAAGAGTATAAGGGAAAAAGCACCTTTGGAGATTGTCCACTCAGATCTATGCGGACCAATGCAAATTCCATCATTAACTGGAAATCATTATGTTTTGACATTCATATATGATTACAAAAGGAAGACATGGGCCTATTTTCTAAAAAATAAAAGTGAAGTGTTTGAACAGTTCTACCACTACAAATCTCTTGTTGAGAATCAAAGTGGACACTACATAAAAGTGTTGAGAACTGACAGAGGTGGAGACTATATCTCCAAAGACTTCCTATGTTTCTGCAGGGAGCATGGAATACACAAGAAATTTTCCACAAGGTATACACCTAAGCAAAATGGTGTTGTAGAAAGAAAGAATAGGACCATCATAGATATGGTAAGAAGTATATTGAAGGAATAGCATTTTCCAAATGAGTATTGGGAAAAAGCTATCAATTGTGCACCATATATCTTAAATAGGTGTCCAACCAAAAGTGTTATGAACATAGTTCCAGAAGAAGCATGGAGTGGAACAAAGAAATTTTTCACTCACATGAGAGTGTTTGGATGTGTGGCATATGCACATGTCCCGGATCAGTTAAGGAAGAAGTTGGAGAGAAAGAGGGGGAAATGTATATTTCTTAGATACAGTGATGAATCCAAGGCTTACAAGCCCTATAATACATTAACCAAGAAATTAATCATAAACATATATGTTCAGTTCATAGAAGAAGAAGCTTGGGATGGAAGTTTAGAGAAGAAAGTAAATGTGAAGACATGTATGTCTCATGAAGACAAAGAGGAATTGGTTGAAAAAACTAATTCCTCAATGTTGGCTCCTCTTCCATGTTCACAATCTCAATAGAGAACACCGCAAGAAAGTAATAGAACAATATTGAGAAACCAAGGAAGTGCTTCTCCAAGCACACTGTGAGGATCAATAACTCCCTCGAGTCCAAGTGCATCTCCAAGAACATCTTTATCAAATACAAGAAGACCAAGATTCATAAATTGAAGTGAAATTTATGACAAAGAAGAAGTTGATAATAATGTTGGTCTGAATTCTTTATTTGCATTATTTTTTCATGTTGATGACCCAATTCATTTTGAAGATGCAGTCAAATAAGAGAAGTGGATTGAAGCAATGAATGAAGAGATAAGAGAAAGATAAAATAATTATACATGGGAGTTAGTGGACCTCCCACAAGGAAAATAAGTTATTGGAGTGAAATGGTTCTATAAGACCAAATTAAACATTTAAGGAAATATAGAAAGGCACAAAGCAAGGCTAGTTTTCAAAGGCTACAAGCAGCAGCAAGGAAGATATTATGAGGAAACCTTTGCACCAATTGTAAGGATGGAGACAATGTGGATAGTGTTGTCCATAGTAGCACAATAAAAATAGAAAGTTTATCAAATGGATGTAAAGTCAGAATTCTTGAATGGAGTGTTGAAGGAGGAGGTGTATGTTGAAAAAGCTCCTGGCTATGAAATATAAGGCCAAGAACACAAGGTGTGTAAGTTGAGGAAAACTCTTTATGGGCTAAAGAAAGCACCAAGAGCATGGTACAAGAGGTTTGACACTTACTTGATGGAAAATTGCTTCGAAAAATGTGATGGTGAACCCACACTCTACATCAAAGAAAATGACGATAAAATTCTTATTGGTGTTTTGTATGTAGATGATTTAATATTTACAGGCAATGATGTTTCTCTCATTGCTGATTTAAAAGAAGTCATGAAAAGTGAGTTTGAAATGACTAACTTGGGTTTGTTAAGATATTTTTTGGCCATAGAATTAAAGAAAACATAAAAGAGGGTTTTCATCTCCCAAGTAAAGTATTTTGTAGAAGTTTTAAAGAGGTTCAATATGCAGAACATCAAGCCATCATTAACTCCAATTGTCATGGGGTTGAAGTTGAGCAAGGAATATTGCAGCAAGAATGTCAATCCAACATTCTACAAAAGCATGGTTGGCAGTATAATTTATTTGACTACAACTAGGCCTGATATAATGTATGCAGTAAGCTTGATATCTAGATTCATGGAGACACCCAAGGAGACACATTGTCAAGAAACCAAGAGAATTTTAAGGAATGTGAATGGAACAAAGTAGTATGGTGTTCTATACTCTGAAACTGATAATTTTAATATGATTGGTTACACTGACAGTGATTGGACTAGAGGTGTTAATGACATAAATAGCACATTAGGGTATTTTTTTCATTTGGGACTGGGAGCCATTTCATGGGCTTCCAAGAAGCAGCCAATGGTTTCATTATCAATAGAAAAATCTAAATATGTAGCATCAACAATAGAAGCATGCCAAGAATTTTGGATGAGAAGGATGCTGAGGGATTTATGTCATGAAAAAGATAGGAACCATAATTTTTTGTGATAACAGATCAACATCGGTGGGACCCACAAATCATTGATGCATTACCAAGACCACCCACAAACCTTTGCATTTCATTCATTTCTTACCTTCTGCCATTTCACACTTCCCGCGGTTCACTACATCAGTGCCCGCACTTCGCAATATTTACCATTTACCTTTTAGTGCCCACACCAAAATCTTGCGATGTTGCGATGTGACATCATCATCACACATCGCAAAAATTAAGTTTCACATTTTTCATATTTTCCAGTTTACCTTTTATCGCGCTAACAACCCGCACTTCACAAGATTTATGTTATACCATTTTTTACCACCCACAAGTTTGTACTTTGTAAAGTTTACAACTTACCTTTAAGCCACCCACAAGTTATTCTATTTGGGTTGCGATGTGACCGCAATCACACGTGGAAAGCTCAAGAGGATAGCACCCACAAAATAAAAGATTTAAGTTGTGAAGCGATAAGTTCCATCACACATCGCAATCACAAAAACATAATTTTTCCCGTATCGAGCAATGTTAAATGTTATAATCATCAGAGGGCATGGACGCGATGTGGTTTCACAGGTGGAACCCATAATATTTCGGGTATGCCATTTTGTGTTCTATACGCATTTTTGTATAGAAACAGAAGAATCGAGAAGAAGGACGATCGGGTTGTTAACTATCCATTTCTAAATTTAATAGCATTTAACTTATAGGCTCTGGACAATTTTATATTAAAGAATATAATTTCATTTTTTTTCACAACGAGTTGAATGAAAAAGAAGATTTCAGTTCCTCTCATGTGTTGCTCTCGTTCGGTGTGTATGAATTGTTATTTCCACAATATTGCATTCTCTGTGTTGTGAGGGAAACACATCCCTCTGTTTTTTGGTTTATTCATAATTTCCAACATAGCTCCGATCTTGATGTAGCTACCCCGCGGAACTGAGCGTGAAGGGAAGAGACAAGAAGGTGACTGCCTGCAAGAGTGCTTTCAATTCCTTTGGGAGTTTGCATGTTAATTCTTGTTGTATACGCCAATTATAGTGGCCCGCACTGGCCTAAATTTGATTTAACGCTCAATAATTCCCACGACGAACCCGGATACGAGTAAGAAAGTCATCACCATCTTCTATGAGTCAAGGAAAACTAGTTATACCACCATGACTTCTCCCCAAAAGACAATAAAATAATTCACAATGATTGTGAAGAAGCTGAATTTACCGACAGTGGATTCACCACCCTTTTGTTGGAAGTGGAAAAATGCACAACTTCTTCAGAAGCAGTGGCATGGAAACCTGTTGTGGGTATTGAAAAGGTCGATGATCAGTCGAATAAATTGTTGGCTTCTGCTTGTTTTACTTGTTGAAGGTGAGTGTTCATGGAAACACCTAAAAATATCTCTGGGTAAGCCAGAAACAAAAATAAGAAACGTTTGGATTGTTGTGGAAAAACTCATAGAGGGATGCCATCCACCTCTTGCAAAGCATCTCTATTAAATCCCCAACAACCTTGGTGGATCAAGAAACGATCGTTCTTCCCCTTTTGACAGGTGGGGTTATGATGAAGAATCTTTAGCGTCCCTATGGGGATTCGGGAGGCATGTAAGAAGCTTGAAGAGGGAAAATTTTGTTGGGTTAGATGATCTGAACAAATGACTAGAGGCCTTTATTAAAAAATTTAATGCAGGGAGGAGATTGTAGAAGGAAGACTCTCTTGTCCGCTACATGGAAATGATCAATATGGGTACCTCTTAATCTCAAAATAATCCTTATTCCAACTCCTCTCCCTTAATTAATTCAAATGTATGTCCATCTCACATAATTAGATACATATTTAGAATCTAATATTGCATAATGGGTACTTCCAGCTACACGGGTGAACACGGGAACCCGTAGATGTCGGATTTTCTGATAATTCCTTAACACATAGTGATGAATAAACTTGCATATATATATATATATATATATATATATATATATATATATATATATCTGTGTGTGTGTGTGTGTGTGTGTGTGTGTTTACAATACATATTTAAAATATTAACCTAAGTATAAGAGTTTATGAAATAAAACTATTATGTCACGGTCATTACAAATCCATAAACCAAAAACATTACAAATACATTGCGATGAGGCGCGATATGTTTATCGCATCGATCAAAAAACCGAATGACGTCAGCATAACACTATGTGATAAATGAACTGCGATGGGTTGTGATGGTTTATCACATCAAATTCTGTGCCTGCTAACTAGGAATTCAAACATTGCGATGGTGTGCTATTGGTCGAGGGGTTGGTGAGTTGGTAGTTGGGTCACAGTTATCGTGCGATCATGAAGGGTCGATAATGTGAGTGCCGGGGCTTGAAATAAGAGGCTATTGGTTGACGAGGGTGTGACATGGTTATGGCGAGGTCCACACATTGCATGGATTGGTTTTAATTTGAAAATAAATGGTGTGACATTCAAGCAGTTGGTGCATAGGAGTAATGCACGGGGGTTTCGTGGTTCAAACCACAATTTAACAAATCTGGAGGGGCACAACAGTGTAAAGAATTTGGCTATTTTCAGGGGTTTTAAATACAAAAATTCAATGCACAAGTTGAGTGCATAAACCAAACAAAATTTGTTGTTTTTTTGTCCTTTATCTTCACATCCAAATTTATGTTTTCTATCCTGCTGTTTCAGGTTGCAGTTGGGAGTAATTTCCAACACTCCTCCTTAATCAAAACTACTGCTATCTTGCATTCCCAAACATTTTATGAGATAATCAAAACTTTTCTTCCCCAATGGTTTTGTAAAAATATCTACAAACTGTTCTTCTGCTATGCAATGCTTCAGAACAACTTCTCCATTGTTCACCGATTCTCTGATATAATGATACTTTTCATCAATGTGTTTTATTATTTTATGAAACACTGAATTTTTGGATAAATATATTGCTAAGCTATTATCAGAATAAATCGTTGTTCCTTTTACCTGTTTATGGCACAAATCTCTTAACATTCTTGTCATCCATACTGCTTGACATGTTGTTGTTGTAGCTGCCACATACTCTGCCTTTGCTGTTGATAAAGCCACAATTGGCTATTTCTTAGAAGCCCATGAGATGGCTCCTGATCCCAAATGAAAAACATATCGAAAGGTATTTTTCCTGCAATCTATACTTCTAGCCCAATCACTGTCAGTATATCCAATTAACTCAAAATTTTTAGAAGAGGTGAATAAAATACCATATCCCTTCGTTCCTTTGACATACCTTAGAATTATTTTTGCTTCCTTCCAATGTGTTTCCTTTGGCTTCTCCATGAATCCTGAAATTAAACTTACAACATGCATAATATCTGGCTTAGTTGCAATCAAATACATAAGGCTACTGACTACTCTCTTATACAAACTTGGATCTACATCCTTCCTGTTGTCTTCATTGCTCAATTTCAATCCCATCATTGTAGGAGTTATTGCTGCCTTGAAATCGTGCATGTAAAATCTTTCTAAAACTTATTTTACATATTTTTCTTGAGAAATAAAATTTTATTTTCATTTTTCTCTACTTCTATTCCTAAGAAGTATCTCAGCAATCCCATATCATTCATCTCAAATTCTTCTTTCATGGTTGTCTTAAAATTTTCAATGTGATAAGAATCATTACCTGTGAATATCACATCATCAACATATAAAACAAAAATGAACATCTTACCATATTTTTCTTTGATGTATATTGTGGGTTCTCCTTCACATTTCTCAAACCCATTCTCTAGTAGATAGACATATATTCTACTGTACCATGCTCTTGGTGCTTGTTTCAACCCATATAAAGCTTTCTTCAATTTACATACTTTGTGCTCTTGGCCTTCTTTCTCATAGCCCAGAGGTTGTTCAACATAAAACTCTTCCATCAATACTCCATTTAGGAATGCTGATTTCACATCCATTTGGTAAAATTTCCACTTATGTTGTGCTGCTATGGACAACACTACTCTTACTATTTCCATTCTTGCAACTGGTGAAATTTTTCTTCATAATCTCTTCCTTATTGTTGCTTGTAGCCTTTGACAGAAAGTATGGCCTTGTGTCTTTCAATCTTTCCTTTAGCATTTCTCTTAGTCTTATATACCCATTTCACTCCAATCACTTTCTTACCTTTTGGGAGATCAACTAGTTCCCATGTATTGTTTTTCTCTATTGCATTAATCTCTTCATCCATAGCATCTATCCATTTCTTATATTTTATTGCTTCTTCAAATGAATAGGATCTTCTATATAACAATACAATGAAAATAAAGAGCTCATAACTTCATTGGTTGCCTCTTTCTCAGAGATTTCATTCAATCTTCTAAATCTCGTTCTTCTTTCAGTTCCTGAACTTGTGCTTATAGAAGCACTCAAATCTTCTCTTTGTGATGTGCTTGGAGAAGCACTTTCATCACTTCTCAAGGGTGTTCTCATACCTGCTTGAGGTGTTCCTTTCTATGCTTGTGTTGGTGGAGGTGGTGCTGATAATGAGGAATTTCTTCCTTCCATTTCTTCCTCATCATCTTCTTGAGGCAAACAAGTTTTTACATTCACTGTTTTCTCAATGCTTCCATCCCAAGCTTCTTCCTCAATGAACTGTACATCTCTGCTTACTATGAACTTCCTGATGGATGGGTTATATAATTTGTATGCCTTTGATTCTTCACTGTATCCAAAAAATATGCACTTCTCTCCCTTACTATGAAACTTCTTCCTTAGTTGATCTGGAATATGCGCATAAGCCACACATCCAAATACTCTCATGTGGGTGACAAATTGTTTTATGCCACTCTATGCTTCTTCTGGAAATCTATTCATGACACTCTTTTTTGGGCATCTATTCAAAACATATGCTACACAATGTACAACTTCAACCAATATTGATTTGGAAACTATTTTTCCTTCAACATGCTTCTTACCATATCCATGATGGTTATGTTTTTCCTTTTAGCAACTCCATTTTGTTGTGGTGTATACCTTGCTGTAAATTGTTTTTGAATTCCATTTTCTCTGCAAAAACGCAGAAAATATTTGAAGATATATTCTCATCCTCTATCAGTTCTCAAAACTTTTATATGTTGCCCACTTTGATTCTCTACAAGAGCTTTGAAGTGGAAGAACTTCTCAAATACTTCACTCATCAACTTTAAGAAATACATCCTTGTTTTTATTATGTAATCATTAATAAAAGTTAACATATAGTGGTTTCCTCCTAAATATTGTGTTTGCATTGGTCCACACAAATTAGAATGGAATATTTCTAAGGGTGATTTCTCCCTTATGCTCTTTCCTGATGGAAAGCTTTCTCTATGTTGTTTGCTGAAGATGCAACCTTCACATAGGCTGTTTGGTTTTTCAATCAATGATAATCCCTTTACCATACCTTTTCTGTGTAACAAATTTAGGCCTCCAAAGTTGAGATGTCCAAATCTCAAATCCCATAGCCAGTTTTCATCTTTTTCTTCCTTTTGGAATGTTTCTTGTGTCACAACTACCATTGCAACTCCTTTCTTCAAATCTACTCTCATTTTGAGAGGAATCATTCTATTTCTTATCATCTTCATTTGTGAAATCCTTTGATTTTTTGGTGGTATGTCCATAATGGTACATACATCATCTTAAAAGAATACATTGTAGCCCTTTTGAATGAGCTCTCCAATGCTAAAAAGGTTACACTTCATACCAGGTACATTGTATACATCAGATATGGATTTCCTTTATCCTTTTCTTGTCAAAACACTTACTCTACCTTTCTCCATGACAGAGACTTTGTTGTCTATTCCCAATGTTACTTGAGAATTCACATTTTGATCCAACATGGAAAACATAGAGATGTTTCCAGTCATATGGTTGCTACATCCTGAATCTAGAAACCATATATCTTCATTATTTTATTCAACCTTATTACATGATAAAAACAAATTCTCTCGACTCTAAGTTTCTTTAGTAAAGTTAGCACTGGGTCTATTACCCATGTCACTCTGTTTCTTTCTACATTCATTGGCATAATGCCCATATTTCTTAAAGTAATGACATTGGACTTGGGATTTATCATACATTTTTCCATGTGCTTGATTTTTTCCACCTTGCTGGCTATTGCCTTGTCTTTGATTCTGACTTTGGTTGTTGCCCCTTCCACTTGTACTTGCTAGGCTTCTTCTTCCTCCTATGTCCTGGCTTCCTCTACCTTTTCCTCAGTATTTTGATCTTCCTTGACCTCTTCCTCTTCCAAAAGACATTTGGGTCTTGAAGGGATGCTCTAAAGATGAGTTTTTTGTTTTGTTCAGCCTTTCTTCATGTGCCATTAGCTCATCAACTATAAATATTGAGATATCCTTTGTATCTTCAATAGTAGTGACTATCACATTGAATCTTAAGGGTAAACTTCTCAATATTTTCTCCACTATTTTTCTCTCTTCTACTATCTCTCCATGAAATCTCATTTGGGTAACCAACCCAATCAACTGTGTGAAGAATGAGTCTAAGCTATCAAACTCTTTCATGCAAATAACTTCAAACTCTCTTCTCATTACTTGAAGATTTGTTGTCTTCACTTTCTCCATACCTTGATAGACTGTCTAGAGGGTATCCCATTCCTCCTTAGACTTCTTTGCTGCTACAATTCTTGGAAATATACTTTCATGCACTGCTTGATAGAGATATAAGAGGGCTTTTGAGTCCTTCCTCTTATTACTCTTCAAAAAATATTCTTTTGCCTCTGTTAAGGCATTATACTCATTTGCATCAGCTGGTTCTCAAAATCCATCTTCAACCAGTTCCCATAATTCTTGAGATGAAAACAAGGCTCTCATTGTGATTTCCCAATAATCATAGTTCTTCCCATTGAATTATGGGAGTTGAGTATTTCCTATACTCATGCTTGTGCTAGTTCTTGCCATTCCTTATTGTGTAGAACCACAAAGCTTGATTGTGTAACTTTAAATAAAACTTTCTCACTGCTGGAGAGGTAAACTATGACTCTTAACACTTCTTTTCAAATCTCTAGACTGTATTTTTTAAATGAAAAATAACACTACTGTATAAATACCCAACTTGCTAAAAACATTCACTCTACTGGAGAAATGCTTCAACAATCTTCTTCTCCTTCAGCTTCTTCAAAAACTACTAAGAGCCTGGACTAGCTCGGATACCATCTCAAATTTTATGATAAATCCTTAACACACAGTGAAGAATAAAATCTCCTCTTTCAACATAGAGGTTTCATTTAAAAAACTTGTAGATGAAGCATAAACTAAAATCATACACAGTGGAGGACAAAAACATTATCTTTCATTCAATGAATTTAAACTATTACAAATTTCTTCAAAACTGGAGTTCTAGTTTTTCAAATATTCTTGCTTCTCTGCACAAATATTGCACTCTGTTGCACTTGAGCTCTCACACATTCTACACACACTCACGCTCTACTGCGCTATTGCTCTGTTGCTCTCGAGCACACTCACACTATATATAGTCTTTGTATTGTATATATATATATATATACAATAAATATTTAAAATATTAACCTAAGTCTAAGACTTTATGAAATAAAACAATTATGTCACAGTCATTACAAATCCATAAACCAAAAACATTACAAATACATTGCGATGAGGCACGATATGTTTATCGCATCTATCAACGAGCCAGATGATGTCAGCACAAAACTATGTGATAAATGAACTATGAAGGGTTTGTGATGGTTTATCACATCAAACTTCGTGCTCGCTGACTAGGCATTCAAACATTGCAATGGTGCGGTATTGGCTGAGGGGCTGGTGAGTTGGTAGTGGTGGGGTCGCGATTATCGCGTGTTTGCAAAGGGAAAATGACGTGAGTGCCAGGGCTTACGATAAGCGCCGATTGGTTAACGGTGGTGTGACGTGGTGATGGCGGGGTCCACACATTGTGTGGATTGGTTTGAATTCGAAAACAAATGGTGCGACATTAAAGTGGTTGGTGCATATCAGTAATGGCAGGGGGTTTTGTGGTTTAGGCCATGATTTAACAAATCTGTAGGGTTATGAAAGTGTAAGGAATTCAGTTGTTTGCAAGGGTTTCAAACACAAAAATTCAATGCACAGGTTGAGTGCATAAAGAAAACAAAATTTGTTGCTACTGTGTCCTTTATCTTCACATCAAAATTGATGTTTTATGTCCTGCTGTTTTAGGTTGCAATTGAGAGTAATTTCCAACAGCAGACCTATTATCCCACCAAGTATTCACATATTTTCAAGGTAATTTTCCCCACAACTTGTATGATTGACTTATATCTATAATTTTTATTCATTTGATCCCCAACATGAGGATGGAAGGAGTACTCATTTACATAGGTCTAATATTATTTAGAGGCAGATATTATCAGAATTCCACTACAAATTTCATATTTTAGAGAATATCATAACCGAGTTGTAACAATAATTAGACATCCTGCAGTCAACAGGCTCGTCGCAAGAATTCTAGTGAGCATCAATGTGGGAGGAAAAAATTACGTGAACAAATAATACCTTTTTCCTTTCTCCCTATATCTTGTTAGTACTCTTTTCCTGCTTACACCTGGTTTATCATTTCAGAGTATAAGAAGCAATTGGCGGTAATTGTCAATTATATATGTGTTTTAATTGGTGTTTTGTTTATATAATATATAAATTTTGGATTTCTATTATTTTAATTTTTTAGATAGTTATGAACATTTAAAAGGAATGAACGCTTTTGAAAAATTCGAAGGTATTTAATGGGTGTTGTCTAATTGGGAAGTTTGGACGCAGACACTGCACAATTTGGGAGTGCAGAGGATTATGGTGTTGGGTGTGGGACCTATGGGATGTTCTCTAGCAAAGGGGGCCACGAGAAGTCAAAATGGTGAGTGTGATACCACTCTATAGTATGCCTCAACCTTGTTTAAATCATAGTTAAGGACTATAGTGAATCAACTCAATACCCAATTCGGTGGCCACATTTATACATTTTTCGATAGCTTCTCAATCGGCATGGAAATGATATCCAACCTTGAAGCACACGGTAATATATAAATTTATTAGCTCGCTGCTTATTTTCCATCTCATGCGTCTCATGATCGTGTATTGATTAGTATATTAGTTTCCAAGATTCGAGAACGTGAGAGCTACTTGACTATCTCTATGATTGACAATGACAATGCCTCACTTATGATGATAGCTCCAACCTTGTCACTTGCACCATGTCGATTATACCATATGTTGGAATTTCTGAGTATTCCAAACACACATAGGAAAAACAATTCCTCTTCTAAACACAGATATTGCAGTAAAATAATGTTGACAAAGATGAAAAAAAACTTTTGTATTTCATTAAACAAGACACTATTACAAAATGAAATATCTTCTTCTGAATATTCAGTTCAGGATCACAATGTGTTAGAGTCGGTATCTTCATCCCTCCGTCAGAGATCAAATTTCTCTTGTTGCATTTCATTTTAGGTGTCTCATTCAGTTTAGTCAGCTGCATTCCATTAGGAGCATGGATCATCTGACAGAAGGGTCTTTTCTCTCATATCCCTCATGTCATGTACCTGCTGGTCCGTGTTTGTCAATCGAAATCATTCACAGTCATTTACAGTCATGTTTGGTCTCTTGGTCAACAAAGAGTCATTTTAGGGTTTCAGTCTCATTAAATCTAGGGTTTCATTAATTTAGTCTTCAAAACGGCTAATAATGTCAGCAGGCACATGAGGGAGGTTTTGAAATAGGTTTTCATTGCACAAATTTCATCATCATTATGCTTGATAATGATTTTTCTTCAAAACTCTGTTTTGAAGAAATATTGTCTATTTTATCCTTTTGTAATAAATGCAATATAATTTTCAAAGTTTTTTTAGTTGTAAAGTTCTTCAGGTGCAGCCCTGGTCACCTTTTCCAAGATCCCATGCCAGCTATCCCTGCAAAGAACAGACAAGAGATTCATCATCAGTCCAAAAATCACAAAGGAAACAAAAACAGAGTTGATTTGAAAAGTGTCAAAGTTCAAACATTACAAAGTGGGTTTTTCCAAATTAAAAATCAAATTCTTTGGCATAAAATATATTTTTGTGTTTCAACAACTCATTTACATGCCAAGAGATAACATTGAGTTGAGTTAAGTCGTGGAAGAGCAAAACAGGGTTTGAAGTCCGAAGCTGTGGGTGAGTTCACTATCGCGGTGAACTGGGTGGAGGTTGCGGCGCATAAGGAAAACGCGGCGCATAGGGCCATTTTTCACTGTGCATTTCTAAACTGGCGCGACGCATACACCTGTCGCGGTGCACTGGACCACTGTCGCAGTGCATAGGGCCGACAACCAAAATTTTTGCCACTGCTCCATAAAATTCAAATTGACTTAGTCTTCTATGCTGCGAGTAAGTTTATGAGATTTTTCAATTGCCATTAGCCAATGTTTGGTGTAGTTTGAAATGGATAATGAGAGTTTGAAATGTCAAAACTGTAAACCCTAGCACCTTGTTTAAAACTTCTCCTTAGGGTTTTGAATTGGTGTTTTAAAAGTAATTTTGGTGCCAAATAGTCCATTTCCCCCACCTTGTTTATTCCTTCCCTCACTGTAATCCTATCATCACTGTTAATCCCCTATTCCCTTATATCCCAAACCACTCATATCATCTCATTCCCACTATCCCTATCCATAAATCATTTCATTTCTCATCATTTTCACTTTCCCATGTCACTTATAAAAATTCCCAAACCCCAAGTTCCCAAAAAATCCAGTGGTTGCCCTTTGTCCCTAAGTTTTTTCAAATCAAAATCTTTCAAAAGGAAAATTATCACTTGATTAAAACCCCATTGTCCCCATTGCCCTATATCTCCTACAGTCCCTCCCCTTTGACACACATTTGGCAATTAAAACAAAGCACCAAATTCCCATTTTCCTCTCATATAAGCCAAACATAGACCTTGAAATATCATGGAGACAGACACTAATACATCCTATGATAGAGATAGTGATTCTACCACTGAGCTTCATGCACCGAGAAGGCCTTGTAAAGGTGGCAAACATGTGAGAGAAGAGCCCACCTCATTGACTCAATTGCAGGCTTGCCCACTTGCCATGGCATGTTTTTGAGAGCAGTCATGCTATCAGTATTATGAGATGATTGCTAGGATTCATCATCATCGGGAGTTGGCTCGTTTGTTTGTATTGCATTTACATGATGGTCAGGTAACTCTTGCTGGTGTAAATTTCACTTTAACACCAGAAACCATCTCTCAAGCAACTGGAATACCGAATGTGGGTGAAAAGTGGAACAAAAGATAGTAGGTGGACATAGTGCATTATGAACCATACATCAGGCCTAGCTATGTAAGACAGCTCAGCAGGGTGTTCCCATTCCAGTTCCTAAAGGAATCCTATGCGCCTTTGATGAAACTTATTATCAGATACTTCAGTTGTGAGGGTCGGTTTTCAGGCCTCTATGCCTAGCACATCAGATTATTGATGCATTTCACTAGAGTGAGGATGATTAACATACCTTATTTCATGTGCCAGAATATCAAGAGGATGACCATTCTTGTGTAGAAGAAAACTCCCGAGCAGCAGTACAACAGTATTTATCACTATGCACTCATCAAGTTCGTGGTTGTACATCAGCTTGGATTGCAAGGCATTTCATGGGAGGATTTCATTTCCCATGATCTCTTCATAGCACCTTAGGTTCCTCCGGAGGTTTTTCATGAGCCAGGCTTTTGAGGAGGTAAATCCCCTCTGCGGACAGAGGCGATCCCTACTAGCCCAACAGGGGTCTAGCAACAATCAAACATGTTATGACGCAAGTTCCTAGTTACCTATGAGAGTAGATACTCCAGGCTTGTTGAGGAGGTAAATCCTCTCTGCGGACAGAGGCGATCCCTACTAGCCCAGCAGGGGTCTAGCAACAATCAAACAATGTTATGACGCAAGTTCCTAGTTACGAATGAAAAGACTAGGGATAGAAGCCTACCTGGATTCCAACGCTATGATCTGAAGAAGAAGTGTCCCCGTTCCTCAGCCTCGGCAGATCACAATCCTTCCACGATCTCCGCGGATGAACACCTGCACATGGAAGAAACGAACAGATACAAGCATAGAATCCGACATACGTAACTAAACATCAGTCAGAAAGGATGTTACTCATATTAACATGATGGAAAACAGAGTGGAACCATAATCATAATCATCTATTAAATAATAAACGAAGAGAGATTACAACCAAGTTCTGACGTCGCGGTCTCCTTCGGATGGGTCTCCAGTCGTCCACGTCTCGCAAAGCTCGCCAAGGAAAGGGACAACCTCTCCGGAGTCTCTCGACAATGGTCTTCTTACTTGAGTCGGCCTTAAGGGAAAGAGGGGATTCTTTACAACACAAAGGCTCTTGGGAATATGAAGATTCAAAGCTTAGGCACTTCAAGACTAGCTTGCCATGGGATTGAGCAGGTTTTTATAGATGGGGAAGGAGGGAGTTGGGATCCCTATTATTATGGGATTGGCCCTATCAACAAGGAAGGTTCCATGGGAGGTGGCAAAACCACTTCCCTTCCATAGAACTCCCGCAGCCAAACCTCCCAACTCAAGATAGGCAATGGTTTGTGAGTTTGTTGGAACTCAACTTCCGTCATCCTTATTTAAAAAACAACTCCCAAATTGGGTGGCGCGACTACGGCTCTATGACAGAGCGCCAGTTGGCGCGACCTCTTTGCAGTAATTTCCCCATTGGCGCGAGTACTGAACTGCCTGCCCGCGCCAATGCCAAAAGGGATGTTTTTCATGACTTTTGCAAGGAGATGTCTCAAGGGAAAATGAAGCTCATGTTCAGAGGGATGCATTGATGATGATTTCAAGGCATGACAATGTCCACAGGTCATAGAATGGGTCCTCCATTGTGCGGGATGGGGAATGGTAAGGACGGTGACAAATTACTGTGTAACAGATGCCCCCTAAAGTATGAGGCCCGAGAGGGAGAGGGGTGAAATGCTTTACGAGAACATGTTCAACTGAAGGCCCGCCGTCGGAAAACCTGCGCAGAAAGATACAACCGATATCTCAAGTACATGATGTATAAGTGGTATGGACGCAGCCATCCGAAACAGAGTATGCTATAATCCGGATCCAGGGCATGGGCGCAGCCATCCAACTAAGATCAAATAAATAGACTCAGGTATGGTCGCAGCCATCCAATCAGTGAGTCATGTACATAATGATAATAATCCACAATCGCAGCCTGGATTACAACAGACACAATCCAGGGTCTTGCGCTCTATCTCGACCCAACAAAGTACAAGTTCAAGCATGTGAATATGTGAGCTGAAGTCGAACATGCAAGAACATCGTCTGATTACCAGCCAATGATGAAAGCTGTTAACAGACGCGAGAGAAACCACCAATAATGACAATGGCTCTCAAGGTACTACAGGTACAATCTACGGCGTGCGAATAAATGAGTTGACGTCGAACACCCGCAGAATCATTCGATCGGAGGTCAATGATGTAAACCTCACGTCGAATGCGACGAACCTGCCATTGAGGCATGCAGGCTCCAAGGTACCATCAGGAGTCTCTAGACCAACTTCCCGGATAATGAGTTGAAGTCGACAGGAAGTGACCTTGATCGAAGGTGGGCCATAATGATTCCCACATCATCGACACGAGACAGAGGAACATGATCTTTTTGTTGTGAATCAGGATCGTATGAGAAACAGAGGAAGGTTGATATTTGCAGAGGCCAACTTCTCTTGAACACATGAACGGCACGACAATGGACTTGGCAGTATTTGACATCAACGGATCAGAGGTCATGGCGACGAGGCAGTGAGCAGATGAGAGGTCAAAAGAGATTACCCAAACCCACGGAGGCAAAGTGAAGCAACGAGATGAGATGTCCCCAACCCGACACGAATGCAGACAAGTGCCATGTTCAAGAGCGACATACTGCCGACGACAACGACGATGGTTCCATTTTTCCCCCACCATTTCTCGCGAGTACCCCAATTATTTTTGATAACAAGCTTGAAGGGGATAGCATATGCTTGTGATATAAGTCTGCCCTTCGGGCGAATCCATCCTAGTGCATTTAACGAGTCCTAGGAAGGAGGAACTTGGAGAACGTCATTTCGACTAGATCCGATGTCATCAGGGTTTAACGAGTCTGACAAAGGAAGAACTCGGCGTCTTTTCATGTTTAGAGAGTTTGAAAAGACAGCGGAAAAGAAAACTCCACAGGTCCCTTTTCGTAAATAGTTCCCCAGATCCGAAAAGGTAGAAAACAACATCCGGGAAAACCTCCTAGTCGCGATAGGCTAGGGTATTCCTTTTTCGTAATCAATCCATCCCAGCCCGAAAAAGGGTTAAACTTATACTGGGTGGATGTCGATTCGCATCCATTTTAACGAGATCGAAACGACAAGGGCCTCGGCGATCTTTTCATATTTAGAGAGTCAGAAAAGAGCTGAAAGATGACTCCAGAGTGACTTTTTCGTGTATTTACCGAGTCCGAAAAAGTATAAAATACAACTCGTTTCCATCGTTTAAGTCGCAAAAACCTGCTGCTGCACATACCAAGCAAGCGTAAATTCCATTTTCGACATAAAATATGCAAATATTTGATAAAAATAATTTTTAAAACTCATTTAACGTCGAAAAAGTTATAAATATGTCAAATTAGTAAAAATAAAATTACTTTTACTATTTACCTTGGTGGAAAGCAACAGTGGTCCTTTTGGAGCAGAAACTTCTGACGGTGATTGCAACAAATCCAGTCGACCATTCAGCTTCTCGTCTGTCGCAGGTAAGAGGCGCTCTTTTGCTCTTCATTTCATTCATTTTTTAATAATTTTCCCTTAAAAATCAGTTCTATGTGGCCACTTTTAAAATTTTAGGGATGCGCCCATTGGCGTGGGTATCGGGCACAGACCCGCGCCAATGAGCGTTTTTGTATAAAGAGATCACGCCACATGGTGGGACTATTCACAAAACAGCCGCGCCAGCGGCCGAACCTAAAAATTCGCCCAAAATTTCGACATTTAGACCAAATTGCATGGAATTTGAAGCTCATCAAAGATCTAACTAAGGGTTTTTGACCATATGAATGCAGATAATCACTCAAAATGGCAATCGAATGGAAAGAAAGAGAGCACAGAGAAGAGGATGAACAAGCCATGCAAAGCTACGCTTGCATGAATGCACTTAGAAACTGTGGATTGAAAAAGTTCTTCCTCACACCATGTTTACGAGCTCAGCCCGAGCTCCTCCAGTATTTAATCAGTATCTGGGACGAACATGAACAGGTGTTCAGGTTATGAGACCAGGTGTTAGAACTGGAGGTCACCGATGTTTATTTCATCACTGGATTGTCTCGCAGAGGTCCAATCCCTGTATTGACTGGAAGCAGACCATCTGGGGAGAAGATGGAAGAAGCGATGGCACGGGTGTGCCGAGGGGCACAAACAGGATCAGGAAGCAAGAAGGTGGATATCCACACTATCCCTGATCTGTCATTGAGAGTAGTGTTCCATACCATCACGCGGGCTGCTGGGTCACAGGCTCCGCATGAGGCCATGAAGACCCAACTCCTGTTGGCCTCAGAATGCATGGGCCCCTTACTGTTTAACTGGGCAGAAGCAGTAACAATCAACATGAAAAGGCAGCTCACAAAGTGCAAACAGGGGAAACTGAAACAGTTCGATTATGGTTCCATCTTGGTATCTTTCATTCTAGAACGTTTACCAATCTTCCAGGGCCAAGGGGCCACAGTGGCGAGTCCGATACCACAAGAGCCAAGAATGGCTCGCTGGGTAGCATTGATGCCCAGATCTGGAGGTGGCCAACAGATGTCCTGGAGGCCATAGTTTTTTAGGTGGTTACGGTGCCAGCTGATTGTCGTGGAATACTGGCCCTATGCAGGAACTGACTTTACCGGGGACCCAGATCTCCCACTGCCAGAAGGAGACGACTGGGACGAGGAGTTGGGTAAGACCTCATATTTTTGATTTTATGTTTATATGTTTTTTTTTTCAATACACATTCGTCCTAATCACAATCATATATGCATGCAGATGTGGGACCTGAGAGACCAGCCGGGATGTCTCCAATCTCCCGGAGGACACAACTCGCCCCTGAGATCCAGGGAGAAGGCACCGAAGGAGATGAGCTGATCCAGAACCTCGAGGGGATCGCCCACGGGATCCCAGACTATGCCCGGCTAGCAGACGTACCGATGGCATACCAGCGCCACACGGTGGGAGTTCCGAATCGGATCCACCGAATCCTGAGGCGTTTAGTGCGTGCAGTCACGTGCTATCATGAGCACCATGCGGATTAGTCTTTAGGATTTATACCACACCTATTTTTTGAGAGACATAGCGTCTTTGGATGTACTAAGACGATTATGTATATTTTTTGAGTTTTATGTGACACACTCTATGTAAACATTTCGATATCTATATATATACATATCTACTTCTGGATGAGTCTTTCTTTACATGTGATGATGATTTATAAATTGCGCAAATGTCTGTCTAATACCAAATTTGCTACTGCATCTGTTAATGTATTCAAATGCCTGGGTATATGATGATATGTAATGTAGTCAAAATTCCTTTCCAGTAATCGAATATGAAAATACAGACGTAAGATAGACGGGTTCCTTACTGAATAGTGTCCGTTCAGCTGTAACACTACAAGTTGTGAATCTAGATACACGAGCAATTCACGGATACCAAGGTTTACTGCCTCGGTTAATAATTCCAACACGGCACTATATTCCGCGATGTTGTTCGTGGTACATCCTAGACACACACCTTGCAGGTCAATCAACTCACCAGCAGGATCGTAGATTACCCAGGCTGCGGAAGACAGATTCCTGGTACTGCGGGAGGCACCATCCGCGAAACCAACAAATGGATGAATAGACATCTGCACAAACAGGAAGACTCGATCAGCAGAAAGATGTTTACAAAGCACACCACACTATGCACACAAATGACAATCACACACCTATGTACACACACCACACCAATAAATCACTTCAGGCATAGTACTTTTTAAGGTACAGCCCATTTCTGGGCTGCGCCAGCGGAACTCCTTCGTAATCTATAAGCTCGTAGGCCCCATTTTTCAAAACGCGCTTTACTATATAGGGCCCGTGCCACATAGGCTGGAGCTTACCAGCTCCAAGCTTATCATGTGCTTTATCGTACAAGAGAACGAGGTCTCCTTCAATGAAAGAACGGGGAGAAACAGATTGATCAAAATGAGTTTTGACCCTCTTCTTTTGTGCTTCGATGATCAAAGCAGCTAGACGATGGGTTTCATCCAACCGTTCGAGATACAGAAGACGTTCTTCCTCAGGAGAAGTATCCGGTAAGAGCTCCACAGCTAATTTAAGCGAAGGAATTTCACATTCAACCGGAAGAGTAGCTTCTAGACCGTACACTAATTGGAATGGTGTGAATCCGGTTGCACTCTTAGCAGATGTTCGGTATGCCCAGAGAGCTGAGAACAGTTGGAGATGCCAACTGGATTTATGAATCCCAACTGTTCGCTGAAGCATAGTGACCAAAACCTTGTTCATCGCTTCAACCTGACCATTCGCTTGAGGGTAGTATGGTGTTGAGCTGTCGTGACGCAAGCCCAACGTTGAAGTCAGCTCCGCCATCATGTAATCGCGGAAATGAGTACCGTGATCAGTGACGATGGCTTGAGGAACCTCGAACCGTGCAATAACGTGGTTGAATATAAATTGAGCAGCCGTTTTCCCGTCAGCAGCTAGTGTAGGCATCGCCTCGGCCCACTTAGTGAAGTAGTCGACGGTGACAATGATATACGCATGCCCCCCGGCCGAGTGAGGGTTACACGTCATAAAATCCACGCCCCATTTCGCAAAAGGGCCAACGGTAATAACGGGATGCAATGGCAACGGCGGCGCGCGCATCTTGCACTGAAAAATCTGGCATGGATGACATTTACGGACTGCAGTGATACAATCCTTGAATATGGAAGGCCAGAAATAACCTGCCCGCAGAATCTTCTGGGCAGTAGCATACCCGGACATATGTCCGCCACAGGCGCCACTGTGGTAGTCATTCAGGACCTTTTCAGCTTCTTCCAAGGTAAGGCATCGTCGGAGCACCGAATCTACTCCAATGCGATATAAGGTATCTCCTACTATACGGTAGGGTTGGGACTGGTGCCGAATCCGACGGCGGGCAGCTTTATCCAACTCAGACCGAAATGTCACAGTCTGAAGATACACTATTATGTCACCGTACCAAGGATCATGAGTATTGATGAGAAAAAGTGTTTCGTCCGGTATATGGTCTTCAAAGTGTGAGGGAACAGAGTCTGTAGGGAGAGAACATATCAAATCCGCGAAGACCAGTGATTTAGTTGACTTGGCAGTGGTGAACTCCAAGTCAAACTCCTGCAGGATGACGATCCATTTGGAGTACTTGCCCCCTAGTAATTGTCTAGAAAGAATATATGTCATAGGGTTGCAGTCTGAAACCACTGTTATCGTGCGCAAAAGGATGTAATGGCGAAAGCGTTGTACGGCGTGTACTGCTGCTAAGGCCAACTTCTCGACATGTGCATAACGTGTTTCCGGGTCGAGAAGGTTCCGAGACAGGTAATAAACAACATGTTCATCAACGTTATCGTCATCCTGCACCAAGACCATGGTGATGGTGCTAAATGCGGCGGCTAGATACAAAGTGAAGTCGCGGTGGTAGTCCGGAGGACGAAGCAACGGAGCATTGACTAGCAATGTCTTCAGCTTCTCAAAGGATTCCTGAGCGATTTCGTCCCAGTGAAAGGGAACGTTCTGCTTTAACAAACGAGGGAATCCTTTGGCCACCTCGGCATAATTCGGGATAAAGCGCCTGAGAAAATTCACTTTCCCTTGCAGACTCTGTAACTGATACAGGGAGGAGGGTGATGGGAGATTTACGATGGCCTCGACCTTTAGAGGGTCGAGGCGAATCCCGTCTTTCGAGACTATAAAGCCTAAAAGACGGCCAGAATCAACGCAGAAGACGCACTTATGAGGATTGAGCCTGATATTGTAGCGTCTGCAACGAAGAAATATCTGGCGGAGATGCTCAGGATGGTCCTCTCGCTTACCCGAATGGGCTGGCAAGTCGTCCAGATAAGGCTGAATGATATGGCGAATGTCATGAAAAGCGTAGGACATCGCACGCTGAAACGTAGCTCCAACGTTCTTTAAGCCGAACGAGAGTTTTTTGTACGCGAAAGTGCCCCACGGACAGATGAATGTGGTCTTATGTTGATTCTCAGGTGCAATATTAATTTGGTTGTATCCTGAGAAACCGTCCATTAAGGAATAGATCTCACTCCCAGCACATTCGTCGATGATCTGGTCGATAAACGGAGTGGGATAATTATCCTTTGGACAGGCGCGATTGATGTCGCGATAATCCACACAGACTCGAATTGTACCCTACTTTTTATCGACAGGGACAATGTTAGACACCCATTCTGTAAGGGGGATAGGATAGATAAAACCCGCATTCAGAAGTTTTTCAACTTCTGCCTTGATAGCGGCGGCTTTCCGAGGATGCATGGGACGTAAGCGTTGGCGCATGGGTTTCGCACCTGGGTAGGTTGGAATCTCGTGCACGACAATACTAGGATCAATTCCCGGCATTTCCTCGTAAGACCATGCGAAAACATCTCTGAATTCTTTGAAAAGCTCAGTATAGACTTGGATCTCCTCGGGAGAACAAGTCACACCCACATGAATGTTCTCAACAATTCCCGGCTTAACGGAGATGTTGATTGGAACATTTTGAGTAATGTTACTCAGATTACCTTCCGAAAAGACCTCGTGCATTAAGATCGGTGTTTGAAGAGGAGGGGAAGGAACCTGAGTAGCATAACGCTCCAGACAATCAGTCATTGCCCCCAAGCTGGGCATAAACGAGGAGCGATGATGTCCATCGCCCCAGGGTAGCTCCTCAAGAGACATAGTTTCAATGATAGATTCATCTGAAGGAAAAGTCTCTCTGAGAGGATCAGGTGAATCAGCCTGACCAAGCCAGGGGGATTGGGAGTAGACGTCGAGAGCCATGCTCATCGGAGCATGCTGAGGAGGTGGAGGATCCGATGCGGAAACAATCTCACAGTAGCTGATCTCTACTGGCGTTAAAGGCATGGATTCTCCAAACTCATATACCTGCTCAGGTGTAGGAATAAGCCAGGGGTCATCAGTCCTGGACAAAATGTTGACTTGAGCGGTATTCGGTGGTGGTGCGGGGAATATACCCATGAGGACTGGGTCTTTGAAAAGACCAGGTCCTATGCTGTCTAGGGGATTCGGAATCTGATCCATGTATGGCACGTTGTTCTCAGAGCTAGAGGTGAAAAATGACAACTGATCCACCGTGACAATCTTGCCCTCGTGAGGGAACTTAATGAATCGAAAGATGGTAGATGGCACGCAGAGCATGGCATGGGTCCAGCTGCGGCCCAGAAGTATATTGTAGTTGAGTTTAGCGTCAACCACCTCTACTTCTACGTTGACAGTTTTTCCCTGTAATGTGATCGCAAGACTCTCGAGAACGCCCAGGGGTTTAGATTCCCGACCATCAAATGCCTCAAGGGCATTGGGAGATGACGACAAGGCTGGAGAGCCGATGGCCTTCCAGCAAGCGGAGGACATAACGCAGGTAGATGCACCCTCATCCACAACGGCCCTATGAATGTTCAGACCGTTAATCCCGACTTGAATAACCAAAGCGATTTGATGTGGAAGCCGGGGAGTAAAATTCTCCAGATCGAAGGTGAGAAGGCTCGAGTCGGCGGGATCGATACCACCGATTGCAGACAGTAAAGCCTTCCGTTGTGAAGGACAACTTTGAAGAACCTCAAGTGCAGACATGGCACATGGCGCCTGTGCCAGATCCTCAACGATACTGTAATGTTGAGCGGCACGAGCATTTGGATTGTAAGAGGATCTTCGAAGAACACCCTTGGGAGGTGGTTTCACAACGGGTTCGAGAGTCGGCTTCTCGATTTCCAATGGACCGGAGGCAGGTGGGGGAGGCGGCCCATCTGTGACTGCCTTCCCGGGTGCCTGCCGCGATTCATTGTAATCCTTCGACCATGTAGCGACAGTGATAGGTGCAGTAGTCTTCATCATGAAAACCTGAGACCCAAACGGTGCAGATGGTGACGCCTGCTCGACCATCTGGGTCTGCTGGGATGGAAATGACTCTTTTAAAACAGCCGAGGTCCCTTTAGGGCCTTTAAGAAGTTGACTAACCTTGGACCGTCGTGGACAATCCTTAGTGTAATGGTCACCTTCACAGATGAGGCAAGGGAACTTCGGCTTACGCTGGGAGCCATCCTCAGTTCGAGATTTAGATTCTGGTTTCGGGGCATCAGATTTTGATTTGCCTTTGCCCTTCTTCTTCCCCTTGGAGGATTTGTCCACGGGATTGGCCTGGACGGCATTCACCTCCGCGGTTTTACCAGAATCGGATGAGGCGGGATTAGCAGAGGTATTGTTGGAAGAATTAGCCTTCTGCTTCCCATTCGAAGACTTCTTCGAATTTTGAGAGACGGAACCAATGACACCATCCACTGTAGGGGTAGGCAGAGCCTTAGTGGTTCCGGGCCGTGGAGCATCAGTCAAGATGTCATAAAGCGTGCCAGACTGCGAATAGACAAGATCCAGGTACTGGGCATGCGCGATAGCTTGTTCCTCTGTCACACACGCTCCCATCGCGATATCCTGAGCGATTTTATTCACAAAGGAGGTGGTGAACCAGTGAGTCAAAATCTGATCAGGTATGTGAAACTTGATCAGTCGACGACGGCGCCGCCACTCATGAATGTGATCCGAGATGTGAGTGGCCTTGTCCTGCTTCAGAGAAGTCAGGAGGTGCGTCCCGGCCTCATACCGGACCGGTAACTGGAAATGCGTGAGGAAAGCCATGGCTAAAGAGTTGAAATCTTGGAAAATGCCACGGGATAATTCTATGTACCACTTAGCAGCAGCTCCTGTTAAAGTACGCTGGAAAAGACGCAAACGGATCGAATCGTCGACCCAAGAGTTAGATGAACACCAGAGGTGATACGTCATCACATGCGCTTGGGGGTCTTCGCCAGCTTTTCCCTCAAACTTGGGACAATCACCTGGTATCTTGGTGGGAACCGGAGGCCAATATGGATTATGTAAAATCGGATCATTGGTCAACTTTGAAACGTCCGGCAATTCCAAGGTAGCTAGGAACGGCAATGGAGGGTTAACCGCCATGCCAGGCCGAGGATGAGGTCCGGTACCCATGCTCCACGATGGTTGTGAATATCCCTGCCCCCACGGGTTCTGTCCCGTAGGATTCTGACCGTAGGGGGCATAGTTCATATGACCAAACTGATTTGGATTCTGGTAACCATAGTGCGGGGCTTGATAACCAGGGTACGGGCCCTGATTAGGTGTCTGCCCCGTATAAGCAGCGTTTGGATTTGGCTGTTGAGCGTAGGTAGAACCGGGTGGAGGAGGATAATACTGAGAGCCTCCGGGGTGGTTATAGTTCGGTTGAGACTGACCATGAGGATAATAACCACTCTGAGGATGAGTAGGCTGCTGAAAAGTGGAACCCTGCGGAGCTTGGTACGTAGGGCGCAGCTGTTGATTTGGCTGCGGCATTGAATGAACAGGCTGTTGAGCAGAGTGAACGTAATGAGAGGGCTACCCTGAATGAACAGGTTGACCCGACTGAGAGGGCTGGCCTGAATGACCAGGCTGACCCGGATAAACAGGCGGTGCTGGTTGCGCAGGTTGACCTGGTTGTAAGTGAGCCCCAGGTTGTACCGGATGGGCCGGCTGGCCTGGAGGCGGGAGACCAGGTTGTACCAGATGAACCGGTTGGCCTGGTGGTGGAATAGGACCAGGTGCTTGCTGGAAACTAGTTTGACCTGAAGCAGAACCATAGGATGGTCCTGGCTGATATGCAACGTTAGAAACAACAGGATACTGCGGTTGCATTGGTAAAGAAGGCTGGATTTGCCCCCCAGGACCATAGGCCGGTCCCGGTTGATACCCCGGCTGAGGCTGACCAGGTTGACCATAAGGGCTATAATATGGTCCTTGCGGATTGTACAATGGCCCTTGCTGGCCCGCAGGGTAGCCTTGGATGGGTTGTCCCTGTGGGTCATACAGATAGCCAGGTTGGCCCGCAGGTTGGCCTTGGAAGGGCTGTCCCTGCGGGTTATAAGCCTGGTTGTACGGTAAGCCTTGAGCATATAAATAAGCCTCAGGAGTGGGAAGGCGCAAAACCTCCCCATGCTCGTCATACTGACCTGGGAAAGCATACACGGGAGTACCATCCTGTGCATAGTGCGAAAAGAAAGATCGGTAAGGATCTTGGGGGAACGATCCAGCTTCGGCGTTCGGTTGTTGCAAAGACAACCGATACTCCTCTGGAGAGATATTCTCTGGTATAGCAGTAGCTAGATATACATCTTCAGGAGTTGGCCCAGCCCTGGTAGCAGATGCTGAGACAATAGGAGAAGAGGCAGCCACACAAACAGTGGGTCGAATGGGAACAGAAGTGACGGGCGTCGAAGGGGACACCCCGGGTGTAGTGACAGCTGGCCTCGAAGTAGGAGAGGATATTCCCATAGAGGCTGCAGCTGAAATGATCTGACCCAGAGATCTGTATCCCTGAGGTAAAGAAGGACTGGTTGTCGACATGGTAGCCAGCTCAGAGTCGTCTCCCTCAAACAATCTACATGGGATGCGTTGATAGTCTTCACCAGGAATTTCCTCACCAGAATCACTCATGGTTGATCTTGCCGTTAAATCACGCAAAAGACGGCGAGGACTAGGAGGAAAAAAAACAGCAACAAACGGTGAACCCGATGTAAGAGAAAGGAAATCATCTCCTAATCTCAATTCAGACACAGGGTCCGAAAAGGGCCAATTGAACTCAACTGGTCCTCCAAAGGGTTGCTCGGCGAGAACTGGTCCCCCGTCAGGAAACTCAGAAACAACAGGCTGCTGTGGTTCAACAGAAGACTGAGAAGCTTCTGAAGAATCGTCCATGTAAGGACTACCAGTAGACGAAACCGAAGGTTCCGCCACTGTGGCAAAAGACTAGAGAAAAAGAGCAAACACACACATGGGCTGAAAACGAGTTAAGACACACGATCAAATGGTCAACAAGCAATGTCTAAACGGGTGTGTAATCGTGGGCGATTAATTTTACCACATTGGAAAGTAAGAAATTCTACCGTTTCATATTTTAAGAGTCGAGAAACGATAAAAGGATGACTCTATCTATTTCAGAGTTGACACAAGCGTGAAAGGACAAGCGCTTGACGGTCTTTTCAATTTTAGGGAGTCAGAATAGACCAAATGATTGCTCAGGAAAAACTAGGCACAAAGGGTGTACCAAATATCCGTGAACTGCAATATACACCTTGGTTTCAATAATGAAACAGAAATCGACCAAGGACTTTCCATACGTGCAGGTAGTCTCCCCGAATGATGTGTTCGGTGTATCACGGGTATAGGGCGGCAGACTCGGCTTCCTGTGGATAAAGGATTGAAAACCTAGAGGGGTATCCTTTTATATACGTGATGGTACGGGGAGCACAAGTCCGTACTAGCGCTGTCTAAAGCCAACAGGCGAATGACAGCTGCTAGGTTTAACGACGCCGGAACACGTCTCTAGCCTAGACCTTCTAAATATGTTTCGTTAAGTTCCAATGTTGCCTTAGGTTAATTGAATAAATATTAGAGTTGATCTTCAATTAAGTTTCAATTTTCAGGCCCTATCGTATGTAGTGTCTTAAAAGACTCCTAAATGCAAAGCTATATGCCACAGTCCAACATTTCGTTCGATGAAAACTAGTTAGAGAAGAGTTGAGAGCTTTTACACAAACGAAATGAACGGAAGACAAACAATGAGATCTCTAATGCAACTAATGAAATTGAAAACTTTTCATTCAAAACACTAATCACTAGCGATATGGAAAAGATCACGATTTGCACTAATTAACAAAAGCAAAAGAGATTTTTTTTTTTGATTTTCAATGTTTAATAGCTAATATGCACTAAACAATCTTGAAAACAAATGGAACAACTTGAGAAACGATATTCGAGAGAGAGAAACAAACAAATTTCACTCACCAACACAAGCAATCAGATCCCCAAATCGACCAAAGTCTCTCAAAACAAAGAAAAGACTCAAAAGCTTCCAATGGACCGTGTGATCTAGGTCCAAGGCAAGACCAAACGAATTTCGAATGAAGGAATGAACAATTACCCAAAAATCGCAACAAAACAATGAACAACTACTTAGAGGATGCGGAGAATCAATCAGACAGTTGACAGGATAATCAAAAAACCAAAACTCCCAAGGAGGGCTCGATACACTAAGCCACTAGATTCCCTAGGGCTTAAAACGTGAAATCGGTAGATAAACGCAAACAACCAAAGGACAGAGGTGAATTCCCAGTCAAACAGGACTCCAACACACTCAGGCAGTCGGAAAATCAAGAAGAAAAACACTGACCAAATCCAGAGAGCTCAAAAATGAGGAAATTCAAAAACCTTACAGGAGTGGCGCGACTGTAAGGATGAAACTGGCGCCAGAAAGAAATTGGCGCGGGCTAAACAAAAGCAACATGCGCCAATTGGCGCGACTGTCGGGTTAAAAACCGTGCCAGTCGAGTTTCTTAGCCAAAATTAAAAAAGACTACTCCAGAAGCAGATCAATGCAAACTAAGCAAACCAAGAAGCAAAAATAGTGAAAGAACCCAACCCAGAAGGTTCATCAAGCAAGGAAAAACATAAAATAATCAAAGCGAGACAACACAAACGAGACGGTGAAATCCGGACGATCCCCAGTGGAGTCGCCAAATTGTTGAGAAGGTAAATCCCCTCTACGGACAGAGGCGATCCCTACTAGCCCAGCAGGGGTCTAGCAACAATCAAACAATGTTATGACACAAGTTCCTAGTTACGAATGAAAGGACTAGGGATAGAAGCCTACCTGGATTCCAACGCTATGATCTGAAGAAGAAACGTCCCCATTCCTCAGCCTCGGCAGATCACAATCCCTCCACGATCTCCGTGGATGAACACCTGCACATGGAAGAAACGAATAGATACAAGCATAAAATCCGGCATACGTAACTAAACATCAGTCAGAAAGGATGTTACTCATATTAACATGATGGAAAACAGAGTGGAACCATAATCATAATCATCTATTAAATAATAAATGAAGAGAGATTACAACCAAGTTCTGACGTCGCGGTCTCCTTCGGATGGGTCTCCAGTCGTCCACGTCTCGCAAATATCGCCAAGGAAAGGGAAAACCTCTCCAGAGTCTCTCGACGATGGTCTCCTTACTTGAGTCGGCCTTAAGGGAAAGAGAGGGTTCTTTACAGCACAAAGGCTCTTGGGAATATGGAGATTCAAATCTTAGGCACTTCAAGACTCGCTTGCCATGGATTTGAGCAGGCTTTTATAGATGGGGAAGGAGGGAGTTGGGATCCCTATTATTATAGGATTGGTCCTATCAACAAGGAAGGTTCCATGGGAGGTGGAAAAACCACTTCCCTTCCATAGAACTCCCGCAGCCAAACCTCCCAACTCAAGATAGGCAATGGTTTCTGAGTTTGTTGGAACTCAACTTCCGCCATCTTTATTTAAAAAATAGTCCCTAAATTGGGTGGCGCGACTATTGCTCTATGACAGAGCGCCAGTTGGCACGACCCCATTGTAGGATTTTCCCCATTGGCGCGAGTACTGATCTGACTTCCCGTGCCAATGCAAAAAGGGATGTTTTTCATGATTTTTGCAAGGAGATGTCTCAAGGGCAAATAAAGCTCATGCTTAGAGGAATGCATTGATGATGTTTTCAAGGCATGACAATGTTCACAGGTCACAAAATGGGTCCTCCATTGTGTGGGACGGGGAATGGTAGGGACGGTGACAAATTACTGTGTAACACAGGTGAACCTTCACATCAGCCTGAAGGTCACGAGACAAAGCCTATCGGTGTGCCAGTATATGTCGTTTATTAGAGAGGCACCAGAGTATTGTTTGCAACAGCCCGACAAGTATGATCTCCACCCGAGGTGGAAGGGGTCTCGTTGTCCTCATCAGCAGCACAGGTACATGTACAGGATAGAGGTAAGAGGCCCATGCAGCATGAGGCCCATTCAGGAGGTCAGGATACTGATTTCATATTGATTGATGAGGATTTGAGCTCTCCAACTTCAAAGTTGAGGGAGACCATTCAGGAGAAGAAGGCGGAGATCGACACCTTGAACATCCAGTTTCAGAGAGCCAAATGGATCATAAACTACCTAGACCAGTGAAACAAATAGTTATAATATAAAAAAAAAATCATGGATTTGCAAAACATCTGTGAGAATCAGCAAGCTGCCCAAAGAAGCCAAACCAAGATGACACCCATTGAGCGGGAGATTGAGGCTGATAGAGAGATTTAGCTTGAGAGGGTCAATATTCATCTTGAGAAGCTGTTGGAGAAAGCGAACAAGGAAAATAACATGCTCAGGCACATGAAGAACCATGATTGGGCACGAAATCAAGTTTGCAAAGCGAGGATCAAGATCTTGAAAGCAAGGCTAAGGAGGGCACTAAAGCGTCGTAAAAGGCATGATAGACTCCAAATTTTGTCCGAAGCTTCTTTGGTCGAGCATAATGCTTGATGATGGACATTCAGCCCAAATTTCAAGAAATTTGGGAAAAAATTTGTCGATTTTGAATTTTTGGGCCTAAAAACATATTTTCCTGCCCGACGCGTAGCGCCACTTGGCGCGTGCTTATAATTGGCAGCTCCTTTGGAGGAAAAATTTGCATTTCTATATTTTTCATAAAAAATTATGCACTCCTATGGATTAACTAAGGATTTCATCAAGTTTTGGGTTGCCTAAAGGGTCAAAAACACCCTAAAAATGGCCTTTCTGCCACTTTTTGCACACACAGGAAGCAGTGTTAGGAGATTGGATTTTTGGAGGGGAAAATGGTAACCAAATTTAGGAATTCTACTTGGGTTGGAAATTAGACAGGCAGGGCTTTCTAGTGAGCTATCCTGTACCCAATTTGGACTTCATGAAGGCCTTCAAAATCAGCCTCAAAATTTTGTTACGCATAGAGATTTCAGGCGCGGCGCATAGGGAAATTTGGCCTATTTTTTACTTAGCAGCTCAGAATTTCGCCTAGTTTTGGCTAGTTTGATTTTTTCATGTAACTCTTGATGTAACTTGATGTAATTTCATGACCATGATGTAATTTTGGCACATTTTTACTCACTCTAGTGGATTCATTCACCAAAAAGTGAAATGTAAGTGAATGAATCAGTTTCCTATCATATAGAGGCAAGTTGTTTCATTGCCTATTTTCCAGTTCATAGTTTAGATATGGTTGAAACAGCTCCTATAATGATGAGCTAGACCCCTAGAGGAATGTTAATGAGTTATTCTTGTTTATATCATGTATTTATTTAGTCATTTTTAGGGTTGGACACTCAGGATTGCTTGGCACTTCATTGTACATTTCATCTCTCCAATTTTGGCAAAGGAATAGACGAGGGTTTGCAGCACTCTTTGGGATCCATGTGGCTCTGTGTTTTGATGGTGTGTTTCTCTATGTGATTTTGATTTCATTGATTTTTATGTGTATCATTTCCCTTCTCCTTTCTTCTTAAATTAAACAAATGAGTTATAAAGGTGGAATTCATTAGATTGCTTTGCTCTACCTTCAGTTCTGTTTAATTTTCCATGTTTTTCATCTGTTTGAAGAGGATTACTGAAAGCATATTTCCCTATTCAGCTCCTTGCTAGTATGAACTATCCATTCATTCAATCTAAAGAATCAAAACAATGTCCTTCCTTGCCCCATTCAGAACTCTGCAAAAACTAGGCCTCATCCCCGAACCCAAAACTGCCTTTCCCTTTGTTTCCAACAAAACCCTCAAAATCAAATTAAAACTCCTTCATCCATATACCTAGCCTAAAATTAGCCTTTATTTCAAGTCATCTCAAACCCCTTTGATTATTTTTTGCTGAGACTGACCCGGAGAGAGCCCTCTCCTGATCTGGTAGGGCTAACTACCAGACTGAGCATGGTTTGATGTTACCCTGAACTCTGCCTTCTTTCAGCCTGAGGTAGATTTAGGAAATAACACAATGCATATTTGTTTTTTGTTTTGTTTTCTGCTACAAACACAACGCCCTTTTAAAAATTCTATTTATGCTCTCTGTCTTCTTTTGCACACAGTCTAATTGTTTTTTTTTTATGCCTTCGGGCTTTCATTCACTGCATATATAAATATTCAACATTGTTGTTTTATATATTACGTGTATATATATTATAAAAATTTTTATGTTTATAATATATATGTTGAAGCATATATATACCAGAGTCCTTTTAAAAATAAAAATATGTTGCGGCATATTTTAAAACAAATAAAACATAAAAAAAAAAAACATTAATCCTAAGGTAACCTTATGAAAATCATATTTCGCGGACTTTAAAACTTCAAAAAAATTCTCTTTTCATAATCTATCGCATCCATTGAAAGGATGGCTGAGTGTTCTTCATTTTGTGTGATAGTTTCGTGATTGGTTGATGTTGGATTTGATATGGAGTATGGGCTCCACAACTATTGATTGTGGGCGCGTATTCAAATCAGATGGAGCGGCGTGCTAATGAAATGTTTGCTGAGGTTTTAATGGCGGGTTTGGTGTGGTATTAAGTTGGGATTGCGTGGTTTTAACCACGACCTACATTGTAGAGAGGTATGGCTACTTAGCAAAAAAATGGTTTTGCAGAGTTTATAAACCAAAAATTAAATTGCATGGTTTTACACTCAGACTTCAATGCGCAATGGAGTGTGAACAAACAAAAACATTGTTGCAGTTTCCTTCAGCTCAGATTTTTTTTTGTGATTAATTGCAACACTCCCCTTAATCACAACTGCCGCATTCTTCCATATTGAGACATTTTCTCAAATAATTAAAACTATTCTGCCCCAATGGTTTTGTCAATATGTCAGCAAACGGCTCCTATGTTCTGCATTGTTGCAAAGCAATTTCTCCATTGCTCACTAACTCTCTGATGTATTGATACTTGGCATCAATGTGTTTCGTTCTCTTACGAAACATTGAATTCTTGGATAAACCTATAGCTGAGATATTATCACAATGCATTTTTGTGCCTTTTACCTGTTCATGACACAAACTTCTCAACATTCTCCTCATCCATACTGCTTGGCATGTTGTTGTTGTAGCCGCCACATACTCTACCTCTATTGTTGATAAAGCCACAATTGGTTATTTCTTAGAAGCCCATGAGATGGATCCTAATCCCATATTAAAAACATATCTAAAGGTGCTTTTCCTATCATCTATGCTTCCAACCCAATCACTGTCAGTATACCCAATTAACTCAAAATTTTCCGAAGTGGTGTATAAAATTTCATACCTCTTTCTTCCTTTCACATACCTCATAATTCTTTTTGCTGCTTGCCAATGTGCCTCCTTTGGTTGTTCCATAAATTTGGAGATTAAACTTACAACATGCATAATATCTAGCCTAGTTACAGTGAAATACACGAGGCTGCCAACTATGCTCTTATACAAAGTTGGATCAAAATCCTTGCTATTGTCTTCTTTGCTAAGTTTCAATCCTATCACTGTAGGAGTAATTGTTGCCTTGAAATCCTGCATGTTAAATATTTCCAAAACTTCTTTAACATACTTTCCTTGAGAAATAAACAATTTATTCTCATTTTGCTCTACTTCTATTCCTAATAAGTATCTTGGGAATCCCATATCAGTCATCTCAAATTCATCCTTCATGATTGTTTTAAAATTCTCAATGAGGCAAACATCATTACCTATGAATATAACATCATCAACATACAAAACAACAATCAACATCTTACCATATTTCTCCTTGATGTATAATGTGGGTTTTCCTTCACATATTTCAAACCCATTTACCAGTAGATAGGGATCTATCCTACTGTAACATTCTCTTGGTGCTTGTTTCAGCCCATACAGAGCTTTCTTCAATTTGCATACCTTCTGCTCTTGGCCTGCTTTCTCATATCCTAGAGGTTGTTAAACATATACCTCTTCCATCAATACTCCATTCAGGAATGCAGATTTCACATCCATTTGGTAAACCTTCCACTTGCATTGTGCTGTTATGGACAACACTACTCTTACTGTTTCCATTCTTGCAACCGGTATAAATGTTTCTTCATAATATCTTCCTTATTTCTGCTTTTAACCTTTGACAACAAGTTTGGTCTTGTGCCTTTCAATCTTGCCTTTAGAATTGATTTTGATTTCATAAACCCATTTTGATTTTAGGCATTGCCTTTTGGGAGATCAACTAATTCCCATGTCTTATGTTTCCCTATGGCATTAATCTCTTCATCCATAGTATCCATTTCTTAGCTTTTATTGATTCTTAAAAATGAATAGGATCTTATACATGACAATACAATTCAGATAAAGAGTTCATACCTTCATTTTCTACCTCTTGCTCACAAATTTCATTCAGAATTTTGAATTTGGTTCCTCTTTCACTTGTTGATCTTATGCTTGTAGAAGCACTCAAATCTTCTCCTTGTGTTGTGCTTGGAGAAGCATTGTCATCACTTCCCAATGGTGTTCTCATACCTGCTTGTGGTGTCCCTTACTATCCTTGTGTTGGTGGAGGTGGTGTTGGTAATGAGGGATGTCTTTCAGCCATTTCTTCTTCATCTTTATCATGAGACAAACAGCATTTTACATTCAGTGTTTTCTCAATGCTTCCATCCCAAGATTCTTCCTCAATAAATTGTACATCTCTGCTTATCATAAAATTCTTGGTGGATGGGTTACAGGATCTATATGCTTTGGATTCTTCATTGTATCCAACAAATATGCACTTCTCCCCCTTACTATCCATCTCTTTCCTTAGCTAATCTAGAATGTGTGCATAAGCCACACAACCAAAAGCTCTCATGTGGGTGACAAATTTCTTTATGCCACTCCATGCTTCTTTCGGAACTCTATTCATAACACTCTTTGTTGGGAATATATTCAACACATATGCTGCACAATGTATAGCTTCAGCCCAATATTCATTTGGCAAATGTTTTGCCTTCAACATGTTTCTTACCATATCCATGATGGTTCTATTTTTCCTTTCAGCATATCCATTTTGTTGTGGTGTATACCTTGCTATAAATTGTTTGTGTATCCCATTTTCTTTGCAAAAATACAGAAATTATTTTGAGACATATTCTCCTCCTATGTCTATTCTTAAGACTTTAATATGCTACCCAATTTGATTCTCTACAAGAGCTTTAAAGTGGCAGAAGTTTTCAAACACTTCACTCTTCAACTTCAAGAAATAAACCCAAGTTTTTCTTGTGTAATCATCAATAAAGGGAAGCATATAGTGGCTGCCTGCTAATGATGGTGTTTTCATTGGTCCACACAAATTAGAATGGATTATTTATAAGGGTGCCTCTTCCCTTATGCTCTTTCCTGATGGTAAGCTTTCTCTGTGTTGTTTTCCCAAGATGCAGCCTTCATAAAGGCTATCTGGCTTTTCAATCAATGGTAATCCCTTTACCATTCATTTCCTATGCAACAAATTCAAACCTCCAAAGTTGAGATGTCCAAATATCAAGTGCCATAACCAGTTTTCATCTTTTGCTTCTCTTTGGAATGTCTCTTGTGTCATTGCTGCCATTGCGACTCCTCTCTTCAAATCTGCTCTCATCTTGAGAGGAAACATTCTGTTTCTTGTCATCTTCACTTGTGCAATGCATTGCTGGCTTGTTGGTTTATCCATGATGGTGCATACATCATCTTCAAAGAAAACATTCTAGCCCTTTTGAATGATCTGTCCAATGCTTAACAAATTACATTTCATACCTGGTACATAATATACATCAGATATGCTCTTCTTTTCTCCTTTCTTTGTCAAGACAGTTACTCTGTCTTTTCCCATGACAAAGACCTCACTGTTTGTTCCCAATGTTACATGAGACTTCACATTTTCATCTAACATGGAAAGCATTGAAATTTTTCCAGTCATATGTGTTAGGCCTCTAATTTGTATTATTATTATCACTTCTTAACATCCATTTCATCTATTTATAATGTTCTTTTATCACATTATTTATCACAATTTATTATATAATTCCATTTCATAATTATTTATGCTCTTTCGGATAAATAATACTTGTTCTCCTTTATTTTAATAAATTAATGATTGTTATGCATTATTTCTCCAACGATGGTTTATTAATGAATTTGTTATAACATAAATCACTATTTCAGCCTCCAAGATCTCTTCCAGATTGCAGATTTGATCTTCAGCTGATAATTAAATATTCCAACTCAAAAATTCGCTGGAATAACAAGAGATAGTTTTGCGTTGAACGTTTCAGGCTAATGGATAAGAATCCTGAAAATATGAAACATGGGTTTTGTGTAGAACATAAAAAAATAGTTTCTTAACGGGAAGTTTTCCAACATTCGGTTTTAATTGGCAGAAACGCAAGGTTCTTCGAAGGACAAATTGGCATATTTTCTGTGGTGGCCATTTTCCAAAATTGACCAATTGCAATTTCCAGATTCGACTTGTGCTAGCTGAATCATGATGGAAATATCTTTCAAATCTCATCTTGCTTATTGATATTTTGTAATCAATCTATTTACATTTGTTGTTTGTATATTTAAAGGGGCACAAATTAGAGAGAAGGGGAGGATAGAATGCATAGGAGAAAGCATATAGGGTTAAGCAAGAAGAGGCAGATTTGTAACAAAAGCATTTTTGATTAATTGAATACAGAGTGTTTTTTTGTTCCATTCATAAGCTATGATTTTGTCACAACAGTGATCAGAGATTTGGGCCCACTCTTCTCATTAGGTGCTGCATTATTTTTCTTTGGTTGATTTTAAATTTTTATTTGTTATCATTACTGTTGTTCTAGTATAATTCTACAATTGCTGTGAATGCCTTTCTAATTCAAAAATTTATCTTTATTTACTATTACAATAGTTCTGGTTGTTTTAATTGTTGAATCTATGATCAATATTGGACTATGCTATTGTATCTGCACATATTGTGTGCGTTAGCCTTGCAATAACCAAACAAACACGGATTGATAATTAATTTGGGAAAGCGTTTGAATATTCATTCACACTTTGACACCAACATTTTGGCGCCATTGTCGGGGAGGCTAACAAAGGTGCAAGAACACGATTCTCGTCCTAGGGAGGGAAATTCTATGCTGCTCTAGGTCTTGAGCATAGTTTTTCTGTTTTTCCTTTTGATTGATTTATTTGGAACCAATATCTCGTCCTAGGGAGGGAAATGTTTCCCTTCTCTAGGTCCTGAGCGTAGTTATTATATTTTTCTTCTTTTTTGATTGATTTCTTAGGAACTAATCACTCGTCCTGGGGAGGGAAATGCTACCCTGCTCTAGGTCCTGCGCATTAGTCTTCTTCTTTTTTGTTTTTATTTATGTTGATTTCTTAGGGCCTAATCTCTTGTCCTAGGGAGGGCAATGCTACCCTATTCCCAGTCCCGAGCTTAAGATTTCTTGATTTGCTTTCTTTATTTCTTTATTTATATTTAAGCACCCTATCTTTCATCCTGGGGAGGGAAGTTTCACCCTACTCCAGGTCCTGAACTTTAGGAATTGTTTGACTTGTTAGGAATGATTCACTCTTAATTCCTCATTATTTTGTAAAGTGACTAATCCTCCTTCATGTAACCTTCCTAACATCATTTTTTTTTCCCTTTCCCTGTTATTACCTAAGTCATGGTCGTTGTTACCTTAGTCACAACTATTGTTGTTCACCAATTTTCACATTGAATTCAACATATGTAGGTCTTTCTGATTTTTTTCTGTTCGATGAATGGGAAATACTTTTAATGGTCTAGGCCCTCTTTGACATAATGATTGGGTAGTCAATTTATTTTTGTTTATCTATAAACATAATCTTATTTTTAAGGAATAATTATGCAAAGATGATTTCATCATGTCAACATTCAAATTTCCTAATTGGTCAAATACCTGATCTTGTAAAATTTATGATCATGAACACAGAATTGTATTTAAATATTTTTTCCATTATCTAATGAATTATTCCTCAACCAAAATATTAACAATTAAAAATATTTTTAACAACATTAATTTTAAGGTTATTAGTTTTTGAGAAGAAAAACTATCAAAGTTGAAAATAGTTACTACACAACTTTTTATGCCATCCTTAGCTCTTAAGGAGCTGACCTGCTACCCCATCTATTAAGTAATATGTTATTGATTAAAACAAAATGTAGTTGAATTTTAAACATAAATGGTCAACTGGAGGATAGGAGGTCTCATCACGAGCCGACCTACCATGATCATAGGTCTTAATACAGTGACATTACCACTATTGGTCACCAAGCCACGATAATGACCTTTAGTCATAAGACTGAAGGACAAGAGGTCTCATCACGAGCCGACTCTTTCACTTTTGTTAGCTCCCGTGAATGGAATTGTTATTAACTGGTTACCACACTAGAACAATGATATTAAATTGACATCTAAGTAAATTGAAAAAGACTTTTGCAACTATGTACTTATTTATAATATATGGGACACTGGCATCTCAATGGGTTAAAAAGGCATCCCTGTCGAGGCTATAGACACCTGCTGGCAGCAGTGGATATGCCTATGGTATAGAAGTTAATTTAATACTATAATCTACTTGGTTACCTTGTCTTCTCAAAGCTAATTTCTGATAAAGCTGACTGTTGCATATACAAAGTTTTCCAGAACTCATGGTTCATGGGGTAACATTTAATCAGTTCTTATATGATGGTCGTTATGGTTTATATCTATTATTGAATTATAAATATTTACTTTACATGTCAGGGATGAAACTTTTATGATATTTTATATTTGACATTTTGTATCATCTAATCTATAATTCCTTTATTCTACATGTATCATAAATTTAACCAAATATGTTTTCTTGTCCAATCAATCGCCATTTATTCATATCTTAACAACACCACTAAGAGGCCTGATTCCGATTTTGAATCCCATGTAATTTGACAGACCTTGATAAGAAAATACTGAGATAACTAATTCTCTTAATTTATGTGCTCATAACAACCAAAGCTTATACATATAGGGAATGCATCTTTTCCCTTCTTATCCATTATTATTCCATGTCATTCACAATATGATTATGTCACTTTTATATGTAATGAGGTAATTGAGGTGATGAATTATTGATTAACAATACTCATGAGATTTTTTAGAGATGACCGGGAAACTCATCAGTTTGGTGGAACGAAACCCTGCTACACTTTCTGATTACTTTTTCAGCTTGCATGGCTTCCACCTTCCGCATCACTTTCAGCATCAACTCAGCCTACATCAGCTTCAAAACAAATGTCAATCCATACATGCCATTCCACATTTTTATGGAGGTAAAACTTGACGTAAAATAACATAAGGTTTTGATTTATTAAATTTTTTAGGAGAATGTCATGAAAAACCATTGACGATTATTCACTCATCTTTTTCAACCATTATTTCCCTTTCTTTACCACTTCCCATTTTTCAGAGACAAAGTCTTTCAGTTTGGGGGAGTGTTACTTTCATTATCATGAACATGCCATTACTATTTCTTATCATCCATCGATATCATTATTCATTCTCAAAATCTCCCTTATTCCATGTTGTTATACACCAAACAAAGATTTCAGCCATGATTGTGGAAACCACCCCAATTGTTTTTCTAGTGTAGCATGAGGGCATGATAATTCTCTAGTTTGGGGGAAGGGTTGCTATGCATGATGAATGATTTCTCATTTCTTCCTCATTTAAGGTATACAATACTAAAATTTATTTTTGATTATCCTTAAACTATCAACTTGATTATTTTGCTTTTTGGACACCAAAGATGTATCATTAAACCCAAAAATTTCCAAGATAAACCAATTTATTAATTCCAAAAAAATCATGCATTATTACCTAAAACCATTTTGCTGATATATTGAAATCTGTTCGTTGCATTTATTTGATTTTTGGATTGGAGAAGCATTAATATAGTATAAATTTTCTTACAAAATTTCAGCAAAATCTTGTTTGTAATGTAGTTTGTATTTACTTGTATCATACTTTGTTGCAACTTCACATACATATGGTTGAAAGTATACATGAAAATTATTTTAAGGAAGCATTTGAGGAAGAAGCCTTTTCTTCCATCAGTGGCATGCGTTGGGGTGAGCATTTTGATTATTTTGTTACAACTTGGTTAATACATAGGCATTGGGTTGCATGAGGACATGCAACATGTTCAGTTTGGGGGAGATGTTGGGCCTCTAATTTGTATTATTATTATCCCTTATTAACATCCATTTCATCCATTTATAATGTTCTTTTATCACATTATTTATCATAATTTATTATATAATTCCATTTCATAATTATTTATGCTCTTTTGGATAAATAATACTTGTTCTCCTTTATTTTAATAAATTAATGATTACTATGCATGATTTTGCCAATGATCATTTATAATGAATTCGTTATAACATAACTCACTATTTTAGCCTCCAAGATGTCTTCCAGATTTCAGATTAGATCTTCAGCTGATAATTAGATATTCCAACTCATAAATTCGCTAGAATAACAAGAGACAATTTTGCGTTGAACGTTTCAAGAAAATGGAGAAGAATCCTGAAAAATCGAAACACGTGTTTTGTGCAGAATGAACCAAATTAGTTTTCCAATGAGCAGTTTTCCAACATTAATTTTTGATTGAGAGAAACACAGGGTTCTTCGACGGACAGATTTGCATATTTTCTATTGTGGCCATTTTCAAAATTGCCCCAATTAATTGCCAGATTCGACTTTTGCCAACTGAATCATGATGGAAAGATATTTCAAACCTCATATTTCTTATTGAGATTTTGTAATCAGTCTATTTCCATTTTTTGTTTGTATATTTAAAGGGACACAAGTCAGAGAGAAGGGGAGGATAGAACGCATATGAGAAATCATAAAGGGTTAAGCAAGAAGAGACAGATTTGTAACATAAGCATTTTCGATTAATTGAATACAAAGTTTTTGTTGTTCCATTCATAAGCTGTGAGTTTGTCGCATCCCTGATCAGAGAGTTGGGCCCACTCTTCTGATCACGTGTTGCGTTATCTTTCTTTTGTTGATTTTATATTTTGATTTGTTATCATTATTGTTGTTCCAATATAATTCTGCAATTTCTGTGAATGCCTTTCTAATTCTGCAATTTATCTTTAATTACTATTACAATAGTTCTGGTTGTTTAAATTGTTGAATATGTGATCAATATTGGACTATACTAGTGTATCTTCACATACTGTGCACGTCAGCCTTGCAATAACGAAATGCACCCAGATTGATAATTAATGTCGGAAAGGGTTTGAATATTGATTCACACTTGGACACCAAAAATATGGTTGCTACATCCTAAACCTAGAAACCATATATCTTCATTCTTCTCTTCAGCCATATTACATGCTAAAAAACAATTCTCTTGACTGATAATTTCTTTTGTAAAATTATCACTGGGTATATTACCTATGTCACTACATTTCTTCCTACATTCATTGGCATAATGGCCATACTTCTTACAATAATTACATTGGACTTGGGATTTAACATACCTTTGTCCATATGCTTGATTTTGTCCACCTTGCTGGCTACTACCTTGTCTTTGCTTCTGATTTTGGTTGCTGCCCCTTCCACTTATATTTGCAGGGCTATTTCTTCCTCCTCTATTTTGGCTTTTGCCTCTTCCTTTTCCTCTGTAGTTTCTTCTGCCTTGACCTCTTCCTCTTCCAAAGGACATTTGGGTATTGAAGGCATGCTCCAAATATGAGTTTTTTGTTCTACCAAATCTTTGTTCATGTGTCATCAATGATGCATGAAGCTCATCAACATAAAAATTTGAGAGATATTTTGTTTCCTCAATGGTTGTCACTATCACATAATATATTGAGGGTAAGATCCTCAATAATTTCTCCACTATTATTCTTTATTCTATTTTATATCCATGAGATCTCATTTGGGTAAACCAACCCAATCAACAAAGTGAAGAATGAGTCTATTGTGTCAAAATATTTCATGAAAATGACTTAAAAATCTATTCTCATTAATTGAAGCTTTGATGTCTTTACCTTCTCCATACCTTGGTAGGATGTCGGGAGGGTATCCCATGCATCCTTGGACCTATTGGCTGCTGCAATCCTTGGAAATATGATTTTTTGAAATGCCTGATAGAGATAGAAGAGGGATTTTGAGTCCTTCTTTCTCTTACTCTTCAAAAAATCCTTCTCTACTTGTGTTAAGGCATTATATGCTTGTTCATATGTTGGTTCTTATAAACCATCTTCAACTAGCTCCCATAAATCTTGAGACGCACACTACAAGGAAAAGACCCTCTAGTGGATGTTTTTGAGGAAGCCCTTATAAAAATACCCCATACATATGTTTCTAGTGGAGATTACTAGAGGAGGTTGGCGAGCGGAGGCTTTTGCGGATGTTTTCTGCTTGGTGCGCTTATCATTCAACATCGCACCGGTGCTCCTTACAAGAGAAAGCACCAGTGTGCATAAAACATTGGCACACTGCACACCATCCACTCCGTACACACCTTCCCGGTGCGTTATACTATTGTAGAGTGCCAGTGCATCATAACTCTTCCACGCTGGTACATCATAAAACACTGCGCCAAAACTAAAAAAACACAGTGTGGTATTAAGAACTCGCACTGATGCATCATAAAATGACGCACAAAAACACAAATTGGCTGGTGCGTTCATAAGAAAATGCACTAGTGCACCTATAAATCACGTGCACCAGAAAAGGGTTAAAAAAAATTACGGCAAAAAAACTGAATTTTTCAATTTTTTTCAGTGCTCTAGAGCTCTCAATTACCGGTGTGCTCTACAAGAGAACGCATCGGTGCGCACAGAATCTTCCATGCCGATGCGTCATAAAACACTGTGCCAAAGTAGAAGGAGTCTGGTACATTCGTATAAACTAGCACCAGTGCGCCTATAAAAAACACACACTGAAAAAGGGTTAAATAAAAAACAAATTACGACCAAAAAACCACATTTTTCACTTTTTTACTCTCAATCACCGGTGCGCTCTACAAGAGAAAGCATCGGTCACATATAACATTGGCACACCAGACACTGTATGCTCATACACACATGGATGATGTGTCTTATTACTATAAAGCACTGGTGATTCAAGACTATTCCACCCCAGTGCGTCATAAAACACCGCGCCAAAACTGAAACAGCTTGGTGCGGTGTTAAGTAACGATCCCGATACATCATAAAACAACACGCAAAATATGAAACCACCTGGTGCATACTCAAGAAACCACATCGGTGTTCCTATAAAACCCCACGCACCATAACAAGATTAAATAAAAAAACAATTACGGCCAAAAAATCGCATTTTCACTTTTCTCAGTATTCCAGAGCTCTCAAGCACCGGTCCAATTTCTCCTTCTCTGAGCCGCCCTGACATTGGTGCTGCCATTGCACCCATTGCACACACTGCCGCTGTGCATTGGCCACTAATATCCAGCTTGTATTTTTCAAAATGGTGGGCAAATTCTCTTTCACAAATTCTATAGCCAATATGCCTACTCGACGGCGAAATGTACAAGTATTTTTCTAGTTTTTCCATAATTAAGCTTTCTACCAAATTAGAATTTGAAATAATCTTAAAATTAACCATTAAAAAGGAAAAAAGAATATTTTTTCATGTGGTGCACATGAGTTTTTTGGCTCGCACCGGTAAGCGGTATTTCCTGTAAAATTTACAGGTCGCACCGCAACCGGTGCTAACAGTATCCACACTATTTCCATGGCGGTACTGAACGATGCCCTGCATTATTTTAAAATTTAAAAAAAATTGGCGGTGCGGTCATTTAGCTGGGTGAATCATTGACCATTGGAATAGCAACATGGTGCGTTGATGGATATATCCACCCCGGTATCTGTCAGTGCACCGCATTCGACATTCCGATAAGGTCAATAGTGCGGCCGGGTAAAAGACCACTTCGTTGACTATATAATTTGTCAGGAAGTGAGTGTGCTGACACAACTATACGCGTCGGGGTGTATATCTTAGTCACCGCACTGCTCTTCTGACACCATATATAGTCAATGGGGCTTGAAACAATTTCAGGTACACCACATACAGTGCATTTTATGTCATCTGGGGCACCGCCTCCGGTGCTCTATAAAAAACAGTTGCACTGGCACTGGTGCATGACTGCTTTTGTGGTGCACCGAATGGTTTGTTTTTTTTTCCAAAAAAAATTATATATGTATATTCCTAAATACATGTATGATTTAATAAAAAAACATTATTTAATATGTCAATGATTCAGAGAGAAGAGGAGGAATAGAAGCAACAACAGGCGGAGGAGTATGACATGCTTCGCCAGTGGGAGGCACGAGAGAGGGAGAGATATGTGTACCCTCGTCCTATTACAAAAGATACCCAGGGGCTCCTAAGGCAGGTATGCCTCCTCAATTTCTATAAGGAGGCTACTTCCCTAAAGGCCCATAGTTTATTTTTGAGACATCTTATCCACAAGTGGAATTCCAATCGACATGCTTTCCAGGTTACTCTTGACCAATGGTACACACCCACTGAGGAGGATATTTATTTCATTACAGGGCTATCAAGGAGAGGGGTGGATTTTACCTCGTTCCCAGAGGTTCCAAGTGGTTCTGTAGTATGTAGTTATTTAGTTTACTCCCAGAGATACATTGGAGCAGATGTAATGTCTCCTTCAGAGTTTCAGGTCCCTGGAGGTCAGCTACGTATTTGTGCATTTAGTAGACAGGACTTGTAGTGCCTCTCACTTCTCATTTCTACCATTTCACACAACATCTGTGACGGGCAGCACATTAGTTGCCTACTTCTATATTATGTTGATTCTTTAGTACAGGAGCCACGACTTGTCAGGTGGTTTGCCAATTCTTTTCGATAGTTTTGTACGACCTTAGATAGATGTCGCGCTCATGCACAAGGGAGGGTCAACTTCCCTTTTACTTAAAGGATTTTTTGTTTATTTTTTGAGAGGTTTCCAAAGATGAGGCTTGCTTTTGTTCGCCGACCTCATAGGCTAATGTTGGAGGCCCGGATGCACATGTGGGGGCAGATGATGCCCCAAGAAGGGAGAGACTATGTTTCTAGCCTAGATATCGGATGATGCACTAGACTTACTAGCCAGTGTTGACGGGATGTACCCCTTCATTATGGTCCCCTGTCCTTATGCTGGATTGGATTGGCAAGGGTGTGCCAACATCCTCTTCACAAATGATGAGCTACTAGATGATAGAGGTAATATTACTATTTTATTTATACTTATTTTAACATGTTCTTCAAATTGTTTTTATTAATTTGTGTAATGGAATTTTCTAATTATTGTCATGTACTATATATTTTGCATACATTGGCTCTTTTGATGGCGAGGAGATGCCAGAACCACCACATGATCCAGGTGTGGATCCTGATGATGATTAGGAAATGGAAAATGTCGTGGATCATGATCAGGAGGCCAGTGGAGAGAGACATGCTCTTCATGCTGGTGCATCGGTACTGCCTTTTGCTAGGCGCGGTTGACCTGATACTTGATATAGGATGGAGTTGGGTGACCAACTCAGTACATTGATTGTTGAGGCGAGCATCAAGCCCGCTCATTATAGAGACATACAGGCCGATGATAGGCTAATATGGATGTGGAGAGGCATGCCGCATGACATGTACAACCTGATGCGGCATGTCATAGGATCTACGAAAATTGTTACGCGACTCAGGAGGACTATTGCACATTATAGGCGTGGTCGAGCCACATCACGTGATGGACATTCCGTGAGCAACGACTCATCTCATGATCGTTCACCTCGTGCCACACCTGATGAACATGAGGCTCCACTAGCATTTAGCAGTCATCATGGAGATGAGAATGGACCATCGGCCAGATCCATTCATCATCAACCTGCAGCATCCATCAGTACTAGTCATGATCATGAGCAGGCTAGACCATCAAGCGTTGAGGTTGCACCATTGACTGAGCATGCCTCCACTAGTACTGCTTATATTGATGTTGTACTACCACCAGATGATCCATCCATCAGTAATAGTCATTATCATGAGCAGGCTTGACCATCGACCATCGAGGTTGCACCATTGACTGAGCAGGCCTCCACTAGTACTGCGCCTATTGATGTTGTACTACCACCAGCTGATCCGTGACATTTATATAAAAATTGTATATTTTTAACATTATTCAGTTATATATATATATATATATATGGTCCATGTATTTTATGTTCATGTTGCAATTCTACTTAATTTACATGTTGGTGATCATCATGATGTGTAGATTGTTAGGTCATGTTAGATATGTTCATTTAATGTTTATCTTGCATATAGATGTTTATGCGATAGCATGAGTTATTTGACAAGAGATGTATATTTGATGTTTGTGTTGTGATGATGTTAATATATAATGTTAATTTGATGTCTGAATGTGTTTTTTAGTCAAATATGATGTTTGTATGATGGTTATCATGATCCTACTATTTATTAGTTAATTTAATATTAAATGACCATGATATTTATTAAATATTATGTCATGATTGTAATTGTAATTTAAAATTTAATTTTATGTAAAATTGTAGAATTGTATCTGTATATGTAATTGTAATTTTAACTGTAATTGTATGTAAACTATTTAATGTAAAATTTTAATTGTAATTGTAATATTTAATTTATTGTGAAATGATTGTAATTGTAATTTTAATTGTAATTATATATATGACAAATTGTAAAATTGTAATTGTAAATGTAAATGTAATTCTAATTCTAATTGTATATTGTCAAATATTTGTAAAATTTTAATTGTATTATTGTGAAATGATTGTAATTGTAAAATTTTAATTGTAAATGTAATTTTTGGAATCTAAGCTTTTGTGATCCATAATATAAATTAGTAGAAATTCTTTCGGTAATTATCACATGCAATGGAACATGGTCGACATGTTTCGAACCAACCAGTGTGGTTCATCATCAGGACTGTTGGGGTTCCCATGTTTTGGCCAGGTTGACAAAGACCAAAAGATGAGACAACATAGAACCACTTTGGGACCTTAGGATCTAGCCCTCCTAGGTCCAGAGAGGGATCTCTCTATGAAGTCAAAGGATGTGTCTTTGAGGCTTAAAGTATAATATTTTAGGCTAGTTATAGGCTCGAGGTTGTTGGTTTAATTGTTTGTGTTTGGTTGGAGGGAATCAGGGAAAGAAGGACCAATATAAGACAAGGATGAGCAAGGAGGAAGCTTAGGCAGAGACAGATAACTCAAAGAACATCAAAGCCATTGGGCTATGGAGTCAAGAAAGGATTTACTTGTAGTCAATGTGCAAGCTTTCAATTGGGCTAGTCATCTAGAGCATTTGGATCTTAGAGGTGATAGTTGGAATGGAACATTAAGGATAGAAAATGAGAGGAGGAGAACCAACCAACTCTGTCTATAGATCAGGTCAGAGGTCATTTAACTCCAGGCCTTCTTGGACAGAATCAGAGGTGAAGCAAGGGATCTTGGAAAGGTTTAATTGGGATGGAAAGCTCCTAGAGAGACAAAGACCAGGTTCTAGACCTCCAGGATTCTCAACACATTCAACTAAATCCTAACAAGAACATATGAACATAAAATTCATCAATTCATACATCAGAGAGCAGGCAATTTCATCCACTACACTGGTTAAATCAATTGAAATCAACCTTCAGATACACATATCAGCAGAAAACATTAAGGTAGGGAGAGCAGGAAACATAAGGCACCTATCAAGGGTGAATCTTACATTATAATTCTGTTGCTTACCAGCAGAAACATGATGAAATGAAAGCAAGTCAATCACAAATACAAAGAAAGGAAAACATCACCAGCCGCTTTAGATCAGGATCCAAAGAAACATGCTTGTCATATTAGAAACAACACCAATCAGGTACATCGTAGCCCATAGCTTGAACATTCAGTTTGAATACATCATATCTCAGCCTATCTTACAATATACACAGAGAACTTGTCTCAAGAGGAAAATACTTGCGTTCCACTGATTTCTCATCAACAACCATTACAATGTTTTCTCCTGTGCTTTATAGCAAAGGATGGACCTAAGATTGACTGAGAAGGTAGGTGAGAATTAAATGTATCTTTAAACACAATAATGAATGCAGGGTCGGAGCCCATTCTGCTTGACATGCTGTATGTTTAATCTCTGTCACCTCCCTCGAGAAAGAATGATCTCCTTAGATATGATCTCGACATTTTGGACAAAGTACTCCAGGTGTCGTGAACAGAAAGTAAAATAAACTATATGGAAGGTCTGTCTCATAAATTTCTGACTGTCTTTGAGCTGTAGTCTGGTGGGAAAACTCTTCAGGGACATTCTGTGTAATAAAAACAGTATGGATGCCTTGTACCTGATGAAGAAAAACATTTTGCCGACGAAAACCCCGATATTACCTTTTATCTGCACTCAGGATCCTTTGATCGATCCTCGGGGTCTGTAATCTGTTGATTTGCCTCTGAAAACATTGACTTAGGGCTCGAGATCTTCATTGTTGTGCTTTAATCTTCCCTTTGCTCTGTACTGGAACGTTTTGCCACTTCAAATCCACCTCTGACAGGTTAGCTCAGGTTTAATGGTGATGGGAGATTTTCCACAGGGTTCGAACTCTTTTCTTTTAATTCACATCTCATCTCCACGTTCCCGGGCCTCTGTTCATAAATTCAGTCGCTGTGGACGATCTTCCTCGGATTCAGTTGTCCTAGTAGCACATAAATGTATTGCGGAAACCATTCTCTCTTTATAAACCTGCAGGAAACATGAAAACCGTGAAAAAATCCATGTACAAGGGTGGTGGGTAATGTAGATGGGAGAAAAGGGCGTGCAATCAGTGACATGGCGGAAGAAAACGTAGAAAAATGGTGAAAAACCGCTCAGGTAGGGTTGGCAGACGTTGCAGAATGAAAAATGCATGAAAAAAAACACGTAAATAGACCAGTTTTACGTAATGGACTGGGAAGACGTACGGACGGAACACGTCACGCTGATGTGGCGGGATGGGGTGATGCGAAAAGGTCAACCATGGACGGACGGATCTAGACCGTTGATCGCTGATAGATCAACAGCGGGGAATGCTGGAAGATGGGACCGCGGGTACGATGGACCGGGCTAAAAGGCGTGCAGCTTCGGGAGACAACAGTCGTTGGATGGAGGGGCCAGGATCCAACGGCGATCGTGGATTCCGCTGCCCGGCTCTAGTTCGGGGAATAACTCGTGAAAACGTGGTTTTCGGAAACAGTACCGGAGGACGTGTAGCAAAGGATGAATGGGATCGTTGGGCTTCGGAGAAAACCGCCAGTTGCAGATGGGCGGTGCGGGAATTTTCGGTGGGTTTGGGCGGATGACATGTGCAAGAGGGGTCCACCATTTTGGGCACGCTCCGCGCCATTGGATCAGATTTCCAATGGACGGTCGAGATCTGGTGGTCAATCAAAATGTATTAAAACCCAAAAGTGCACGTTAACAAAGGTTTTTAAAAGAAATTTCGCGCGGAGAAAGGGTGGAGGGGGGAAAGCGCCTGGGGGGTTTAGCTCTGGGTTCCGGCGCCAGGTCTTATGGGAAGAAAAGGAGCGCGGTGCTAAGGCTAAAGGGGCTTAGGCCTTATTATATGGTTTTGCACATTTTAAAGCATTTTTAAGCCCAAGGGGAGGAACGATAGGGAAATTAAAGGTAGGGAAGGCCAAAACAGGGGAAAAACAGGATTTAGAGAGGGCTTAGAAGGATAATGGGGGAAATAAAAGGGAGTTTGACAAAGGGAGGAGGGGAAAGTGATATTTTGCAAAGGTATAAAGGGAAATAATGGGCCTTTTTTGAGAAATGGATCAGTAGAGGAATTACATTTTAAGCACAGTACAGAGAGACTCCAAGGAGGATGAATTTTTAGGGGAAAGGCATTCCTTGGAGGCTCCAGAAAAATTCTAGCCCCCAGCTTGCTTGTCAAGAATTTCATAGGGGGGCTAATAGTGGCTCCACATGGGGATGGCTGCTCCTTGGAGGAGTCAAGAAACCAGACATGATCTTTGGAGTAGGCCAGATGCCTGTTGTCATAAGCCATCTTTCTTCTTCAATTTTAGCTGCCACAGTGTGATATAAAGCATCAGCAAAAACATTTTCCCAACCAATCTACCTACCCAAACTACAGTTCCACAAATTTCCCTTGGGTGCATTTAAACTAGCAGACCCTTCACATTTTATTCTGCAAAACAGAAAACAAACCTATTCTAATTCTACCGTTATTGCTCCATGAGGCCAGATTCGACTGTTGACCTCATCTATTTCTCTACCTAATCTACTACCTGTTGGGATTAAACTGTCCAACAGGTTCCTTCACCTACATTCTAAGACAGGAAATTTAAACACAGCCAAGCCAGGATTAGACTGTCTGACTTGCTGGGCAGAAACTTATAGAAAACAAAACTGAGAAGGCATGGAATTCTGCAATTGTGAAATATCCTCCTCTCTTCCTCGTGAATCAGGTTTTGAGCATATTTGAGTCACCTTCTTTCTTTACTTCAGCTCCGGTTTTGGGCATATTAGAGCTGATTCTTCTTTTCCGTGCTGGTCCAGATTTTGAGCTTCTTAGGACCAGCTATTATGTTCCCTTCTGGCTCAGATTTTGAGTTTATTAGAGCCAATATTTTTACCTCAGAGGTTCATGTTTTGAGCATATCTAAACCTCCATCTTTCATTCTATTTTTTAGAACATTTTCTGTTTTGCTGAAAATAAAGGCTGCAATGGTATGTACAATGAAAGTGAAACTGTAAATGAAAAATTAGCAGAAATAGTGTTTGAGCATCCTTCCATTGACAGGACCCCCAAACAGCTCTGTACCATCAATTTATTGCAAGAAAAATGCATTAGGACCCACAGTGGCTTGTATGATATATGGACCTTGCCACAAACTGTCAAATTTGCCATGTTTGCCTTTGTCCTCTCTTCTCGAGTCCCATCTCAGAACTTTGTCTCTGACCTTGAAATCTGAAGCTTTGGTTCTTTTGTCAAACTGCCTCTTTATGCTTTACAGTACTCTGACAGCTCTGTCATAAACCTGCTCTCTTGTTTGCTGAAGATGGATTGTTTCATTGATTCTCCTTACTATACTGTTTTCTTCTGATTGGATCTCTTGCACAAGCTTGATCACTGGAACTCCAAGACTTGTAGGAAACATTGCTTCAGTCCCATAAACCAGCTGGAAGGGTGACATGCCAATATATTTCTTTGTAGTGAGCTTGTCTGCCCACAAGGCATGTATCAAATTTTTATGGCATGACCTTTTGTTCTCTTCCAGCAGCTTCTTAATGATTGTAACCAGGCTTTTATTTGATGATTTAGCTAGGCCATTACCCTGGGGGTAATAGGCAGTTGAATGTCCAAGCGTTATTCCATACTTGTGACAGAAATAAATCATTCTTTTGCATCCGAAAGCAGCAGCATTGTCAGTGATTTTTTTCCTTGGACAACCAAACCGAGATAGGATGAAATCTTCTAGGAACCTAATGATGACAGAATCAGTGGCATTCCTAGTGGGTGTAGCTTCTATCCACTTGGTGAAGTAATCTGTGGCAGTCAGGATCCATTTATGTTTTCCAGAGGAGGCATGATGAATTTCTCCTATAAAGTCTAGGCCCCATTGCATGAAGGGACCTTCTATGGATATTGGTTGCAGAGGGAGGGGAAGTAGTTTTCTTTTGCCCTCAAAGATCTGACATGTATGGCAGGCAAGAATCATTTTATGGACATCACTAAAGAGTGTAGGCCAATAGTAACCAGCCCTGAGTATCTTATTTGCAGTGGTTTTCCAACTCAAGTGGCCCCCACACTCCCCAGCATGAAATTTTTGTTTGATTTTTTCAGCTTCAGTTTCAGACAGACATTTCAGCAAAAGGCCATTTGGATTTTTCCAATATAGACTCTCATTCATAATGTAGTAATTTCTAGCTCTGATTTTTACGAATCTGGCCTTTGTTTTGGATAGTTCTGGAGGTGCATTGAGGTTAGTGAGCACATAAAGGATGTCAGTATACCAAGGAGAGTTCTGAAACTGCTCCTCAACAGTTTGATGGGGCAATCCTTCCTGCTCATCTAAGGCATTCATCATGTTAATGTCTAAGGCCTGCAGGTTTGTTTCAGCCATTAATTGGGCCAGGCCTTGACCTTTGATCAGTTTGGTGGGTTTTATTTCAAGGTCATATTCTAAGATGGTAGCAATCCATTTGCCCCTTTTCCCATCTGGGTCTTGGGACAAGATATATTTGACCACTATATTTGGCACATAGGCAATGGTGTGAGAATGCAGAATGTACACCCTAAAGTATTTTAAGTCCTTAATCAGAGCATAGGCCTGCTTTTCCATGATGCTGTACTTTAAAGGTGTGTATCTCAAGGCTTTACTGAAGAAGGCTATAGGTTGTTCGTTACCTTCTAAATTTTTCTGCAGCAAAACTGCAGCTATTGTGTGTTGGGAAGCGAATGAAAAGATCAGAAAATCTTTTGAGAAGTCAGGACTGATAAGGATAGGGGCCTGAGTGAGTGCAAGCTTTACTGACTCAAAATATTTTTTGTCTTCAACAGTCCACTTAATTCCAGCATCCTTCTTTAACATTTCAGTCATTTTCCTAAGATGCTCGGCAAGATTGGGGATAAATCTTCTAAGGAAATTGATCTTCCCGATGAAGGACTATAGCTCCTTGATGTTTCTTGGATTTGTAATTTGAAGTATTCCCTCAACTCTCTGGGGGTCTATCCTAATCCCTTTCTCAGATATAGTGTGGCCCAGAATTTTACCTTCTTGCAGCCCAAAAATAGTTTTCTTGGGGTTTAGGGACAGACCATACCTTCTACATTTTTCAAAAAAATTTCTCAGATGTTTCAGATGTTCTTCTTCAGTTTTAGAGAAGACAGTCAAGTCATCCAAGTAGATAACTATAAAGTGTCCTATCTCATCTGAGAAAGCAATGTCCATTGCTCTCTGGAAGGTAGCTCCAGCATTCATTAACCCAAAGGGCATTTTCACATACATGAAGGTGCCCCATGGAGTGGTAAAAGCTGTTTTGAGTTGATCTTCTGGAAGTACCAGAACTTGGTTGTATCCTGAAAAACCATCAAGTAGGGAGATCCTTTTAGAGCCTACTACCTTCTGTAAGATATGTTCCATTCTAGGCAAAGGGTAGTTGTCTTTCAGGGAGGCTCTATTGAGGTCTCTGAAGTATATGCATAGTCTGATCTCCCCTGTCTTCTTCCTTATAGCCACTAAGTTTGACACCCAATCAGAAAACCTCACAGGAACTATTATGCCTGCTTCATACATCTTTTTAATTTCTTTTTCTACTGCAGGAAATTGTTTTGGATTGATTCTTCGAAGTTTTTGTCTGAAAGGCTTCTGGTTTTCTTTTAGTGGTATCTTGTGTTGTATGATGTTGGTGTCATAGGCCTTTAAGTCTTCATAGCTCCAAGCAAACACATCAATGAATTCTTTAAACAAGTCAATGTATTTTTCCTTCATGTTTGCAGGTATAGAATTAGCCAGTTTTATCATTCTGGGCTTATCTTCAGTGCCTATGTTGCATTCCTCCACATCTGAATCAACATGTTCAATTGTGGGCTTTTTTGCTACGTCATCAAAATCAAAAAGGTCCTGTAAGGGTGCCAGGCCTCTTGGTATGTTCTTATGTTTGGCCTGCAGCATTTCAACCTCCTCGTTTTCTGCGTTTTCACTATTTTCATTAAAATTTCCAGTTTTATCAGAAAAAAGATTTATTTCTAAGCTACAGGGTGTTTCTGGTTCATCCGGGGGATCCTTTCTTGGGCAGCTATCATAAAAAATTGAGTCTAATTAGAAAATTCAAACTCATTCCTGCCCACCAGGAAATCCTCAATCTGTTTGTCTCCTTCAAAAACTTGCCAGTATTTTTCATTGTCTGGCACTGTAGGCCTGAATTTGGTTTGAATGATAATTTGTTGGTCAACTGGGGCTTTAGGGTATGAACTAGCTAGGCAAGCTAATCCGTTTTCTATTTTGTTTTGACCCCTGGGAATAAACACTAATTCATATTCAACAAATGTTTTTAGCAAATCTAGAGTGTCATTCCTGTATGCTCTTAGTCTGGGATGTTTCGCTGAATACTCACCATTCACCTGTTTGATTACTAACTCTGAGTCTCCTCTCACAGATATCCTATGGGCTCCTAACCTTTTAAACAAATTCAGACCTAGGATGAGAGCCTCATATTCTGCAATGTTGTTTGTGCATTTGAAGTGTAGATTGACAGTGTGGCTCTCTGCGTGATTATTTTCAGCGTTACGCAGCCCCACTCCTGCTCCAGCACTCTGCCTAGTACAGGACCCATCAAAGTTCATTTCCCACAGGGGTTCTTTGTTTAATTCATTTTCATCCCCTCCCCTACAGCTATATTCGCCATTACGTTGAGTTGTAAGATCTGTACTAGGAGAGGGGTTACTTTGTTCATGGAGATCAGGGAGGTGGCTAAGTTGTTGTTTTTGTTCTGTTTCTATTTCATTCAGAGTTATATTTTCTACGGTTTTCCCATGGTCTTCCTCTTCGTATTCTTCTAGGGTAGCCATTATGTTGAAATCCATGGGCTGTATGTTACTATTCTCTGAGACTGGTTCTTCTGAGGATTGTTCATTGTAAAGGATGAAAGAATCCAAGTCTGTGTGTACAGAATACAAGGGCGAATTTTCAGGCTTCTCGGGGCTACTGATTAAGAATTTCATTTGGGATTCTCTATATAGTCTTCTAAGTTGGCAAAATATAGGGATAGTGGCATATGAGCCATCCATCTGCATTGTTCCCTGCAGTTTGGCTCCCCATGATCTTGACAACAACATGCCATACTTTGGTGGTACATCTGCCACCACAACATCCATGACCATACACTTGGCAGGAATCTGAGTTAAGCTCACACATCAGTCTTTGATGAGGCCTAGGCATTTTACTCTGCTAGAGTCAAATGAATATAAGTCTTTGTAGGGTCTGGTGATCTCTAAGCATATCCTTTCCATCACTACCTTAGGCATTAAGTTGTGTGATGCTCCAAAATCATGCATTGCATTGTGCAAGATTTTGTCGTGAATGTTAAGACCGATATAAAAAGGTGGAACTGCCCCTTCCTGAAACTTTCCTTCAATTTTTGGACAAAAGAGCAAGGTTGGTTGATCATCATTCAAATTTACAGAATCATTCATTTCTCCCAGATTTAATGCTTTCAAAATCTGGCCTTTATATACATCCTGAGAGGCCAGCTTAGATAATGGTACAGAGATTTTGATTTTTGCAATCTCACTCTCTAGATTGAAAGTGGATTGCGTCTTGGAAACACTAGGGTCTGTTTTATTTGCCACTATTTTGGTGGTTGAATCAGCTTGCTGATTCCCATTATGTACATGTGTATGAACAATTTTATCAGGAGTACTAACCGAAGTGCTAGCACTGCTGGCTGGTTGACTTTGTTTTTCATTGTCTTGGTTGTCCTTCTCCTTATGTTTACCAGAACTTGCAGCTGCTGTTTTAGTATCTACAAAGGTTGCTTTCGAAGTTTTGTCAGGTCTTTTCTTGATGGTTATCTCAGGATTCTTTGTTTTGGAAGTATGTTGGTTTTTCTTGCTCCTGAGTTCATATTGTTCCCTGACCTGCATCATGGCATTTTCAAATCCTAGTCTGTAATCTTCAGTTTCTAACCATTCCTCATTCCAATATGAATGTGTGGGTTGGTCTTCTTCTAAATCACAGTTAAGGACTGAGTCCTCTGCTTCGAACATATTTATGGTGTTCCCCTCAGACTCTTCAATGATTCCCTCGTCCTCATCTAAAAATTTTTCTTGAAATGGGGGAATAATTTTTTGTTCTGACTCTCTTTGTCTGTTGGGGGTAGCATTGTTTCTTCTCATGTTCTGGTTCTGGTTTCTGTTTTGGTTATTGTTTTGGACAACCATCCTCTTAATAATTTTCTGTAATTCTTCCACATTTTTAGACAATCTGTCATATTTAGGATCGGATGTGGAAGCTATGTTGTCATCCCTATATGTTACCCTTTTTCAGCTTTTAATCTTGCCCTTTTCTCCATTAAGATTGCTTCTATAGTTATGGCTCCTTTCTGCATGTCTTCCAGGGTAGTGTATTCTTTGTCTCTAAGCTCATAGGCCATGTCAACATCAAATCCATCTGGATATTTTTCTAGGGCCATGCCTTGTGGAGGTTTCATGTGTGGAGGGAGAGCATTGTAGATGCTGTTGAATCTAGTGGTGTAATCATGAACACTCTCTCCTACATTCCTCTTAAGGGACATGTATTCTGCTAGGAGCTGGCGAGGGTTTGCTCTAACCTCCCATTTGTTTATAAAGGTCTGGTATAGTGCAGGGAGATCTTGAATGCTGCCAGGAGGCAATCCTTTAAACCATTTTTTCACCTCACCCCCTAAGCTTTGGGCGAAGATCCTCATTTTAATTGTTTCATCATCAATTTCCATATAATCAAAAGAATCCTCCATCTTATCTACATGTTGCTGAGCTGTGATGGATTCTTTAGCAGTGAAGTGTGGGATTTTTGATTGATAATCATTTGGTAAGGGTAACATGGGTTGGGGTAGAACTAAAGGTGCATACCAAGCTGCCATGATGATATTCTGGTGAGGCAAAGGGTTAATTTGAGCAGCTTGTATTTGAATGATAGGGATATTAAGACCAGCAGAAGTCTGTTGAGCAGATCTAGGGTGAGAGAGCCCCAAGTTTTGTAGGAAGTGAAAATCAGGTGGTGTGGAAGGAGGGGTTTCACTGTCCCTAGTATCTGGCTGGTCTGAAACACTGAATGACCTAGTTCTAGGTAATCTGTTTTGAAGGTCTACGTCGAAGAAAGGGTCTAATAGAGCTGCAAGATCTTCTGGTGCAGAATTAGCTCTATGAATGTTGTTGGAAATAGTTGATCTCTTACTTACAGGTGTTCTCCTGAGGATTTTCTCAGGATTATCAACTATTTCAGGTGGGTTAGGATCAGGGCAAGCTCTCGTATGAATGGTTCTAAAAGCCAGAATGCTGTTTATAAGCTTAAGCAGCTTAACCCTATTTGTTATTTCTACTGTGGTTAATGTTGTCTCAGGGACTGGCCTCCCAGCAGAGTCTTCATTATGTTTTGGGTCTGGTCTCCCAGTGGAGTCTGATGTGAAACCAAGATAATCAGTAGGCCTACTGATCACCAGTGGAGTCTTTTAATGTTTAGGAACAATGGAGTCGCTAGGTGGAGGGTTTAGGATGTTTCTAAGGGATACACTGTCCACCACAGTGCTCAGGCACTATCACCTTTCAAGAATCTCCTCTGAAACAATGAGCTCCAACCAGAGATTGACTGGGAGGGCATTTACCAGATATGTCACCTCTGAAAAGAGGATGAGATCTGGAGGCTACCTGGCCCTTTCCAGGCTCTGTCTAAGAGTATGGTGGATATTCAATAATGGAGGTCGATTCAAGAAAGGAGTGACTTACTGTCAACCTGACCAGAGTTCTAAGTTTCTGAAGTTCTAGATGTAGTGAGATGAAACTCATTCATTCCCCAGCGGAGTCGCCATTATGTTGGGGTTCCCATGTTTTGGCCAGGTTGGCAAGACCAAAAGATGAGACAACATAGAACCACTTTGGGACCTTAGGATCTAGCCCTCCTAGGTCCAGAGAGGGATCTCTCTATACAAGTCAAAGGATATGTCTTTGAAGCTCTAAGTTATGATTTTAGGCTAGTTGTAGGCTCATGGTTGTTTGTTTGATTGTTTGTGTTTGGTTGGAGGGAATCAGGAGAAGAAGGTCCAATTATAAGACAAGGATGAGCAAAGAGGAAGCTTAGGCAGAGATAGATAACTCGGAGAACATCAAAGCCATTGGGCTATGGAGTCAAGAAAGGATTTATATGTGTTCAATGTGCAAGCTTTCAGTTGGGCTAGTCATCTAGAGCATTTGGATCTTAGAGGAGATATTTGGAATGGGACATTAAGGACAGAAAATGAAAGGAGGAGAACCAACCAACTTTGTCTATAGATCAGACCAGAGGTCATTTAACTCCAGGCCTGCTTGGAAAAAATTAGAGGTGAAACAAGGGATCTTGGAAAGGTTTAATTGGGATGGAAAGCTCCTAGAGAGACAGAGATCAGGTTCTAGACCTCCAGGATTCTCAACACATTCAACTAAATCCTAACAAGAACATCTAAATACAGATTTCATTAATTCATACATCAGAGAGCAGGCAATAACATCCACTACACTGGTTAAACCAATTGAAATCAACATTCAGATACACATATAAGCAGAAAACATTGAGGTAGGGAGAGCAGGAAACATAAGGCACCTATCAAGGGTGAATCTTACATTATACTTCTGTTGCCTACCAGCAGAAACATGATGAAATGAAAGCAAGTCAATCACAAATACAGAGAAAGGAAAACATCACCAACTGCTTTAGATCAGGATCCAAAGAAACATGCTTGTCATATTAGAAACAACACCAATCAGGTACATTGTAGCCCATAGCTTGAACATTCAGTCTGAATACATCATATCTCAGCCTACCTTACAATATACATAGAGAAATTGTCTCAAGAGGAAAATACTTGTGTTCCACTGATTTCTCATCAACAACCATTACAATGTTTTCTCCTGTGCTTTATAGCAAATGATGGACCTAAGATTTACTGAGAAGGTACGTGCGAATTAAATGTATCTTTAAACAAAATAATGAATGTAGGGCCAGAGCCCATTCTTCTTGACATGCTGTATGTTTAATCTTTGTCACCTCCCTTGGGAAATAATGATCTCCTTAGATATGATCTCGACATTTTGGACAAAGTACTCCAGGTATCGTGAACAGAAAGTAAAATAAACTATATGGAAGGTATGTCTCATAAATGTCTGACTGTCTTTGAGTTGTAGTCTGGTGGGAAAACTCTTCAGGGACATTCTGCGTAATAAAAACAGTATGGATGCCTTGTACCTGACGAAGAAAAATATTTTGCCGACGAAAACCCTGATATTACCTTTTATCTGCACTCAGGATCCTTTGATCGATCCTCGGGGTCTGTAATCTGCTGATTTTCCTCTGAAAACATTGACTTAGGGCTCGAGATCTTCATTGTTGTGCTTTAATCTTCCCTTTGCTCTGTACTAGAATGTTCTACCGCTTCAATTCCACCTCTGACAAGTTAGCTCGGGTTTAATGGTGATGGGAGATTTTCCACAGGGTTCAAACTCTTTTCTTTTAATGAACATCTCATCTCCACCTTCCAGGGCCTCTGTTCATAAATTCAGCCACTGTGGACGATCTTCCTCGGATTCAGTTGTCCTGGTAGCACAGAAATGTATTGCGGCGACCATTATCTCTTTATAAACCTGCAGGAAACACGAAAACCGTGAAAAAATCCATGTACAAGGGTGGTGGGTGATGTAGATGGGAGAAAAGGGCATGAAATGAGTGACATGGTGGAAGAAAACACAGAAAAATGGTGAAAAACCGCTCAGGTAGGGTTGGCGGACATTGCAGAATGAAAAATGCATGAAAAAAACACGTAAATAGACCGGTTTTATGTAATGGAATGGGAAGTCGTATGGACGAAACACGTGGTGCTGACGTGGCGGGACGGGGTGATGCAAAAAGGTCAACCATGGACGGACGGATCTGGACCATTGATCGCTGATAGATCAACGGCGGGGAATGCTGGAAGATGGGACCGTGGGTACGATGGACTGGGCTAAAAGGCGTGCAGCTTCGGGAGATGACAGTCGTTGGATGGAGGGGCCAGGATCCAACGGCGATCGTGGATTCTGCTGCCCAGCTCTAGTCCGGGGAATAATGCGCGAAAAAGTGGTTTTCGGAAACAGTACCGGAGGACGCGTGGCAAAGGATGAATGGGATTGCTGGGCCTCGGAGAAAATCGCCAGTTGCAGATGGGCGGTGCGGGAATTTCCGGCGGGTTTGGGCGGATGACATGTGCAAGAGGGGTCCACCATTTCGGGTGCGCTCCGTGCCGTTGGATCAGATTTCCAATGGACGGTCGAGATCTGGTGGTCAATCAAAACGTATTAAAACCTGAAAGTGCGCGTTAACAAAGGTTTTTACACAAAATTTCGCGCGGAGAAAGGGTGGAGGGGGGAAAGCGCCTGGGGGGTTTAGCTCTGGGTTCCGACGCCAAGTCTTATGGGAAGAAAAGGAGCGGGGTGCTAAGGCTAAAAGGGCTTAGGCCTTATTATATGGTTTTGCACATTTTAAAGCATTTTTAAGCCCAAGGGGAGGAACGATAGGGAAATGAAAGGTAGGGAAGGCCAAAACAGGGGGATAAACAGGATTTAGAGAGGTTTTAGAAAGATAATGGGGGAAATAAAAGGGATTTTGACAAAGGGAGGAGGGGAAAGTGATATTTTGCAAAGGTATAAAGGGAAATAATGGGCGTTTTTTGAGAAATGGATCAGCAAAGGAATTATATTTTAGGCACAGTACAGAGAGACTCCAAGGAGGATGAATTTTCAGGGGAAAGGCATTCCTTGGAGGCTCCAGAACAATTCTAGCCCCCAACTTTCTTGTCAAGAATTTCATAGAGGGGCTAACAAGGACTATGTGTTGATGATGAACCACACTAGTTCGTTCGAAACGCGTCGACCACGTTCCATTGCATGTGAGTATTACCTAAAGAATTTCTACTAATTTGTAAATGTAATTGTAAAATTGTAATTTTAATTGTAATTGTAATTCTAATTTTAATTGGAATTGTATGTAAAATATTTAATGTAAAATTATAATTATAATTGTAATATTTAATTTATTGTGAAATGATTGTAATCGTAATTTTAATTATAATTTTATATATGACAAATTGTAAAATTTTAATTGTAATTCTAATTGTATCTAAAGTTCTAAATGTAATTGTATGTAAAATTAAAATTGTTATTGTAATTCTAATCATAATTGTATGTGGAATTGTGAAATTGTAAAATTGTAATTTTAATTGTAATTTTAATTTTAATTGTATGTAAAATATTTGTAAAAATTTTACTGTATTAATGTGAAATGATTTTATTAAAATATTTAAATTTGTAAATTTGTAAATAATTGTAAAATAATAAATCTAGAATAATATGAATTTTTGTAACATAATAAAGTTTAGAAAATAATGCAAATAAATTCATGTACTTTAGAATTATCATTATTTTATTAAGATCTTACATACAAAAAAAAACTTTATCCAGTCCGGTGCGCTTATCATCATAACACACACAGATGCGTCTTATTACTCCGACGCACCGATGCTTCAGAATGCTTCTGCACCGGTACGTCATAAAACATCGCGCCAAAACAAAAACTTCGATCTTACAAACCGCCCTGGCGCACCTATAAAACAACGCGCACCGAAACAAGGTTATTCTGTAAAGTGTAGTATTGGAGCAGCAGAGGGTTCAAATTGCAGGTAAGAATTTTTCCGAGGAGATGAGGGTTTGAGAAGATGTCAGTTTGAAAAGATGAGGGTTTGAAAAGAGAGATTCTACAGAATGCATTTAAAATCAGCTGGGAGTATCTTCCGAGCTTCAATTGGCTTACATAAACTTTTATCGGCAAAGCTAACGTCGCATAAAATCACATCTTTGGATTTTAGTTGAACGTAAATGGCATCTCTAACTTGTCTGAGCTGTGGTCCTCTGGATGAAACCAATGGAAATTATGCTTGTATTATAAATGGAAATCCACTGACCATTTCTATGGGAAGAAAAGCATAGATACCTGAAGCTATCATATTTCCACCTGAAAATCAGTTTCCCATTGGAAAAACTAATGTAAAAGCCTATTTTGCAATGTGTTTCCTCTACTCAACCTTATACTCATTTTCTATGGGAAACCATTTCCTCCACATGTAATAACTGCATCTTCTAGTCGAAAATCGGTCTTCTTCTGCTAAAAAATGTAGAATGAAGGACTCATTCTCATTACTCCTAGAACATTACCCTTCTACAGATTATATGTACTAATTGTTGGCAGGTCATCCGTCTATCTGCATATTCTATAATTCTAAAACATATTGGTTGCAAATAGCTAAGTGCCAATTATAATAGGTTCACATGCCACAATTTCCCAATTGGGCCCTTTAGTATTTCATCTTCACATGCCCCACATTGCATTCTCTCCACATAATCAATGGAGACCTTATGCAATAAACAACATGCATTGGAAGAATAGTTATTTCCATCAAGAATTTATCCAATTGCAATTCTCAATTTTAATCCTAATTCTAATTCTCAAGAATAAACAAAATTATAATTCTCAATTTCTATGGTTGGAGTTCACTAAATTTTGATGTACACACCTAAAATTCATTTCGATGCCTTAGCCGCAAATCGATGCTACTGTACATATAACTGCACCGATGCGTAATTTGTAACACCAACACCAGTGTGGTGCTATTAAGTGATGCACCGGTGATAAATAAGCAAATAAAAAAACGCAACTCTATTTTCTTTAAGTGAAAAAAAAGAGGCAAATTGAAAAATGGGCAACAAAATATTTTGGAAAATCTAATTTCCTAAAATAATTCTTTAAATACGAAACACTTTTCATTATTTCACTATTTTTTCTAAAATTTTGAGCCACATATTTGCAGGAGACATACCTGGAGCAAGAGAGCACGAGGGCACTATGGAGCAGTGAAATACATTCGAACATAAGTATTCAGATATTCAGAAATCAAACCTCTGGTCAATCAAACCCTGTAACATAGAATTTCAAACCATCTCGTGATTAAATTTGATTATTTTTTTTTACTTTTTCTATAGTTTTATCCATTTTTACCCTAAACCCTTCATTTTTTTGTTTTTTCCCTTTCTTCTCCCTGTTTTTGTGATTTCGGAATTAGGGCTTTTCATTTTAGATTGAAATCCAACACACACGACGAATTGGATAGTCAGATCTCAATTCATTCAGCCATTGCGTGAATTTTTGGAAAAAATGGATTTTTTTTTATCGGCGCACCCGACTTAACCTAGCGCACTCCGCAAGTACTATGTAATAAAAAACTTGAAATTTTTTTCTTTTAAATCAGTGTGCCATATCTGAAATGGGGCACAGGTGCTCCATGTTATGAAGATAGCACCGTACATTCTGTTACACTATTTTTGCAGTGTGTTTATAATACCTCACTCACCGTACGGTCTATTATATTGTTTTACGATGCATTGGTAATACCCCCACACACCGGCAACAGTGCGTACAACAAGAAATGCACACCGGTGTCTTGAGATTTATTTTTTACCTGAAAATTTTCCAATTTATTTATAAATATATTAATGAATGATATGGTACATGTTTCAGATTGATAAAGTAATGACTAACAAGAGATCAAGTAACAAAAATATTGATAACACATAAATAAAAGAAAAAAAGGCAAGTTCTTGGTAAATTATTTATAAAAAATATTTTTTTTGAACTATATGTAAGTTTAACTAATATGTATTGTTTACTATGTATCATGCAGAGCCACAAAATGATGAAGCTCGATAAGATTATTTCTGATCTAGGACCAGAAGAGTGTAAAATATTGATGGAAAAATTGCAAAAGGATGAATCAAGTGAATGAAAAAAAGTACTATCGATCCAATATGATTTTATTTTTTTAATTATCATTAATAATATACTTAAATTTTTTAGATAACGTGTGTCAAACAGTCTATTAATTCACATCTATTTAAAGTTCTACATGGACCAAAAACTTAGAAAATGAATGTTGTTCTAAGAAAAGAAAAAAAATAGAACATGCAAATGAAAATGAATTTCTCCTTAGCTCATTTGGAGTGGTGCTCGAAGTTAACAAATAGGGGAAAAATTTTTACAAAATTTTGAGGGATCTAGTGGAATGAATGTATAGACGTTCTTTCCACTTACAATACAAAAATCAATCCAATGATTCCAAGAACCAAATTTGATCTAAACTATAGGAAGAGTTTCCAAAGAATTGGTCAATGAGACATGCCAAACTTTTAACAGAAAAAACGTAGAACAAAAAAAAGGAAGGAATGAAAAAGTAATATTCCTTTAATTGTTTGTCTAGAATTATTTATAAATATCACTTTTGTTATATTTAATTTTTAGATATCAATATAAAAATTAAATATTTTATCATCATGTCACATTTTCAGGAAGATTATGAAAATCTCAAAATATGAAAGAGCTAATATAAAAAATATCCCAGTAGGAATGTCCAAAAAGGTGTACAAGGAGATGGTCAAAGAAATGGACAAAATTGTGTCGTAGAAGGAGCCATCTCAACAACAACGTGCTTCAAATATAATATGTAATCATTGAATTTTTCGACCATTAGGTACATTAAATAAACAATTTAGCATTAAATATTAATTCTCAATAATTTTCTTGCAGAAAAGAAAAGAAAATCAAACCCATTCTGCACATAAAATAGGTCGAAAAGGAAGAAAAGGGTTGATATCTAAGTTTGTGAGTAATTGTTACCTCCTTATAACAACTTAACTAGATTTCACTTTTGTTTTTTTTAAGTTTTTTTACAAAAATCAGCATTGAATGTCTTCAAACAGGTGCTAAAATAAAAACAAGAACCATCAGACCAATTGATTGAAATTGGGTTAAATATGGGTTGTGAGTATATGTTGGCATATCAGAAATTAATTGTGGAATTTGTAAGCATCTATCGATCTTGTTTTACTTAGCTCCCTCTATAATTAATAGAACAAAAACATATTTTATATTAAATATATGATTTGTTATGGGGTATAAAACTTGCAAGAAACAAATATGGAACTGCGCCAACAGATGAAATTTTGAAAGATGGCATGTTACATGGTTTTGAAAGAATGTGTATAGTTTATGAGTCAATTGCTGCTACGGTACGTCATTTTTATTTTCAATTTACATTTATGTATATTATTTAATATTTCAATTATCATTATTCTTACTAATGTATATACACTCATTTTAGTTTATTTTTATGTTTGTATATGGAAGGTGAAGAAGAAGAAAACAATCAACACCATGAACAAAAAATTCCCGAAAATAACCCAAGTCATGGACGTAGCTCTAGCAGTGACAGCAGTTCAAGCGAAGAATGATGATCACTATGTTTGAATATCAAAGAAAGGTGTTGTATTTTTTGAAATATTTCTATGAAATCAGACATTTTGTTTAATGTAAGGGACATATTGTCCTAATTGAAAGACAAAGGGATACCAATAATGGTTCCATTTTGTATGATAAAGACTATCTTATTCATATATATTATATATTGTAAAATATGTTTTAATTAATTCTATTGCATTCTCCATTGTCACTATTGCGTTCTCCATTGTCGTTCTCAAATGCACTAATAAAAATTTAATTCATATGAATATTGTTATGAGATATATGTGTCGACTTTTGATGAATAATAAATTTTAAAATACCACAATAATTATGATATGATATAACAAATTAATCCAAACATCACATTCAAATGCATTAATAAGAATTTAATTAATATGAATATTGTTATAAGATGTGTCAAATTTTGATGAATAATGAATTTAAAACAATCACAATAATTGCACTGTCATAGGTCAATGTTTCTAAAAAATAAAAAATGAAAACCAGTGCATTTGTATTAAGAAGCGCGTCGGTGCGCTTGTATTAAGAAGCGCACCGATGCATTTCTACGACCTATGAGCACCGAAAAAGCACCAAAACCAGTTAAAAATATTGGTGCTTTTGTGCGGTATGACACACCGGTGTGTTTATGTCTCTGTACGCAGTGATGTAGTTGTACGATCTATGGGTACCGCATGAATACCGATACCAATTATAAATCTTGGTGCGTTTATGTGATAATGCACATCAAGGCGTTTATATGTCTATAAGCACTAGTGCATTTGTACGACTTATGGGCACTGCACGAATATCGATACCAATTATAAATCTCGGTGCCTTTCTATGATACTGTGCACCGGTGCGTTTCTATAATTCTACGCATCGATGCATTGATACAACCTATGGGCACTGCACAAATCCCAAGACCAATTAGAACGGCCCAGTGTGTTGTATCACCAACACTACGCTCGGTGCGGTTTTATACCTTAACATCCCAGTGCATTTTCCTTCGACCGCCCCGAGGCACCTTCTATATGTATGCACCGGTGGGTTCAAGCCAGAGTAGCGCACCGATGAAAAAAAATCTGTAATAACGTCCGGTCACCCACTTTTTTTTAGTTGTGTTGAATTTCCATTAAACGCTCTGCCAAAATCTTTGTAATCATAAACTAATGTTGTAGCAAATGTTTTCTTGACAATTTTGGCCAATTTTATAACACTAAAAACCTCCTTTATAACCTCTGCTAGAGGGTCTTTTCCTTGTAGTGGAAAGCATGATTCTCTTTGTGATTGCCCAATAGTCATATTTCTTCCCATTGAATTGTGGTAGTTGAGTATTTTCCATACTCATTCTTGTGTTGCCTCCTGCCATTGCTATCTCACTGAACCATGCTTTTAAACTTGAATGTGTTTCTTAAATGAACCTTCTCACTGCTAAGAGATTAAACTCTATCTTCAAGGGACTTCTCTGGACTACACTCTTTAAAAACAAACACAAAACTCTGTTTTGGTAAATACCTTGTTTCGCTGAGCCTTCACACTATTGGAGAAAACTTCAACAACTCCTTCTTCCTTCAACTTCTTTGGCAAATCAAGAGAGCTTGGACTAGCTCTGATACCATGTTGGAATTTTTGAGTATTCCAAAAACACAGAGGAAAAAAAATTCCTCTTCTAAACATAGAGATTGCAGTAAAATAATGTGGATAGAGATGAAAAAAAACTTTTTTATTTCATTAAACAGGACAATATTACAAAACCAAAGATCTTCTTTTGAATCTTTAGTTCAGGATTACAATGCAGAATTGTTTTTTTTGTGTTGGCTGCTACAAACACAGTGCCCTTTTAATCTGTTTCTACTCTCTGTCTTCTTTTGTACACAGTCTCACTATCTTTTCTATTCCTTTGCGTTTTCATTCACTGCATATATAAATATTCAACACTGTTGTTTTATATATTACGTGTATATATATTATAAAAAAATTTATGTTTATAATATATATATTGAAACATATATAAACCAAAGTCCTTTTAAAACTAAAAATATGTCGCACCATATTTCAAAAAAAAAAAAAAACATTAAGCCTAAGGTAACCTTATGATAATCATATTTCACGGACTTTAAAACTTCAAACAAAATCCCTTCTCATAATATATCGCATCCATTCAAAGGATGGAAGACTGTGCTTCATTTTGTGGGATAGCTTCGTGATTGATTGACGGTGGATTTCACATGGAGTATGGGCTCCATAACCATTGACGTGGGGGCTTATTCAAATCAGATGCAGTGGCACAATACTGAAATGCTTGCTGAGGTTTTAACGGTGGCGTTGGTGTGGTATTAAGTTGGGATTACATGTTGTGAACCACGGTCTACACTGGAAAGAGGTATGGCTATGAATTTTAGCAAAACAAAATGGCTTTGCAGAGTTTATAAACCATAAATTAAATTGCAGGGTTTTACACTCAGACTTCAATGCGTGATGGAGTGTGAAGAAACAAAAATGTTGCTGCAGTGTCCTTCAGCTCAGATTTGTTGTTGTGATTAATTTCAACACCATCACCTTCTGTCCATCATCAAATTCCGCTTAGAATATATCAGTTCCTCTAGTTTTTTTTGGAACTTATGAATAATTCCTAAAACACAGAGGAATTAAAAATTCGTCTTCCTCCAACACAGAGATTTAATAAAATTATGGACAGAGATAAAAACAAAATTTTCTATTTCTTTAAATAAGACACTATTACAAAATGAAAGATCTTCTTCTGAATATTCAGTTCAAGATTACAATAAAAATTTTTTCTATTGTGTTGGCTGCTACAAACACAACACCTTTTTAAAAACTCTGTTTCTGCACTCTATCCTTTTTTTCACACATTCATAACACACTCTGTCTTTGTTTTTAAAATACATAGTCACTACTTTTTTATATTTCTCTAGTCATACTCTTTCTTTGTTTCATTACAATGTTTTATATATATTGTAAATATTTATATTCACAATATATATATATATATATATATTACAAAATATATCTAATATTGAGTCTCTTAAGTCATGAAAACTATATTGCAGTGTTTAACAAAAAACATTACCCTATGTTCTTAAAACTTGAAACTTATGTCACGTGCATAAAATAAGATATAAAAAATTAAAACCTTAATCCTAAGGTTAAAACCTTATATGACATTACATCGCAGATTTTAAATATCTTTATGCAAAATGGTTAAAGATTTTATCACATCCAATTTAGGCATGACTGACTGTGCATCTGTTTTATGTGACAGTGCTCCGATTGGTTAATGGTTGACACGGTGGCGGACTTTAAAATTAATTCAAAACATTTCAAAAACTTTATCGCATCCATTTTTGAGGTGGCTAACATAGGCATCAAGATTTGCGAATGCTCGGTGATTGGTTGGTGAGGATATGATTTGGAGGTGTGGGCTCATGAGAGTTGATGAGGAGTGTATTTAAATTTAGATGGCGCGAATTGTACTAGCGGTTGGTGCAGGATTTAAAGTGGAGGTAGCATGCAGTTGGAGCCACGGTTTTACACAGCTGAGCAGGGCTATGGCCATATCCAAAAACTTGAACTTGCATATGGATTCAATGCGTGATGGAGTGATCAAGACATCAAAAAAAATACATTGTTGTAGTGTCCTCCAGCTTAGTCTCGCAGTTGGAATTAAATTCCAACACTCTCCCTTAATTATAACTGATTTTCTCTTCCATAACCAGACATTTTCTTAGGTAGTTAAAACTTTTCTGCCCCAATGGTTTTGTCAATATATCAACAAAATTCTCCTCTGTTCTACAATGTTGCAAAACAATTTCTCCATTTTTCACTAGCTCTATGATGTAGTGATACTCGGCATCAATGTGTTTCATTCTCTTATGAAACACTGAATTATTTGATACTGCTATAGCTGAGATATTATCACAATAAACTGTTGTGCCTTTTACCTATTCCTGATGCAAACTCCTCAACATTCAGCTCATCCATACTTCTTGACATGCTGTTGTTGTATCTGCCACATACTTTGCCTCTACTGTTGATAAAGCCACAATTGGTTGTTTCTTAGAAGCCCATGAAATAGCTCCCGATTCCATATGAAAAACATATCCAGAGGTGCTTTTCCTGTCATCTATACTTCCAGCCCAATCACTGTCAATATATCAAATTAATTCAAAATTTTCTAAAGTGGTGTATAAAATTCCATATCTCTTTGTTCCTTTCACATACCTCAGAATTCTTTTTGCTACTTGCAATATGCCTCCTTTGACCTTTCCATAAATCTGGAAATTAAACTCACATCATGCATAATATCTAGCCTAGTTGCAGTCAAATACATAAGGCTGCCAACTATGCTCTTGTACAAACTTGGATCAATATCCTTGTTGTTACCTTCTTTGCTAAGTTCCAATCCTATCACTGTAGGAGTAATTTATTCCTTGCAATGTTTCATGTTAAATCTTTCCAAAACTTCTTCCACATATTTAGCTTGAGAAATAAAAAAATTATTTTCATTTTTCTCTACTTCTATTCCTAAGAAGTATCTCAACAATCCCATATCAGTCATCTCAAATTCATCCTTCATGACTATTTTAAAATTCTCAATGAGGTAAGAATCATTACTTGTGAATATAACATCGTCAACATACAAAAAAACAATGAGCATATTACCATATTTTTATTTGATGTATAATGTGGGCTCTCCTTCACATTTCTCAAACCCATTTTCCAGTAGATAGGGATCTATCGTACTGTACCATGCTCTTGGTGCTTGTTTCAGCCCATACAGAGCTTTCTTCAATCTGCATACTTTGTGCTCTTGGCCTTCTTTCTGATATCTTATAGTTTTTTTAGCATATACCTATTCCATCAATACTCCATTCAGGAATGTTGATTTCACATCCATTTGATAAAATTTCCACTTGTGTTGTGCTACTATGGACAACATTGCTCTTAGTGTTTCCATTCTTGCAACTGGTGCAAATGTTTCTTCATAATCTCTTTCTTGTTGCTTCTTGTAGCCTTTGACAACAATTCTAGCTTTGTTCCTTTCAATATTACCTTTACCATTGCTTTTGGTTTTATAAACCCATTTCACTCCAATTACTTCTTTGATTTTTGGGAGATCAACTAATTCCCATGTCTTATTTTTCTCTATGGCATTTATTTCTTCATCAATAGCATCTAACCATTTCTTATCTTTTACAACTTCTTCAAAATGAATAGGATCCTATAAATGAAAATAAAATGCAAATTAAGAGTTCATAGCTTCATTTGTTGTTTCTTTCTCATAACTTTCATTCAAACTTCTGAATCTAATTCCTCTTTCACTTGCTAAATTTGTGCTTGTAGAAGCACTCAAATCTGCTCCTTTTGATGTGCTTGGAGAAGCATTGTTATCACTTCCCAAGGGTGTTCTCATACGTGCTTGTGGTGTCCCATGTTGTCCTTGTGTTGGTGGAGGTGGTGTTGCTAATGAGGAATGTCTTTCAAAAATTTCTTCCTCATCTTCATCATGAGACAAACAACTTTTTACATTCACTATTTTCTCTATGCTTCCATCGCAAGCTTCTTCTTCAATAAATTGTACATCTCTGCTTATCATAAACTTCTTGGTAGATGAGTTATATAATCTGTATGCTTTGGATTCTTCACTGTATCCAACAAATATGCACTTCTCCCCTTACTATCCAACTTCTTCTTTAGCTTATTTGGAATGTGTGCATAAGCCACACAACCAAAAACTCTCATGTTGGTGTCAAATTGTTTTATGCCACTCCATGCTTCTTCCAAAACTTTTTTCATAATGCTATTTTTTGGGAATATATTCATCACATATGCTGCAAAATGTACATCTTCAGCCCAATATTCATTTAGCAAATGTTTTTCCTTCAACATGCTTTTTACCATGTCCATGATGGTTCTATTTTTTCTTTTAGCAACTCCATTTTGTTGTGGTGTATACCTTGCTGAAATTGTTTGTGAATCCCATTTTCAATATAAAAATGCAAAAATTATTTGGAGATATATTCTCCTCCTTTTTATGTTCTTAAGACCTTAATATGATGCCCACTTTGATTCTCTACAAGAGCCTTAAAGTGGCAAAAATTCTCAAACACTTCACTTTTAAATTTCAAGAAATAAACCCATGTTTTTCTTGTGTAATCATCAATAAAGGTCAACATATAGTGGTTTCCTTCTAATGATGGTGTTTTCATTGCTCCACAGAAATCTGAATGGACTATTTCTAAGGGTGCCTTTACCCTTATGCTCTTTCCTGATGGAAAGCTTTCTCTGTGTCGTTTTCCCAAAATGTAGCCTTCACAAACGTTGTCCAGTTTCTTAATCAATGGTAATCCATTTACCATTCCTTTCCTATGTAACAAATTCAGACCTCCAAAGTTGAGATGTCCATATCTCAAGTGCGATAACTAGTTTTCATCCTTTTCTTCTCTTTGGAATGTCTCTTGTGTCACTGCTGCCATTGCAACTCCTTTCTTCAAATTTTCTCTCATCTTGAGAGGAAACATTCTATTTCTTATCATATTCACTTATGAAATACATTTCTCACTTAGTTGTTTATCTATGATGGTGCATACATACTCTTCAAAGAAAAAATTGTAGCCTTTCTAAAAGAATTGTCAATGCTCAAAAAGTTATACTTCATACCAGGCACATAGTATACATCTGATATGGATTTATTTTCTCATTTCTTTGTCAAAAAACTTACTCTGCCTTTCCCCATGACAGAGACTTTACTGTCTGTCCCCAATGTTACTTGAGACTTCACATTTTTATCAATCATGGAAAACATAGAGATGTTTCTAGTCATATGGTTGCTACATCCTGAATCTAGAAACCATATATCTTAATTTTTCTATTCAACCATATTACATGCCCAAAAAAATTCTCTTGACTCATATTTTCCTTAGTAAAATTAGCACTAGCTCTAATACCCGTGTCACTCTGTTTATTCCTACATTCATTGGCATAATTGCCATACTTCTTACAGTAATGACATTGAACTTGGGATTTATCATACCTTTGTCCATGTGCTTGATTTTTTCCACCTTCTTGGCTACTGCCTTGGCTTTGGTTCTGATTTTGGTTGCTGCCCCTTCCACTAGTATTTGCAGGGTTGTTTATTCCTCCTCTATTTTGGCTTTTGCTTCTTCCTTTTCCTCTGCCTTGACCTCTTCCTCTTCCAAATAAAATTTGGGTCTTGAAGGCATGCTCCAAAGATGATTTTCCTGTTCTACCTAATCTTGTTTCATGTGTCATCAACGATGCATGTAGCTCATCAACAGTAAACGTTCATAGATCTTTTGTCTGTTCAATGGTTGTTACTATCACATCAAACCTTTATGGTAGAATCCTCAACACTTTCTCCACTACTATTATTTATTCTATGGTCTCTCGATGAGATATCATTTGGGTGACCAAGCCAATCAATACTATGAAGAATGAGTCTATTGTATCAGACTCTTTCATGCAAATGACTTCAAAATCTCTTCTCATCAATTAAAGATTTTTTTTCTTTAACTTCTCCATACCTTATAAGGTTGTCTAGAGGGTATCCCATGCATCCTTGGACCTCTTGGTTATTGCAATTCTTGTAAATAGACTTTCATGCACTGCCTAAATAGGCTTTTGAGTCCTTCTTCCTATTACTCTTCAGTAAATCCTTCTCTATCTGTGTTAAGGCATTATATGCTTGTTCATCTGTTGGTTTTTCTAAACCATCTTCAACTAGCTCCCATAAATATTGAGAGGCAAACAGGGCTCTCACCTAATAGTCATAGTTCTTCCCATTGAACTGTGGGAGTTGAGCATTTCCCATACTCGTACTTGTGCTAGCTCCTGCCATAGCTAGCTTTCTCAACTATGCAATAAAAACTTGACGGTGTTTCCAAAAAAATTGTCCCTCTACTGAGAGATAAACTCTATCTCTTAAAAGACTTATCTGGACTACACTTTTTAAAGAAACACAAAACTCTGTTTTGTAAATACGTTGTTTTGTTGCGCCTTCACACTGCTGGTCAAAAGCTGCAACAAATTTTTCTTCCTTTAGCTTCTTTGGCAAATGCAAAGAGCCTGGACTACCTCCGATACCATGTTGGAATTTCTCAATAATTCCTAACACACAAAGGAATGAAAAATCTCTCTTCCTCCAACACAGAGATTTAATAAAATTTTGGACAAAGATAAAAAAAACTTTTCTATTTCATTAAAAAAGACACTATTACAAAATGAAAGGTCTTCTTTCGAATCCTCAGTTCAGGATTACAATGTACATTTGTTTTTTTGTGTTGGCTATTAAAAACATAGCGCCTTTTTAAAAACTCTATTTTTGATCTCTGACCCTTTTTTCACACAATCATAACATACTCTGTCTTTATTTTAAAATATATAGTCACTGTTTTTTTATATTGTTTTCGGCACACTCTTGTTGTGTTTCATTACAATGTTGTATATATATATATATATATATATATATATATATATTACAAAATATATACAATTCCGAGTCTCTTAAGACATGACAACTATATTGCAGCGTTTAACAAAAAAATTTACCCTATGTTCTTAAAACTTAAAAATTATGTCGCGTGCATAAAATAAGATATAAAACATTAAAACCTTAATCCTAAGGCTAAAACCTTATATGACATTTCATCGCAGATTTTAAATCTCTTTATGCAAAATGGTTAAAGAGTTTATCGCATCCAATTTATGCATGACTAAATGTGCATATGTTTTACGCGATAGTTCTCTGATTGGTTAATGGTTGACACGGTAGCAGACTTTAAAATTAATTCAAAAAATTTCAAAAACTTTATCACATATGTTTTTGAGGTGGCTGATGTAGGAATCAAGATTTGTGAACGCTTCTTGATTGGTTGGCAAGGATATGATGTGGAGGTGTGGGCTCCATGAGCGTTGACAAGGAGTGTATTCAAATTCAGATGGCACGAATTGTACTAGCAGTTGGTGCAGGATTTAAAGCGGAGGTAGCGTGGAGTTGGAGCCATGGTTTTACGCAGCTGAGCAGGGCTATGACCATATCCAAAAACTTGAACTTGTAGATGGCTTCAATGCATGATGGAGTGTGTTATCACTCAGTAATTTCTCAATGCTCAAGAGATAACTCACTAAGGTAACCACAAACCAACTTCAAACTCTAGGATCTAGCCTTCATAGGGTTCAGAGAGGGCTCTCCCTTTAAAATTTAACTTTTTTTTTATTTTTAAATATTAGGCTAGTTCTGAATGTGCAACTTTGATTTGGTTTTGGTAAATCTGGTTGGAAAAATCACTTGAAAGGATAGATAGTGGGTGTTGGTCACTTTAATTGTTTATCAATTTAAATAATTCAAGTGCTACATAGATTTTCAACCTAGGGAAGTCTGTTTATTTCAAAGGCAATCACACACTGTATATGCTCAATCTCAAAAGAAATGAAATTTTGTAGTAAAAATTACACTAATCACACCTTGATTCAACAAACTGAAGTCTAATTGAGTTACAGCAAAGACAATCTTTCTATTGCAGACAATCATTAAAAGAACCCTAGATTACATTAAAAAGACAATGATCTAGGAAAGGGAATCAAACTACAAAAAGGAAGACCAATTATGCTATAACAGAGAACAGGACCCTATTCCGCAAGTATGAATCTTCAGCACCTATTTCTGATTACCAAGCTTTCATAAACTCATTCCATAAACAAGATTGCTAATTAAAATAATCCACAACTTCTTAAGAATGAATTGTATGAAATCAGTGCAACAAGTAATAGAAACAAAGCTTCAGCAATAAACAACAGAATTCCAATACTACATAAATAACTTTAGTAAACAGAGTTTAATCAAGGCATGAATGAAAAGAACAGTTAACAAAATACAGGAACAAATGGGTGAATATTGTGAAGAAGGCGAGCCCTTTCCTTCTCACAAGATTCCCCAAAATAAGGAATTAAAATGAAATGCTCAGAACAAACTTTTATTCATTTGTCGAAAGCAACATATTACAAAAGAGTCACATTCCTTATCTATTCAAAATGAATCTCCCATAGTCTCTCCTCCCTCTAATTCTGATGTCTCCTCTTTTTTAAAGAGGAGACATCTATTATAATTGATTTACATTATATAAATCCTATTTTTAACCCAATCTGATCTTCTATACTGAAATAGGACCTTTTTTTTCTTCCATAGACAAATGTTGTTACAATGGTTATGATAGTATTGGCTTCAAAGTGGCTCGTGTAACAGCTTCCTTACTTGTCTTTTCTTGTTTCCGTCATGCTTGAAACACCACTTCAAAATTGCAAATCACGGGTTGTTTCAGCAACGAGATTTTCATACCATGTTGACTGTTTCAACAATGCGGTCTTGATATAGCCATGATAGATTATCTGTGGTATTCAAATTGTCTCAGCAACTATATATCTTTGATTAATGATTAAATATGAAAGTAATGTAAAATTATATGTAAAACAAGTTCAACATATAGTAAAAAGAAGAATATTATATACCTTTGGAAAAATGGATGAAAGTGATATTATAAGCTTTAAATGTGTATGGTCAAAATGGTACATTATGGGGTCCTAACATCCCCCCCCAACTGAAAGGGTTGCATGTCCTCAAGCAAATTTAGTCTGAGTCAGATTCCGAATACTGGCTTCTGTCATGCAAATTACTTAGGAAGTAGCTATGGAAGGTGATATCTATTAAAGCTCTAAATCCTTGCACATTTTGCAATCTCTGCCAAGTTGCTGCTTCATCCTTGTTAGCCAACCTACAATGAGCATGATATTCTTCTGCTGGCATCCATAAAATAGGAAAATGAAAGTGGTACCCTGTCCACTTTTAAGCACATTGTTGAACACACTTGATGTAATTGGGTACTCTAGAGAATGCATTTTCAAGGTTAGTAGGGCTAAAAGGATTATACTCCTACCTCTCCATAGAGGATTGTTTCCAAAACATATTGTTTTCTCTTAAAGAAGTAGTTTCTTTGGCCCTAATAAAATGGTGACACTCTTGGAGTACTAAAGCTTGTAATTGCTGTATATGTTCAGTCATTCCTGGCTTCTACACAAATTGATGATATTATGCCACAAAGATGGCATGGTTCTGAGGTTCTAGCCTTATCCAAAGAAGGCAGTTGTCTTCATTATGCCTAGTTGCAAGAAAAGCAGTCTGCCATGTAATATGATTAGCAAGGAAGGACGAAAATGCCCTGATCTGAATATCACCAACAAGAGGGTTGAGATTAATCTTTCTATTTTCAAGGATAGCTTCATTGTGAAGGTACAACTCACATAGTAGGTGTTGATCACTGGTGGAAGCTTCTGCAAATGTTTTCACAAATTGTTCAGATGTAAGCACCTCATGGGGTCTTCTGCCTTTGACTGCTTTCAACTAAAAATAAACAAGGCATTATTAGAGAAATAAAGAATAGTTTAGAGATTGTTTCTTAGTAGCCAATAATTTTTGTACCAGTTGAAAAATTAAGAGCAGTTTGCCTTTTATCTCTTTATTCTCTTTCTTGTAAACTCCAAATTGCTGGAGTGTCTGCTCCCATATCTCCCAGTTATAATATATGTGATTTTACCAAACCAATTTTTGTTGTTGTAAGGTTTTATCTTGGGAAATAACACACTGTTTCCTCCACTTGTTCATTATTTCCATCTCATTCCATGGTTCAGTTTGTGTTCCAGCATTGCAAGTGGTAGGATGAGGTATAGTCTGAGTAGCAGAATCAGTTACAGTAGGGCAAGATACTTGTACCTCAACTTCTTTTTCTGAAATTTTTGAAGGACCTACTGGTTCTTGTGTAACAGCAGGGCATTCTTCTTTGACTACAAAATATGTAGATGCCCCTGGCATTGGAACTTGAACTATCTTATATCCTGCTTGCTGATAGATGTTTCGACATTGGTGGCACATATATTCTTTATATGGATCATTTTCGGTATGTTTGTCTACCATGGATGTTGTATGTGCCAGGGTATAAAAATTTAGCTCCTTGTCAAAGGCTTCCCTTGCCATTACCAATTCTCGTTTATAAGCTTCTAATTATGATTTTAAAAACTTATTTTCCCGTAAAAGGGAATCCATGGTGACTAGGCCTTGTGTATCAGTTGCATTCTCTGGAATTAATTACTGTGTTTCAGCTGTACATGGTTCTTGTGTGACGGCTAGAGTTGGTTCCTTTGTGGCAGCTACTAAATAACTAGCATCTTGGATGTCTAGTTTTTTCACATTGGCAGTTGGTTCTTGTGTTTCAGCTACTGACTGAGTAGCTAGTTCTTGTGGGACAACTACTGACTGAGTAGCTCATTCTTGTGGGATAGCTACTTGTTCTGTAGAAAATGATGTCATATTACCCTGGGCATCTGGTTCTTGTGTTTCAATGCCACAGGGTGAGACAGGTAATAATTATGGGGTTTGGAAAGGTGGTGATGTGTGGAGTTTTAACAAAATGGTTGCGGGATCAGGGGTAATAGGAATAGTTTCTGATTCAATAGACGTCTCCATTCGTCTCCTAGGTAAGAAAGAAGAAAAAGCAGTAGTTTGCTTTTTCCTTTTATGAGAGGGTTTTTCCCTAGGAAAAGGGCTATCAGAGGAGGTAGTTGCTTTAGTTGCAGCCCTTGTTTTTCTTTTTGATAGGGAGGCAGTTATGATTCGCCTTTTCTTTTTACGAATAGAGGAAGATGGTGGAGTATCAGCCTGAGAGTCATCACCGGGGATATGGACGGTAGGGTCAAATGATTCTTCTAAGTGGTGAGATGGAATTGAAGAAAGGTTAATTGGATTAGTTGGTTCTGTGGATGGAATTGATGGAGGGTTAGGGATATTCTTTGGTTGCTACTCTTGGGAATTTTCAGGAATTTCTTGGGGATTTTCAATATCTTCTTGAGGAATTTTAGGAGCTTGCTCAGGGGGTAGGGGTAGGTTTTTTAGAAGAGGGTTTTGTTGAGAAAAGCCCCTCTAAATCAGTAGCTAAACAAGGCAGTGATGGGTGAGGGAAAGGAGTGGGAATTTTACCCATCTACAGTAATATGACATATTTCTAATGCATCCAAGTAAATAGTAAGGAATGTTCACTAGTCTACCGTGTTGTAAATGAGTCATTAAGAAAAAATCATGTTGATAGACTACCTGATAGAAACCTTGACAAGTGAGATAATATTTGATGAATTCAGCAACTTTCGGCCAAGGAGGAGGCAATGAGTGAATTCCAACACCCCGGCCTTTAAGCTCGACGTCTTCTTCTGGTAGAAGAAAGTCCTATCGTGCATTCAGAATGATGTGCTTTAGACTAAACCATCGAGTACCAGTGACCGGCAGACTTGAAATCTGTGCTATGTCACCCTCTAAAACCGGAATTCAGACTCCCTAGATAGCCGAATCATCTCCCTGAATATTTTGTGAAAATTCCAGGACCTATTGTGGATCGAACTCTTGAAGTCTCTCAAAATATCCTAGCCAGCCTGCCTACTGAAAAATATGATACACATCTGGGAATAATTCAGGTAGAGCTATTGAGCTGGGCTCATGTCGAATAGCTGGTCCTCCCATAGTTAACCAGCTTTGGTAAAATGCAGAGGAAAAGAGCGAAGTTATCAGACTTCGAACAGAGTAAACTTTGGAAATGAAAACATGTAGTAACAGTGAAGAGGCGAAGTAATGGGTAGAAAAAATGACGATAATTGGCATGTTGTGAAATGATGGCATATAATTTCGATATTGCCCCCAACTATGGTGAAATGATGTCTTTAAGTGTGTAGAGATTGTGGTCATAATAAACAAAATCTTCTCTTTAAACCATAGTTTAATTGTATTTACATAAAATTTACATACCTCATGTTTACCTTTGATTTATAGTTCAAAAAATATAGTGCTTGTTTATAATGGCTCAATAGTCATGGAAGAACTTCAGAAACTTTTTGAAACATGAGAGAGATCATATTAGAGGTCTTCTTGATCATAAGAAAAAGGTAGTGAACGGACAGGATTAACTCAAGGAATAAGATAAGTGAAAATGAAAGACTAAAGAAGATGATTTCATGACAGAAAATGTTGCATAGTCATGTTTTTGGAGGAAGAAATGGTGTTTTAGAAATGGGAAAATGAATGAAATGCTGCTGAAAAGTGGTGTTTTAGCAATGGAAAAATAGGGAAAGTGTTGCTGAGGAGTGATGTTTTAGCAGTGGGAAAATGGGGAGAATATTTGCTGAGGAATGGTATTTCAGCAATGAAGAATAGGGAAAATATTTGTTGAAGAATGGTGTTTCAGCAACGGGAAAAATAAGAAAAATGATATGAAAAGGGAAAAAGGAATGAAGGGAATGAATGATGAAATGCTACTGGGAGATGGGGAAGTGAGTTTAAGTGAGGGGAGCAATGCTTCTCTAAATGAAGCTTCGATCTTCTTGTCATGAAATTGTCCTTCCTTGGTAAGCCTTTCCCTAATCAAGAATCTGCAAAATAATCAATTGTAACATGCCAACCCTTGACAGGGATTATTAGTTTAAGAATTCTAATATAATACTAAAAATACAGTGCAGAAAATAATCAAATGCAGTGAGGAGCAGAAGACTCCCCTAGAAAGAGATAATGTGCATCTACCATGGAAGTGGCCTTAAAATCTTCTTTATAAATAGGGTGTTGGTACAGACGAAGTCGATGACCATTTACTAATAATGGTGTTTTAGAGTCATCAATTGTTAAGAGCCTTACTGTTCCATTGGGAAAAAAAACATCTACTTCATAGGGTCCCAGCCATCTTGTACGTAGCTTCCCTTGAAAGTTTTCAAACTGAGAATCATACAATAAATCCCAATTAGCTTTTTGGAAATACTTGTGCTTGATGATTTTATCATGCCACTTTATTCTTTTCTATTGGATCATAGTTGTATGATGAATGGAATCTAATATTTTTTCATCCAGTTCATGAGGCTGCTGCAACCTAGCTGCCTGTACATCAGTCAAATCAAGGTTAACAGTCAAAGCAGTCCTTAAGGTTTTGATTTCAAATTCCATAGGAAAAACATCACTTTTCCCATAAACCAATTTGTAGGGAGAAAATCCTATAGTATTTCTCCAGGTAGTTCTGTAAGCCCATAGTGCTTCAGGGAGCCTTTGAGACAAATCCTTCTAGTTATCCTTCACTTTTTTGGTTAGAATGGCTTCTATTACTTTGTTTTTACTTTCCACCTGCCCATTGGCTTGGGGGTGGTATGGTGTAGTCATTCTATGATGAATGTGATATTTCTGAAGGGTGGATTTGAAACCATGAGAATTGAAAGGAGGTCCTCCATATGTAACTATCTCTCTAGGGACTCCAAATCTAACAGATATTTCTTCAAATAGGAAAGCTAGGACAACTTCTTCATTAGCTCTAAGAAGTGCTTTGGCCTCCACCCATTTATTCATATAGTCTATGCAGACTAATATATAAACTCTTTGGTTGGATGGAGGATTAATGGGTCCTATAAAATCTAAGGCCAATATTTCAAATGGTTCAAGTATTACCTGGGGGTTTAATGGCATTTCATCTCTATTATTAGGTTGGCCCATTCTATGACAACTATCACAAGCCCGAACATATTTCTTTGCATCCTTAAAGAGTGAGGGCCAATAATAACCCATCTTAAGAATTTTATGTGCCATTATTTTATCAACAAAATTCCCTCCACAAGGGCCATCATGACAAGCTCTTAGTATATCATACACCTCATCCTCTCTAATGCATCTCTGGATTTCATGATCAAGTCCTGTGTAGAAAAGACACCCATTTATCCAACTATACTGAGCACTTTGTTGAATGATTTTTTTTTCTCTCGTTGTGACAGGTGTGATGGTAACTTACCTACAACCAAATAATTGGCAATGTCTGCATACCATGGTGAGTTAGTAGATACTGCAAATAAATACTCTTCATGAAAGGAATCATCTACTAGAATATTATCATCAGTTTTTAACCGTGAAAGGAAATCAGCAACAACATTTTCTTTACCTGGTCGATCTACAATTGTAATATCAAACTCTTGTAATAACAATAACCATATGGTAACTCGAGCATTTGTGACATACTTTTTCATTAAATACTTAATAGCCGAGTGATCAATATGGACAAAAGTAGAGTAACCAGTAATGTAATGTCAAAATTTATTAATAGCATAAATTACTGCTAAAAATTTCTTTTTGGGAACTATATAATTAAGCTCAGCAGGGGTCATATTCTTACTGATAAAGTCGATAGCATAAGGAAGATGATTTTCCTCTTGTCCCAAGATTGCTCCAATTGAAGTATCTGAAGCATCAAAAGATATATGAAAGGGAAGTGCCCAATCAGGTCCTCTCAAAATAGGATTTGTGGATAACTGATGCTTGAGTTCTACAAAGGCCTGCTGGCAAAGATTAGTCCACGTGAATTGAACATTTTTCATAGGTAACACAAATAAAGGAGAAGCTATTTTGGAATTTTTTTTGATAAATCTCCTGTAATATCCTGCATGTCCTAGGAAGCTTCTCACATCAGTTTGTGTTTTAGGAATAGGAAGATTCTGAATGACTTGTATTTTGGATGGATCTACCTGAATTCCTTGAGATGAGATAAAATGTCCAAGCACTACTCCTTCACTCATCATCATATGACATTTTTTGGTGCTTAAGGAGAGTTGAGCTTGTATACCAAGTTTAAGTACTTTCTCAAGATTTTGTAATGCATCTTCCAAAGACATACCATAAGGGGTAAAGTCATCCATAAATATTTCCATGGAGTCATTCAGCATATCAAAAAATATTCCTATAACTGCCCTTTGAAAAGTTTTTGGTGCATTACATAGTCCAAATGGATCAACTCTATAGGAAAAAGTTCCCCATGGGCTAGTAAAAGTGGTCTTATCTTGGTCTTGGGGTGCAATTATAATTTGGTTAAACCCACTAAACCCATCTAAAAAGGAGAAGAATTTCTTCCCTGACAAACTATCCAACACCTAATCAATGAACGATAAAGGAAAGTGATCCTTTTGAGTGGATTTATTTAAGGCTCTATAATCTACACACACTCTCCATTTCCCATTTTTCTTAGGAACTATTACCAATGGGGAAACCCATTCATTGTTAGATATAAGGTATATAAATCCCGCATTAAGCAATTTCTGAAGTTCCTCTTTAACAATTTCTCTTAAATTAAGGTTCATTCGTCTTTGGGGTTGACAGACTCGTCGACAACCTTCCTTAATATAGATTCGGTGAGTACATAATTCATGAGAGATTCCCTTCATATATGTATAGTCCCATGCGAATGCTTCCTTATTTTCAAGTACTAACTTCATTAACTGCTGTGTTTCAGCAACTGTCAGATCATGATTTATGTTCAGTCTTTTGCCAGGTTCGATTTCTACTGTTATGACTTTAGAAGAGATGGTGGTTGATGTTTGAGGTAGGTCTTCATATTTAAGCTTTTCCTGGGTATCTGATTCCAAAATTGCAGCAAATTGATTATGTGTTTCAGAAGTCACAGAGGAGGGTTCAAAAATGAAATTATTAATTACCTCATCCTCAGTGGCATCTTTAAGGTTTAAAGCTTGTTCGATAGTCAAAATAGGTTGAATAACATGATCATCATAGTCAATCCATACAAAATTCTCATTATTAATCATGGGTGTAGCGTGAGGGTAGAGAGTAAGCTGTTTAGTTTCATATCCATTGGAAATTGTCATTGAACCAAATTTGTAGCTGATAAAGGCATTAGCTGTGGCTAACCAAGGCCTTACCAGGATTAAAGGATGTCCCCCCAACTTTGTTTTAGTCTGTAACACCACAAAGTCAGCTGGGTAATTCCAGGACTCAACTCAGATAACTAAGTATTCAACAAATCCTTCTGGTTTGATTGTAGAACGGTCAGCTAACTCTAGAATGGTTTTGTATCTCTAATTGTGTTCTTTAGCTATAGAAATTGTGAAGTTTCAAGAGTCATAATGTTTATAGCAGCACCTAAATCTACCATAACTTGAGGGATTGTTGTTTTACCAATTTGGACTTTCACAGTAGGATGGCCAAGATCACCATATTTAACTGGAGGGGGTTTACTGGACATTAATGCAGATAGATCACCCATAACATGAACTGTAAGGGGATCTTTAGCTTTCCTACCGGGTTTATTAAAAAAAATATCTCTCATTGTTCTGGCATAAATTGGTACATCTCTTAATGCCTGTAAAAGTGGAATTTTAACATACAGATTCTGAAATTCCCCTAGAAGATTAAAAGCATGTGACTCAAGTGTTCTAGTTAAAATGAAACACTCAGGGAATGGTGGTTCTATTGTTTCAGCACCCTTATTAGAGGGTGCTTGTACCTCTTTATGTGAATCATTTTTCAGTTTCTTCTTTGTCAGAATCGGAAGAGGTAACATCATCAATAATGGGTTTAACTATTTTCCTAGATCGTAAGTGAATATCATTACATTGTGCAGGGAAAACAAGAAATATAGGTTGGTTCTGAATATCAATAACTTACATAGCTTTATTATTGGGGTTAGGATTTGGTTGTACAGGTAGCTGGGGTCTCATCATTTGATTATTTAGTTGAGTACCAGATGGTAGAGGAAGTGGTTGTTGAAATTGAGGAAATTGATTTGGAAAAGGGAGTTGTTGACCCCTCCAATTTGAATTCCATTGATTAAAGTAAGATTGTTGTTGTGGAGGCCAAGGAGTCCACATTGCAGGATCTACAAAGGGAGGGTTTGTTTGTTGCATGGGTGGGTAATTCATTTGATTGAAGGGTGGGTATTGCATTTGGTTAAAGGGAGGGTCATTTTCTTGACTAAAATAAGGGTAATTATTCCAACGATTAGAAGATGTAAATGTCATATTAGATTTCATACCTTGTCCTCATGGTTGCCATTGTCTTCTCTGTGTCAGCAGATAGACTACTTCAACTTCTTCTTCATTTGGTTGCAATGTTGTTTTTATCCCTAGTAAAGAAGAGCATTGTTGTGTTTCATGATCTTTCTCACAAAGGGTGTAAATTGGTATCTTGTCCAATGGGCATTCCCTTAGTGGATGTTTATCTCTGCATTTGGGGCAAAAGACAACCAAAGATGCTTCTGCTTCGACTTGTTTCTTTTTAACCTGCAAGGTGTCAATCTGTGAAGCAAAAGAACTTAACATTTTAGTTTTAAATTCTTCAAGTAAATTACCTATTTCGGCTCTTGTTTCTCCTCCACTAGATAATTTTTGAACTCTTGAATATGTGGTATCTCTTCTGTTTGACCTGTTCCTTGCAGCTCCTCCTGAACATCTTTTACAGAGGTTAACAATTTCATCATATGACTCTTTAGATATATCCCCTTTACCAAGCATATTTAGCATATCTAAACAGTAATCCCTCACCCCTTTCAGTAATATTGTTTTAAGAATATCCTTACTTACATCAGGATGATTGGATCTCTACAGGTTGTACTGTAGCCTTTCCACAAAGTTCTCTAAATTCTCATCCTCCTTTTGTACCATCTTAAATAGTTCCTCTATTTTTTCTCTTGTCTGGAAATAGTCTTGATATTTAAGCAGAAATTTATGTTTCATCTATTCCCATGTTGTGATTACATGGCCTCCAAGACTCATGAACCACCTTAGTGTATTTATTTTTAGTGTTGCTGGAAATAGCTTCAACTTCTGGGCATTAGTAACAGAATCATAACTTCTGCATAATATATCAAATTCAAAAAGAAATTTGTCAGGATCTTCAGAAGATAAACCATGGAAGTTAGGTAAGCTTGAAAGTAGGGTATTCTTCATGGGAGTTGCTCCTTTGGGGAGATCACCAATAGGAAATCCCTCTCATCTTTTCCCTCTCCTTCAGGATCTACTTGTCCTCCACTGGAGAATCCTTCATTGTTTCCTTCCATTGTTTAATCTCCTACTGCACTTGCTCGATCCTCAATGTTTTCTACTGGCTCTTCAATGTTTTCCACTGGTTTTTCAATGTTTCCTGTTGACTCCTCAATGTTTTCTACTAGTTCTTCAACGCTTTCTAATGGCTCTTCATTACTATCTACTAGTTCTTCAACATTTCCTGGTGGTTCTTCAACACTTGCTATTGGTTTCTCAATATTCTCAGGGCTCATAACTTCTTCTGTTTCATAATTCGATTCAGGGGAGTGTTAAAGATTTGGCCTTCGAGAGCTTAGTCTCTGAGAAGATTCAGCTTTTGATACAATATCGCCAATAAATGTATTTTCTTCCTCCCCTTCCTTTGCCCTTTCCACCTATAGGGTTAGTTTTCTTATGGGTTCCACATCCTCTCATGAAATATACACATCTGAAAGAAAAACATCAATGCTTTTTAAATCTATAATTTCCTTCCCCGGTAATGGCGCCAAAATGTTGGTCACTTTAATTGTTTATCAATTCAAACAATTCAAGTGCTACATAAATTGTCAACCCAAGGAAGTCTGTTTATTTCAAAGGCAATCACACACTGTATATGCTTAATCTCAAAATCAATGAAATGTTGTTGTAAAAATTACACTAATCACACATTGCTTCAACGAACTGAAGTCTACTTGAGTTACAACAAAGAAAATCTTTCTATTGAAGACAATCATTAAAAGAACCCTGAATTACATTAAAAAGACAATGATCTAGGAAAGGGAATCAATCTGCAAAAAGGAATACCAATTATGCTATAATAGAGAACAGGACCTTATTCCCCAAGTAGGAATCTTCAGCACCTATTTTTGATTACCAAGCTTTCACAAACTCATTCCATAAACAAGATTGCTAATTAAAATAATCCACAACTTCTTAAGAATGAATTGTATGACATCAATGCAACAAGTAATGGAAACAGAGCTTCAACAATAAACAAGAGAATTCCAATACTGCATAAATAACTTCAGTAAATAGATTTTAATCATGGCATGAATGAAAATAACAGTTAACAAACTACAGGAACAAATGGGTGAATCTTGTGAAGAAGGCAGTCCCTTTCCTTCTCACAAGATTCCCTAGAAGAAGGAATTAAAATGAAATGCTCATAACAAACTTTTATTCATCTATCTAAAGCAACATATTACGAAAGAGTCACATTCATTCTCTGTTCAAAATGAATCTCCCGTAGTCTATCCTCCCTCTAATGTTGATCTCTCCTCTTTTTTAAAGAGGAGACATCTATTACAATTGATTTACGTTATAGAAATCCTATTTTTAACCCAATATGATCTTCTATACTGAAATAGGGCCTTTCTATTCTTGCATAGAAAAATTCTGTTACAATGGTTACGATAGTACTGGATTCAAAGTGGCCCACGTAATAGCTTCCTTACTTGTCTTTTCTTGTTTCCGTCATGCTTGAAACGCTACTTCAAAATCGCAAATCACGGGCTGTTTCAGCAATGGGATTTGCATACCATATTGACTGTTTCAGCAACACGGTCTTCAGACAGCCATGATAGATTATCTGCGGTCTTCAAACTATCTCAGAAACTATATATCTTCGATTAATTATTAAGTATGAAAGTAATGTAAAACTATATTTAAAACAAGTTAAACATATCGTAAAGAGAAGAATATTATATACCTTTGGAAAAATGGATGAAAGTGATAGTATAATCTTTAAATATGGACTAGAAAAGAGTGGAATGATAATAAAATGTATGGTCAAAATGGTACATTATGGGGTCCTAACAGTGGGAAATCTATTTTTCCATTGGGCTAAGGAGTCAAAATCAAGCAAAAAGGACTGGGATCAAAGCTAAAAGGTCAAATGTTTTCAGGGCAAGATATATAACCCTTGAAGATCTTGGAAAGTTATCTTTATGAGGTGGTATGATCGTGATAAGGGGAAATTAAGAATCCTTTGATCCGGAAAAGGAAGTAGTAGGAAGAGGTCAAATGAGAGAGGGAGAAATTAAGGGTTCCCTACACTGGAAATCAGAGGAAAACATATAAATGATAACTAGTTAAAAATAGGGTGTTCTTAACAAATCATGTAGTAATACTCCTAGTTATTCATTCAGATTTAGAAAAAACATATATGGATGCATGTAACAAAGAAATATAACAATGACAAGTAAGGAAATACTTCACTTCAAATAACTCATCATAGGAATCCTAAAGTATGATGCCAAATGGTTTGATCCAACCTGCTACTCAAAATTTGACACATAAAAGCTTTCAAGTCCAACAAAAATGACTATAACAATCTCTACCAATTTTATTCCACAAAAATACTTCAAACGATGAAGTATTTATACAAATTCTGAACTAGAATATCTTGAAAAAATATCAAGATTGGTTTACAAATATCTCAAATTGTTTTACATAAATAGAACTTGAATAAAGTAAAATCAAAACTAATGCATCTATTTGACACTATACTTATGGATTTATGACCTGACAAAGAAGAGAATTTGAATTTGATATCAAATCTTAGTTGATGATGAGACATCCAAGTCACTAATTGTTTCCTTTCTTTGTGCATTCTGCTCCAGAAATTCTGCAAAATTGGGGTCCAATGATACCTTTGTATTTCTCAATCCGAACTATATATGTAAGAATTAAAAGAGGTTTTTGTCGATAAATATGTTTCTAAGATAAACTTGTCTTTGTTTCCAAAAATTAAATTCTAGATGGTCACCATAGGCTCTGTAAAACAATGTGTAAAACATATCTTTGCACAATCTGAAAAATAGGCTATAAATATGTGCATGTATCTCTCATTATGTAATACCTGTGAAAAAAGTGAGATAGGTTTTCATATATGGGCCTATTAGGAATAAAGACCTCCTTCCGTTTTGTAACATGTATCTCTGATTGGCCACAATATTCTCTTCAAAATGATTACTTAACCGGAATTTTCTGTAAAATGTGCTTTCACGTATTGTTTAATATTTCCAAACCCATAATGGTTGTTAGAAACGTGAGAGAGGTTTTTGTAGTTGGACATATTAGGAACATAAAACTCCTTCCATTTTTCAAAATTCATCGTGAATGGGACACAATATGTTCTACAAAACTATGACTTAAACAGGAAATTTGTGCAAAAATGTCCCTTCGTGCTTTGTTTTCATCTTTTAACCTTTTTGCTCTATTAACTGTTTTGAATATTACTTCGGATAAAATTCATTTTTATTGGTGAAATTATTTTCATCTCCATTTACCATTTAGTTCCTCTATATTTAATTTTTACTATTTTACCTTAACTACTATGTTACTCTATTTTAACCTTCACTTTGAATTTTATCTGATACACTCTAACTCTGATGCTCTTTGACTATTATGTTTTCACTATCATTGTGAGTTCTTATTTCACTTTTACCATTCACAGTGAAAATTTATCTCTATCTTCATAAATGAATTTTTTTTGTTCTGCTACCTGGAATCCTTTGTTAAGTAATATCATTTAAAATTCTTTTCTTTGTGAACTTTTGGAGTAAAATGGGTCTTTAACTAGTACTCGATTGTTTTATCCAAATTATCCTTTTGCTAATGACCTGCAAAAGAAATTATTGTTAATTAAATAGAGGTCTTCAAAGAGGTGATTGAAGGCTTTTTGAAAGACCTAAGGAATGAGATCTAGCTATGGAGGTTTTAACTCTATTGGCACTTAGTAATTGAGTGTTATAGTTCCGGATTCTAAGCATTGGTTAAAGAGTTTGACTCTTTCAAAGGGTTTCTAAAGGTCTAAAAAAAGGCTAAATTTCTTTAACTTTGATTAAAATAGGTTAAAGTACTTGAAACTTGAGGTTTGATCAGGGTTTCTAAGGCATCGGAGAGGTTCTGATGGCTTTGGAGGTCTCTGAAACAAAATGAGGTTTCGAGTGGTCTTGATAGCAGTTGCAATAGTTTTTTTTGGATTTGGGCGTAAAACAGTGTAAAATTCTTCATCTATGCTTGTTCGAAAGGCGTATATAGTCAATAAGCGCTGACAAGGATAAATGAGGCATTTTCGAGGTTTTTTAGGAAATTTATGGTTAAGTGATGCCTGCAATAAATGGCAGTCAAGTCAAGAAATGGAAGTTTTCAACCTTAAAGGGTATAAACTACGAGTGGTTTATCACGTGTATTTGAGGTGGTAAGAAGTTTGAGATGGATCAAATGTGATCCTGTAGGAATCTGCCGCATGGAGGAGAGAGATGATTCTAAAACCACCCATTTCATGTGGAAATGAAAATGTTATGTTCGCGCAGCTTTATTTGCGATATAGCCTAAGGATCGTCGGATCTGGGAGGGTCAATGCAAACGGTCACGATTGACTGGTGGAGTTGCATGGCATTTCGAGGTGGGTCCGGGGTTAATTCGGTAGTATAAATATGTATTAAAACAATGTTTTAATACATAACCTTGGTTTATTATGAATGGTGGAAGTTAGAGATTTTAACAAAGGGAATGCAGGCAAGAGTATTATTAGGAGTGGCAAGGGATATAGCAGGTAGGCCGAACATATATGATATGTGCGGAATTTAAAACTATATGTTATAATTCAAATTTGGGTTTGGAATTAAAATAAAAAGTGGAAATAATATAATACGGGCTAAGGGGTATATAGTGGAGTGTTGTACGATACAACAACCCCCGATTTTTAACTTGTTCACATCAAATAATGGGGACCCTTTCTATAAAAAATTTTAGCTAAACACCTTCTAGGATTTTTATTAAGTCAATTATCTTATTATTTTGTTAATTTTTCATTTTCTTTAGATTCTTGTTTTGATTGCTTGGTTGAAATCGATTTTTTATAAGCTTCCTGTTCACGCTTGTTTCGTCTCATTTGGTCAACCGGTTTGTAAATAGCATTCCTTTGAATTCTAATCATTTATGTCGTCTGGGCTAAAAAATGGGTAAAATGTACAATATTCAATTTTCTTTAATTAAATTAGTTCAATAATGCATTTAGTTTAAATATTAACCCCTAGTTAGTTATTACTAACAATTTTTGTTTTTGCTTATACAGCCAAATCATAAAGCATCAAGATTTCAGTCGTTTATTCCAATTTTCCAATTTTCAAATAAATTACTAATCTCAAAAAAATCCAAAATGTCAAAGTGGTTGTAGTTCATTTTATCAAAGTGGCTATATTTTAGTTAAGGAAATACATTTTAGATAAATTCATAATTTCTTTAAACATCATTAAAATGAAACCAAAACAAAAAAAATAATAATGTTTAACATTAAATTTTAATTTAATTAAATTAATTATTATATGATTAAATTAATTAAATTAAAAATTAATATAAAGAAAATATATATAAAAAATTAAAATAAAAAAAAAAAAATTAAAATTAAAATTGCATCGCATCAGGAGTTCATTATCGCATCGGTAGTTTTTAAAGACTCGATGACCCTGACCTTCCTGATGGCCGATTGCGATGAGTCATTAGTCATTTATTCTCCTTTTTTTAAGCTCATTCGTATGAGTGAAGTGGTAGTATAAGTTTTAGGTTAAGCATAATGTTAGTTTAACGTGAGTGCATAGTGGAATGTTAAGTTAGTGATAGCTTAATGTTAGTAGCACGTTAGTTTTTAAGTTAGCATAGTATAAGGTAGTGTTAGTTTAGCATTAGTTTAGTTTTAGTTTAATAATAAATTTAATATTTAAATATTTAAATAATTAATTTTAAATATTAATTTAATTCATTAATATGTAACATATGATTAACTTAATTATATTGAAATTTCATTATTATTTAGATTAATATTAAATAATTTATAAATAATTAATTATATATTAGTTAGTTAGACTAAGATTAATTAATAATAGTTTATTAAATAGTTAGTTTAGTTTATAATTAAAAATTAAATTAGAGTTAATTATTAGTTAATTAGAAGCTAATTTAAGATTAAAATTTTAATTAAAATTATGATTTTTATCCCAACAATAGAATTTCCAGATTTATATCAGATTTAACTTATCAACTTTGGAGGCTCATAGATTGAGTTTTATTTGGCCAAATGAGGCCCAGGATGGCTCATTAAAAAGAGAAAATCAAGGAGAACATTTTGGAGGAGGTTCCATTAAAATATTTGGTCATTTATTGGGTTAAAAATCAGGTAGAAAATCAAGCTCCGAATTTCTAAAATAAAATTAATTTTCTGAGTTTTATTTTCTCTATTTTCATTTGCCCAAAACCTCTTCTAATTGCAGATTCGCTCATCAATGATATCCTTGGCCAATTAAACCATTCCAGGCATCAATAGAGAGTTTATATTTTATTTTCAATTATTTATTCAAATAGAATTTGATTGGATTTGCTTTAATGACAAAAATGATATTTTGATTTTATTGTTGCATCTTAATACATTCTGATTTCTTTTTGCAGGAAAAATAGTAGAAGGGATATGGAGAGAAAGATCTCAATCAATGAGAAGAATCCAACAATTAAAGATTGAAATTTTTGAGCAATTGAAATTGAATTGAGCAAATTTTTCTTCAACAAAATCTCCTCTCAAAATACTTTTGGAAACATTATAAATTATAGATGGCAAAATGTAAAAGTGGCTGCTCTCCTTTGCAATTCTAAACTTCTAAAATCATTTATGTTATAGGAATTTAGAGTTGTAGATGGGAAGGAGAGAAAATTTCAAATCTGAACCTTATTGAGGGTTTTTCTTTATGTCTTGAATTATGCATGATGGGCAGAGTTTGCATTTCTACAGCTCTAGTCTTGAAAGCAGAAATTCAAGTAATGTAAAGTACTGTTAAAGACCAGGATCAGAGAAGAAGATTCAATTAACTGGTATTTTTGGCATTTCTGTATTAAATACAAGTTTCATTTTTATGTTAATAAAATTGTTGTTTCATTTTATTCATGTTTTGGCATTTCTGTTGCTATGGATAATTTGTCTCAAATTATTGCGTAACTTTGCTCTTATGAATTACACTCTGATTTCTGAGTAACCATTTCTAAGCAATTTTTCTTATAAAACTGATTTATTAAACAGTAATGTGTTATGAATTTCTTCCACATATTATTTTTTAATTATTGGCTTGACTAATTTGTCAATCAATATCATTTTCGTGAATTTCTTCTGGAGTGTTGTTGATTTATTATTTCAGTCAAATGGTCTCAATAGAATGTGTTTTGAGTATTCACAAATGTGAGCTAATTGAATTTCTTCATTGGTTTGACATTAATTAAAAGCCAGACATATTTTAATCCTCATTATTTAATTATCTTGCTCTTAGTTGGGTTAGATTTTCATCTACCTAATTGAGATAGGATTTAGATTAGTTTCTTTTGCTTGCATTATAGAATTAGTTTTCATTTGGATTAATTTCTACATTATTTTAAGACCTCTTATTAAAGACGCAAAATCTTAGTTATGGTTTGGCTGAACCCAAATCAGCTTAAGGGTCATTCTCTTGCCTGATCAACAAGAAAAATTGATCTGATATCCCTGTCTATTGGTAGTTAACAATACATCGTGAACCAATAGCGATAAGGAAAATTTAACTGGACCTAATTGAACCAGTCAGAGCCACTATCATAAACGGAAAAGGAGTTGTATTAAGGTCCGAACCGAGTGGTTATCCCCCAATGTTGTAGCAGCAATTTTCGAGGATTCAACATTTTTAGCACTAGAAGGAAGGCGTGAAACTTGTTGTCTATTGGAGTCTTTTCAATTTTAACATTTTATTTAAATCATGATGGCTCCTCCTAAACTTCCAATTTAGAGTTGTATACATGGACGTGCATCTTCCAATATTCCACCCGAAGTGGTAAGACTCTTGTCTCAGGTAAAATTTAGTGGTAAGAAAAATTCTTCTGCCTTTAATCATGTCTTTCAATTTATTCAAAAATTTTCAAATTATGATTTTCAAGGAATTGATGAAGGCATTTTATGCAGAATTTTTTCTCTCACATTTGCGGAAAAAGCTAGAAACTGGTGTAGAACTCTTTCGATTGCCTCAATTCACAGCTCAGATCAATTTGTTACAATTTTCATTTGTAAATTTGACGGATACGATTATGAACAGGTATGCGATGAAATTGAATATCTACGAAGATTTGAAAATGAATATGTTAAAGATTTTAATATTCGATTTTATTTGAATTATTTAAGATTTAAAGTTGAAGATAAACCTACGGAAGAAGAATCACTAGATTAGTTTGAATACATTTTCTCTCTTCCTCCCATTTCCAATCCATATGAAATTAGTTCAAGCTTTGTTCCATCCCTTTCTAACATAAATAAGGATTCCAAACTGGATGTGCAAGTAAATTATGATGAAGTGGTCTCACAAAGCTTGGAAAATATTTCTATCCAAATACAAGAAGACAATAGCAACAATTTTGGAGAAAGAGTTGCCTTGAAATATGAAAAATACTCTGCATTAAATTCATAAAATCAGATTGAAATCAACATGTGCAAGCAACAATCAAAGTGAAAAATAAAATGCAAATTGCTGTACAAATTTCTGAATTTTTTCATGATGAACAAATGCCGAAAACAGAACAGCATAGCAGCCTTCTTCAAGAAAGTATGAGTATACAAAGGAATGATTTAGAATCTTAAATTTATAGTGAAAAAAGCATACAATATTTCTCGAACAAAGAAAAATTTGAATTCATTATTTTTGATTCTCATTTTTCCTTTTATCTTGATATTTTTAATATTTGTAATTTCTCCCCTCTTGGTATTAATGATATTTTAGAAAATAAAAAGGATGATTTAAATGAATTACCAATAAGTTTTTATCAAGATAGAGAAATTATTATTGATCATTCTTTTGCCATTAATGATCATGAAATTTTTATTCCTCCTTGTTTTGATATATTGGACGAGATCAAACGGAATTCTAAAGAATATTGTGAAGTCATTTATGATAATTACTCTAATATCAAGGATGTTAATTTCTATTCTTCTCAAGAGTATCCTCATGATAAAATTCAAATAAAATCTGAGAATGAAGAACATTTCAATTTAGAAATTATTCCAACCAATCATCATGTTGGAGCAACAAATTATCTTCATGATTTCACCATTCGGGAAAACATTCCAATTTATGATTCATATCATGATCATTCTCCCATCCTGCTCATAATTATTTTTCTAATTCACAAGTTGGGATTGACAATTATTCAAATTCCATTATTCTCGCCCATCCTTGTAAAAGAGAAATTATTTCAAAACAATCCCAATTGTGTTGTAACATTAGTTGTACCAATAAGGATTTCATTTTATTTTTTCTTTCATATTTATTTTGTTCAAATTTAGATTTGTTTTTTGAATTTATTTTTCAAATTTTTGATACTCTACACTGGCATATTGAGCACTTTAAAAATGAACACTCAATTGATGCATTGCCCTATTGAGAAATTGAAGTTTCATATTATAATCATGAACTATTGATATTTCAATTTCAATCAAAGCTAATGTTTTATCAAAAGCCTCTATTTTCTCAAAGGCAGTGTCAACAAGGGAATGTATTTTTACAATCTGGCTAGCAATCTAATCCAATTGATAATTTTCCATCTTATTTGACAGATTTCCATCCACTTTTCATTAACTCGTTTGAAGATTGTTTGGAAAGTTTTCCTTCATGGAAAATTGTTAATAGTTTAACACTTACACATAACACTAACAATTATTTTCAAGCCTTTCAAATTAAAAGGTCATATCCAAAATCTAGCCTGTCATCTCTTCTTTTAAACATTTTCCAATCATGAATGGAAACCCATCCATATTTTTATGATCCAATTGGAATTCAGTTGGAAAAGACATTTCAAAAGAAGGAGAGTGTAAATAAGTTTTTAACAATAACTGTAAATTCTACTTATAGATTTTTTTTTTTTAGATTTGTGTTATTTTTACTAACATTTGAACTGTACATATATGCAGGAATTAAAATAAGAGAATGGTTACACTGGAAATATGACTATACCTAGTCATTTTCATGTATATGGTTAGAATAGAAGTAGAATTAATTTAGTTTGTTTGTTTTATGTAGTTAATTTATTCTTAATAGTTTTGCAGATAAAAATAAAATGAGCAATCAGCCCTTCTCATATCATATACATTTTCAAGGAAATATTTTCCGAGAAAAAATTTAATTCTTGCTTCCCATTTTTAAATCAAAATTTATTTCAGCAATATCTATACTCTGTCTATTTTGAATAACATCTTGACTAAATTCAATTGAAGTTGCACTTGGCACCAATCACCTCAAAGCCACTTTTCTCTATTTTGAAATGTCCTCATATGATTTTCTCCTAAAATTAATTTGTTAAAGGTTTTGAGGATATAAAGCTTCATGATCTTATTATCCCATGAAATGTATAATTGTCTATTATAAGCTTAATTCCAATTTAATCATTATTAGTCAGTCTAACCTTTCGTTGTAATCACATGAGGTTCATATTATCTTCTTCAAAATTTCTTAAATGATCTTAAGGGTGTCCATTTTGATGTGTGCACACATTTAAATCTGTGTTGATATTTTTCCATAAATAGTGGCTTTATCCCATACTAATATTTAGTTTATTATCTGATGCTGTGATACGCATTATATTTATTTACTAAAGGCATTATTAAATAGTCACTATAAAAATACATATTTTTCTCAAGTTAATTCAGAATGAGCAGAGGAAATAAATTGTTGTTGCAATTCAAAGAGAAGCCTATTTTCATATTTATTTCTGGTGAATTTTATGAGTTTCAGATTTACTGAACATGAAAAAAAAATTATTTAGGCTGATTTCACACTCCGATTTAGAATAAATAAGAGATGAGTTTGAAAAAAGTTAGAATTTTGATAAATCAAAGGAAGAATTGGAAGATTCATAAGATAAAATCCACAGACAATTTCCTTCTAGGTACGCATTTACATGTTCATTTTCATCTATTAATAGTTTCTCTTTTCCATAGTTTATTTTTTATTTTTGTTCTGTTTCATTTGTAGGTTTTCATTTGTTTTCAAAAACTTTAAGTAAGCAAAAAACCCATTTAAAAGTTGCGAACAGGTTCAGGGAAATTTTATTTTGTGATTCATTAGGATTTGAAACATTCTTTAACTTTGCTTTCATTCATTCATTTAGAAAACCCAATTGAAATTTAAAAGCAATATCGCAAGATTCATGTCTGAAATGTTTCAACTTGATTTCTGATGCAAGACCTCCGATGTGTTACCTCATTCATTCTTCCATAAAATAACAAATCACATATCTCATTGGAAAAAATTTAAAATGTTGTTTTTTATCACAAAAATTCCGATGTGATAGATCATATCACAAACGCACAGGTCACATTAGGCATAAGGTTAATTGTTCCATTAAAAAAAAATCTGATGCGATAAAAACTTGATCGCAATCGCGAATTGGTAAAGTCATATCACAATTGGTTAAAAGGTCAACTTTTAAAAATTTCTGATGTGATGAACCCAATCAGAAATTGCAAATCAGAGAGACCTCATTTTAATATATCTATTTGCAAAAACTATGATACAATAAAGTTCTAATCGCAATCGCAAATTATTAAATTAGTAAAAGATTAATTTTAAAAAGACCTTCGATGCGATAAGTCTAATAAAAAATCGCAAATTGGGAGGAAAATTGAACACATCCTCGTGTACTCATTTTAAAAGTTCCGATGTGATGAATTCTTAATCGCATTTCAGCAGAGTCCTATCACAGTCGATTTGTTCATTTCAAAAAAAATTCAATGCGATAAAGTTCCAATCGGCAATCGCAAATCCGAGAGACCTCATTTGATATATCTATTTGCAAAAAACTCCGATGCGATAAAGTTCTAATCACAATCGCAAATTATTAAATTAGTCAAGGATTAATTTTAAAAGACCTCCGATGTGATAAGTCCAATCGCAAATTGCAAATCGAGAGGAAAATTGAACACATCCTTGTATGCACATTTTAAAAGTTGCGATGCGATAATTCATTACCAATTGCTTATCTCTACCACTTTTTATTAATCGCCGATTTTTCATTGCTTTTCGCTCATCGCTAATCACCAATTATTATATCCATCACATTACCGATATCGCAATCACTTCATCGTATTTTTATTCATGGTCATGTCATTATTCCAAATCTGCGATGCACAATATGCAATGTATAAAATACAAATCGCGACATGTGGTGTGCGATGTGCAGGTTGCAACATGACTATCGCCAACATAACATTTCTTCAATGGTATGATCACTCCATATCATCGCACATATTCTTTTCACATGATCTCATATCGGCAATTCGTTATTGTAACCCGATGCGATAAACTTCAATACATACAACATGCATCATCCGATAAGGTATTGTGTTAATTTAAAGCAATATTGGGTAATCACTATGATACTAAAGCGATTGATGATGAATTTGTAGCATATTCAAATCATTTTTATTTCTCATATATTTTAGTTTTAAATAATTTCATAATTTAATAAGAAATTCGAGACCTCTCTATTTTAAATTTCATTATCTTAAATTTGGTTTTAGTTCTGAACAATTTATAAAAATCATGGAATTTGTATCAAACTTATAATATTTTGAGAACATTCATCACTGTAAATTCTCAATCTCATTTCTCATGCATTTGTTTTAATTCCCTTGAACACAAAAGCATTTCATTTTTACATTTTACTGCTTGCTCTAGTTTAAATAAAATAAATAATGATTTTGGGTTATAAGATTTTGGTTAGTTTGCCTTCCTCATATTTTTATTGTCAACAAAAAAAAGAAGTCAACTATTATTGGAGAAATTGATACCTTCATGTAAGATTAAATGCAATTATCCAATGGTAAGATTCATGTACAGACTTTCATTACTTTAGTTTCAGTTTTGTTTTTTTTTTTTAAATTATGTTGATATTTGAATCTTTTTTGCAGCTCTTCATAAAAGCTTTCAATCGTTTGCCAGATCATATTTTGGAAGCCCTATGCTCTTTTCCTAGTTTTATTTTTCAAGAAGTAGCGATAGTCTTCGTTGAAACAGCTACACTAGGAAGTTTCTGAACCTTTAATCTGTTTCTTTAAAGCATTAATTTTATTACAAAATGATTAAGATAATGCTTTGAAAACAAGAAGATTGACATCAGACAGAAATTTTTCATTATGGCTGAATTTTATGATCACTGCTATCTAAAGCTTAAAACATTTACAACCTTGCAAGGTATAAATTTTCTGAATCTCGACATAGGAAGAAATGATTACATGATTATTTTCTTTTACTTCATTTTATTGAGACATTGGTATAAACATTTTTGTTAGATTTTATATTTCAAAACTTGGATTTTCTTTTCCACTTTTTAATTGCTTCATTTTTATTTTTGTTTGCTGAATTCTTTTCTCACTTTGGCTTAAGAAACTTTTTCCTTTGGTTTTTAGTTTTTATTTTGGTGACTTTGACATAATTTATATGGAAGGCCTTCTTGTTACCTAATAATGGTGGGCATACATAAGAAAAATTATTAATAATTTCCTATTAGCTTTTTCTTAAATCTCTTAGCAGAATTTTTTTTTTTTATTATTATAAAGGTAGACATACTTAAAGAAGAAATTATAAAACAATAAAAGTTGACAAAGTATCATGAAATCTGAGAAATTTGTTTTTCATCAAAATTGTAATTATTTTGAGATTTCAATATTTTATTGAGATCTTTCAAAATTCTATTATCAGACAAAAAAAAAAAAAAATTAACCAAGTAAATACACTTTACAGCAAAGCACTTTTAACTCTGAAATTTTCATTCTGAACTCTTAAGGAGTTAATGATTCTCCCTATTTAAAAGAGTTTTATTTTTCTAGAATGTAATCCAAAAATATATTTAAAACTTAAAATATTAGAGGTCTCATCACGAGCCTACTTACCATTATCATAGGGGAAAAATAAGCTGACATTACCAACACTGCTAAACAAACCAGGGTAATGGCTTATGATTGTAAACAATTGTAAGACAAGGGGTATCATCGCGAGCCAGCTTATTTAGTCCAATTATAACCTATGAATGGCATTGTCACCTATCTGGCTACCAAACCAGGCCAATGGCTTTTAAGAATTAAAAATTAAAAATTAAAATTAAAAAATTAAAAAAATAAACATATATAAATGGATTTATCTCTAGGTCAATAATTCTCAAATAGATGGGATTTTGAATCATTGATGATTAAAAGGTAACCCTGTCGAGACTATAGATGTTTGCTGGAAGCAGTGGCTCTACCTGTGACAAATGAGTACATTTTAAAAGCTAAGCTGTAAAGTGACCCCTGCTTTATCTTTACAACTAATTAAAGACTGATATAGAGTAATGAAATATTTTAATTTATGAGAAATTTCAAAAACAAAATTACAGTTAGATGATTATTGCTTTTATTTAGATTAATGAAACAAGTTAGGCATTCTAAAAAATATTTTTCTCTTCTTTAATTATTTTTACTTTAATTTTGAGAAAATTTCATTTATATCAAACAGAGATAAGTGTTTCTTCCAATGAATCGCCAATTGTTGTATGGTACAACCCCCCATTTTTAACTTGTTCACATCAAATAATGGAGACCCTTTCTATAAAAAAAATTGGCTAAACACCTTTTAGAATTTTTATTAAATCAATTATCTTACAATTTTGTTAATTTTTCATTTTTTTTAGTTTTTTGTTTTGATTGCTTGGTTGAAATTGATTTTTTATAAGCTTCATGTTCACGCTTGTTTCATCTCATTTGGTCAACCGGTTTGTAAATAGCACTCCTTTGAAGTCTAATCATTTATGTCGTCTCGGCTAAAAAATGCGTAAAATGTACAATATTCCATTTTTTTAAATTAAATTAGTTCAATAATGCAGTTAGTTTAAATATGAACCCCTAGTTAGTTATTACTAACAATTTTTGTTTTTTCTTATACAGCCAAATCATAAAGCATCGGGATTTCAGTGGTTTATTCCAATTTTCCAATTTTCAAATAAATTATTAATCTCGAAAAAATCCAAAATGTCGAAGTGGCTGTAGTTCATTTTATCAAAGTGGCTATAGTTTAGTTCAGGAAATACATTTTAGATAAATTCATAATTTCTTTAAACATCATTAAAATGAAACCAATATATATATATTAAATTTTAATTTAATTAATTTAATTATTATATAATTAAATTAATTAAATTAAAAATTAATATTAAAACAAATATATATAAAAAATATAAATAAAAAACAAAAAATTAAAATTAAAATTACATCGCATCGGGAGTTCATCGTCGCATCGGGAGTTTTTAAAGACCCGATGACCCTGACCTTCCCGATGGCAGATTGCGATGAGTCATTAGTCATTTATTCTCCTTTTTTTAAGCTCATTCGTATGAGTGAAGTGGTAGTATAAGTTTTAGGTTAAGCATAATGTTAGTTTAACGTGAGTGCATAGTGGAATGCTAAGTTAGTGATAGCTTAATGTTAGTAGCATGTTAGTTTTTAAGTTAGCATAGTATTAAAGTAGTGTTAGTTTAGCATTAGTTTAGTTTTAGTTTAATAATAAATTTAGTATTTAAATATTTAAATAATTATTTTTAAATATTAATTTAATTAATTAATATGTAACATATGATTAATTTAATTATATTGAAATTTCATTATTATTTAGATTAATATTAAATAATTTATAAATAATTAACTATATATTAGTTACTTAGACTAAGATTAATTAATATTAGTTTATTAAATAATTAGTTTAGTTTATAATTAAAAATTAAATTAGAATTAATTATTAGTTAATTAGAGGCCAATTTAAGATAAAAAATTTAATTAAAATTATGATTTTTACCCCAGCAATAGAATTTCTCGATTTATATTAGATTTGACTTATTAACTTTGAAGACTCATAGATTGAGTTTTACTTGGCCAAATGAGGCACAGGATGGCTCATTGGAAAGAGAAGATAAAGGAGAAAATTTTAAAGGAGATTTCACTAACAAATTTGGTCATTTATTGGGTCAAAAATCAGGCAGAAAATCAAGCTCTGAATTTCTAAAATAAAATTAATTTTTTGAGTTTCATTTTATTCATTTTCATTTGCCCAAAACCTCTTCTAATTACAGATTCGCTCATCAATGATATCCTTGGCCAGTTAAGCCATTCTAGGCATCAATAGAGAGTTTATATTATATTTTCAATTATTTATTCAGATAGAATTTGATTGGATTTGTTTTAATGACAAAAATGATATTTTGATTTTATTGTTGCATCTTAATTCATTTTGATTTCTTTTCACAGGAAAAACAGTAGAAGGGATATGGAGAAAAATATATCAATCATTGAGAAGACTCCAGCAATTAAAGATTCAAATTTTTGAGCAATTAAAATTGAATTGAGCAAATTTTTCTTCAAAAAACTCTCCTCTCAAAATACTTTTGGAAACATTATAAAGTACAGATGGAAAAATGTAAAAGTGGCTGCTCTCCTTTGCAATTATAGACTTCTAAAAGCATTTCTGTTATAGGTATTTAGAGTTGTAGATGGGGAGGAGAGAAAATTTCAGATCTTAACATTATTGAGGGTTTTTCTTTATGTCTTGAATTATGCATGATGGGTAGAGTTTGCATTTCTGTAGCTCTAGTCTTGAAAGTAGAAATCCAAGTAATGTAAAGTACTATTAGAGACCAGGATCAGAGAAGCAGATTCAATTAACTGGTATTTTTTGCATTTATGTATCAAATACCAGTTTCATTTTTATGTTAATAAAATTTTTGTTTCATTTTATTCATGTTTTGGCATTTCTGTTGATATGTATAATTTGTCTCAAATTGTTGTGTATCTTTGCTCTTATGAGTTACACTCTGATTTCTGAGTAACCATTACTTAGCAATATGTCTTATAAAACTGATTTATTAAATAGTAATGTTTTGTGAATTTCTTCCACATATTATTGTTTAATTATTGGCTTGACTGATTTGTCAATCAATATCATTTTCGTGAATTTCTTCTGGAGTGTTTTTTATTTATTATTTCAGTCAAATGGTCTCAATAGAATTTGTTTTGGTATTCACAAATGTGAGCTAATTGAATTTCTTCATTGGTTTGACATTAATTAAAAGCTAGACATATTTTAATCCTCATTATTTAATTATCTTGCTCTTAGTTGGGTTAGATTTTCATCTACCTAATTGAGATAGGATTTAGATTAGTTTTTTTTTCTTGCATTATAGAATTAGTTTGCATTTAGATTAATTTCTATATTCTTTTAAGACCTCTTATCAAAGAGGCAAAATATTAGTTGTGGTTCAGCTGAACCCCAATCAGCTTAAGGGTCATTCTCTTGCCTGATCAGCAAGAAGAATTGATTGGATATATCCTGTCTATTGGTAGTTAACGATACATCATAAACCAATAGAGATAGGGAAAAGGTAACTGGACCTAATTGAACTAGTCAGAGTCACTATCATAAATGGAAAAGGAGTTGTATTAAGGTCCGGACAGAGTGGTTATCCCCCAATGTTTTAGCAGCGATTTTCGAGGCTTCAACATGGAGCTAATACATAAGTTATAAATTAATATGAAATAAAGGGGTAATATATGATATGAATGAAAAATACATGTTTTAACACTAAATAAAGTGTAAAAGGTAGAGAAATAAACATATTTTGTCCCTTTATATTTTTCACACTTAAACTTAGGATAAAATGCATTTTATGGGTTTCTCAGTGGTTTTGAAATGGAAATGAAATTAATTATTTAGGGTTTTTACTATTACTAAGTAAAAAATGGTTTTTACTAAGGAAAAGGGATGATGGTTATGGATGAAGGGTAAATGTTTATGAAATGGGGTTTTATGTAAGAATTCAATATTTTTAACTAACCAGTCGTCGAACCTTGAGTCCGGTCACAACAAAAGTCAGAGAAATGCTCTAAGCCTTTTTGAATGATAGTTTAGAATACTGAATACCTATGGGGGAGAGGAAATTAGTAATTTTTCCCAATGATTCTTTTTTACATGATTGCTCAATTTCTTTATACCTACCCATCTTTATTTCTAACATTTTTACTTCATTTTCATGGGTTCATTTAGACTTGCAACCCTAAAACATTTTTCTTTCAAAGCATAAAACTATCTAAGTCTACCTTATTTTCTTTGAGGGCTCAGATTAAACTATTGAGCTCCTCATTATTTTCTACCTATCTACTGATTTTTCAAGTTTAAACTTTTTGACAAATCTTTATTCTCTATCTAAAACATGAAATTGAAAGCGTGAAAAGTTAATATTAAACTGTTTAACTGATCATGGATTATGGCATTATTTTCAAAAGTAAACTAAAGTAGTGTTATCTAAACTTGCAACACTTTTATGATCTATTTTTGATGTGGTTCATATTTAATATTCTTTTGATCGTTGTTTCTTTTTGTCCTTTGATTATTCTTTTAGGACATACCCTCTTTTCATTTTTTAATTTTCAAATATGGGAAAACAAGTTGCAGAAAGCAAGGTATGTACATATTACAAGACTTTAACAGAGTCAAATCAAAATTATGAATCCTATATTTATAGGACCCTAACAGCAGTTTCACATGGGGATGGCATCTCCTTGTGAGATGTCAAGAACACCATCGACTAGTAGCCTAATCCTTTGAGCTAATCCCAAACATTCATTTGCTTTGTTATAAAATCTTTGTGACTGAAACTCTTGAACTGAAAATTTACACCCTTCTCTGTAAACTATAATCTGATCTGAGACTAAAAGGTGCTGCAACCTTCAAACCAAACTACTACATCAATATCTTCGAGTCTTTTCCTTGGCTTCAAATCTTAGTGAATTATTTCAAACTAGTTGAAAACTAAAAATTGAAATAAGCTTAAATCCTACCTATTTAATCCAATCAGTGGTCCAATTTTTGGTTAGGTAAAATGAAATAACTAATGCAACCATTCAGGCATTATGTACTTTGATAGATTTTGTTGCATTTTCTTGTTGAGTATCAAAACTGTAATTCTGCAACCTACTAGAAACTTGTCAACTAATGAGAGGATAAGGAAATGCTTGAATTCCCTTATTGACTCTAGAAAATTTTCAAATGGATCTTCCAAGATATATACACTAATGTTTAACTGATCTAAACAACTATACATCTGTTTTGGATGGCCTCCATGCCATGAAACTGAAATGTTATTTTTATCTTTATCTCCCTGCAAAATTTCAGATAAACTTTGTGATGATATTCCTAATGATTGTAATGTTTGACTGCTGAAACCTTTATCATATTGATTCTGAAATTCATAGTTAGTTATTGGAGAAAGGCTTTGAATGCATTCATTATCCAACATATCTGCTATTAGATCATGAAAAACTTGCGAGGATTGCTGCAATATATTGGATATGGAATTCCATGGGACTTCATAAACTTCAACAAGTTTATCATCCTTTTCTTTAATGATGTTACACCACATTTCCTTTAAAATTTGAAATGATTCAAAACATAGTAGTATGGAATTATCTTGTGATATTTGATCGCGTATTTCAATGGGAACTGATAAATGCAAATGTGAAACTGAAATATCCTAATCAAGATTTTGATTATCTTCTTTGTTTTCAATGATAATTCCTAAAGACTATTGATTATTGATGGCATGAAATTTGTCTCTAATGAATTGAAATGAATCAAAACAAAGAGGTAAAGAACTTTCACTTATTTCCAAATTTTGTGCTTTTTCTTCCTCACTTTCATGGCTGATCTGTATTGACTGATCACTGTATTCTGGCTGCTAAAACTGAGTTTTCTCATCCCACAAAGTATCTTCTGATTGCTCTGTAAAGTTAGCTTTAATTTGGAGAACATAATTTTCATCATACTGATCATATTTGGGCACATCATTAAATGAATGAATGTCATCAAACATACACATTAAATAGATAGATTCATCTTCCACATATTGATCTGTAAATCCATCTTCTGATCTATGATAATTGGAATCAACAAGAATTTATTCATGGCTATCAACCTCTTATATTTCTTCATGGTGATTTTGAGCAAAAAAATCATCTTTCATAGTGATCTTATATATGATTTCATCTAATTTTCTTACCAAAAGATTGAGTTTTATCTCTGCAATGTTTTTCTTCTTTTCTTCTGCTTTCAACTTTTCCTTTCTGATTTGCAGATTAACTTCTACATCAACAACAATGTTCTACATCTGTACAAGTGTTTATGGATCTCTTTCTCTTAACTAAAATTCTAGTTTTGGATCAAAGGCACTTGGATAATGCAAGAAAGCTGAATCATGAAGAGGTCTTATATTTTATGGCATTGAATAATAAGCTTGATTAAATCTGTCAGAAAATTGTTGTATTGTTTCATTTGGATGTCTTTTTAACTGATTATATTATTCTATGATCACAAAAATATTGACTTTAATTATCCATCTGTCAAGAAAAAGTTTGACACACTGCTGGAAATTTGAGATGCTTGCAATAGGTAGATTCTTGAACCAAATGTTTACTCTATTTTGCAAAGAAAGAGCAAAAAGTCTGATTTTAACATCATATTCATCAATATCAAATAAATCAATATAATTCTCAAAACCTTGAATATATTTTTGGGTAGTGATGTTATTATTTTCTCCATCAAACCTAGGAAGAAATTTGTAATAGTTATCATGGAAATCATGGAGTATAAGAGTTAAAATAAGGGGCTTATATCTATCTGGAACTTTATATGGTATAGGAATATGTACAGGGATTATAAGATCAGTATTTATTATTTGAGGCTTTTTAATTGGAAAATGATCATCATTAGATTCAGAAGAAGGCTGATCAAAGAGATTAAGAGAATTAGTATTTACAATCTTTAAAGGAAAATAATTAAAAACTAATCTAAGATCTTTTCTAAAATAAAATATACATTGAAAAAATTTCTTAATGAGAAAAAACATAATGTCTTGGATTAAGTTCAAAGTTAAAAGCTTGATCTTTCCATATTGTTCTTTTAGGTTCATTCATCCAATGGAGTCTTGATTGTGAGATTGATTTGGAGTCACCATGTGGATGATTTTAACCTTTGTGTGTCTGATCACTGTCCACCATCATAGATTAGATCTGAACCTATAAAATATCTTTGAAGAAAATGTTAATCTTCCCCAGTATGGTCGTCATTATGTTATCACTCAGTAATTTCTCTAGGTTTAAGAGATAAATCACCGAGGTAACCACAAACCAAATTCAAACTCTAGGATCTAGCCTTCCTAGGGTTTAGAGAGGGCTCTCTCTTTAAAATTTAACTTTTTTTTTATTTGTAAATATTAGCCTGGTTATGAATGTGAAGCTTTCATTTGGTTTTAGTAAATTTGGCGGGAAAAATCACTTGAAAGGATGAATAGTGGGAAATACATTTTTCCATTAGGCTAAGGAGTCATAATAGCACAAACAGGACTGGGATCAAGGTTAAAAGGTCAAATGTTTTTAGGGAAAGATAGATAACCCGTGAATATCTTGGAAAGTTTTTTTATGAGGTGGTATGATTGATATAAGGGGAAATTAAGAATCCTTTTATCTAGAAAAGGAAGTAGTAGAAAGAGGTGAAACGAGAGAGGGAGCAATTAAGGGTTCCCTACACTGGAAATTAGAGAAAAAATTATAAATGATAACTAGTTAAAAATAGGGTACTCTTAAAAAATCATGTAGTAATACTCCTAGTTATTCATTCAGAATTAGAAAAAACATATATGGATGCATGTAACAAAGAAAGATAAAAACAACAAGTAAGGAAATACTTTACTCCAAATAGCTCATCATAGGAATCCTGAAGTATGATGCCAATTGGTTTGATCCAGCCTGCTACTCAAAATTTGACACACAAAATGTTTCAAGTCCAACAAAAATGACTATAACAATCTCCAGCCATTTTATTCCACAAAAATACTTCAAAGGATGAAGTATTTATATAAATTCTAGACTAGAATATCTTAAAAAAATATCAAGATTGGTTTACAAATATCTCAAACTGTTTTAGATAAATATAACTTTAATAAAGGAAACTCAAAACTAATGCATCTATTTGGCACTATACTTATGGATTGATGGTGACAAAGAAGAGAATTCGAATTTGATATCAACTCTTAGTTGATGATGAGGCATCCAAGTCACTAACTGTTTCCTTTCTTTGTGCATTCTGCTCCAGAAATTCTGCAAAATTGGGGTCCAATGATACCTTTGTATTTCTCAATCCAAAATATATATGTAAAAGGTGAAAGATGTTTTGTAGATAAATATGTTACTAAGATAAACCTCTCTTATTTTCCCAAAATTCAATTCCAGCTAGTCACCATATGCTCTACAAAAAGATGTGTAAAACATTGCAAAGTCTGAAAACTAGGCTGTAAATATGTGCATGTATCTCTCATTATGTAATACATGTGCAAACAGTGAGATAGGTTTTGTATATGGGTCTCTTAGGAATAAAAACCTCCTTCATTTTTGTAAGATGTATTTTTTAGTTGCCACAATCTTGTGCGTGAAATGATTACTTAATAGACATTTTCTGTAAAAAGTGCTTTCAAATATTGTTTAATATTTCCAAACCCATAATGGTTGTTAGAAAAGTGAGAGTTTTTTTTTAGTTGGACATCTTAGGAAAATAAACCTCCTTTAGTTTTTCAAAATTCATCTTGGATTGGACACAATATTTTCGGCAAAACTATGACTTAAACAGGGAATTTCTGCAAAAATGTCCCTTCCTGCTCTGTTTTCATATTTTAACCTTTTTGTTCTCTTAACTATTTTTAATTTTACTTCGAATAAAATTCATTGTTTTTGGTGAAATTATTTTCATCTCTATTTACCATTTACTTCCTCTATATTTACTTTTAATGTTTTATCTTAACTACTCTATTACTCTGTTTTAACCTTCACTCTAACTTTCATCTGATACTCTTTGAATGTTATGTTTTCACTGTCATTGTAAATTATTATTTCACTTTTACCATTAAATGTGAAAATTTATCTTTCTCTGGATAGATGAATTTTTTCTATTCTGCTACGTGAAATCTTTTGTTAAGTAATATCATTTAAAATTATTTTCTTTGTGAACTTTTGGAGTAAAACTGGTCTTTAACTAGTATTTAGATTGTTTTATCCAAATTCTCATTTTGCTAATGACCTGCAAAACAAAATAATTGTTAATTAAACAGAGGTATGCAAGGAGGTGATGAAGGCTTTTTGAAATACCTAAGGAATGAGATTTGGCTGTGGAGGTTTTAACTCTGTTGGCACTTAATAATTGAGTGTTACAGTTCTGGATTTTGAGCATTGGTAAAAGAGTTTGAATCTTTCAAAGGGTTTCCAAAGGTTTTAAAAAGGCTAAATTTCTTCAACTTTGATTAAAATAGGTTAAAGTATTCGAAACTTGAGGTTTGATCAGGGTTTCTGAGGCGTCAGAGATATTTTAATGGCTTTGGAGGTCTCTAAAACAAGCTGAGGTTTCCAGTGGTCTTGATAGTAGTTGCAATAGATTTTTCTGGCTTTGGGCATAAAACAGTGTAAAATTCTTCTTCTATACGAGTCCCAAAGGCGGATATTGTCAATAAGTGCTGACAGGGATAAATGATGCATTTTCAAGGTTTTTTATGCAATTTAGGGCTAATTGACGCCTACAATAAATGGCGCTCAAGTCAAGTAATGGCGGTTTTCATGCTTAAAGGGTATAAAGTGTGAGTGGTTTATCGCGCATGTTTGAGGTGGTAACCATTTTGAGATGGATCGAATGTGATTCAATAGGAACCTACCATGTGGAGGGGAGAGATGATTCTAAAACCACCCATTTCGCATGGAAATGGAAATGTTATGTTTGCGTAACTTTATGTGCGATATAGCCTAAGGATAATTCGATCTGGGAGGGTCAATGCGAACGGTCGCGATTGACTAGTGGAGTTGCACGACATTTTGGGGTGGTTTTTTGGTAAAACACCCCCCCCCCCCCGCCCTCTCGCCCCCCATTTTTTACTTGTTCACTTCAAATAATGGTGACCCTTTCTATAAATTTTTGGATAAACACCTTTTAGGATTTTTATTTACTTACGCAATTGTTAATTTTTCATTTTCTTTGTATTCTTGTTTTGATTGTTTTTTTAAAATGGTTTTTTAATAAGCTTCCCATTGATGCTTCTTTTACCTCATTTGGTCAACTGGTTTGAAAATGGTACTCCTTTAAAGTCCCATCATTTATCTAGTTTGGGTTAGAAATGCTATTTTTATTCTTTTTATTTATTTTCAAAGTGGCTGTAGTTTAGAAAATTTCATAACTAAACTAAACATCATTAAAATAAAACCAAAATAAAAAACTGATATTCAACATTAAATTTTGAGATTAATTAAATTAATTATTATAATAAAATATAATTAATTTAATTAAATTTAAAACTTAATATATAAAAAATAAATAAAATAAAATAAAATAAAAATAAAATTTTCACATCACATATCGCAATATCGGATCCATCGAATATCACAATATCGGATCTATCGCAATTTTTATAACACGCACATCTAAAAAACCCCGATCCAAAGTTCTTGCGATATGCGATGAGGTCAAATGTGATGTGTTAAAAGATTTTAATATAAAGTTTTTTCACCCCTTATGCCTCCCACACCTCCACCTCACTCACCCTCACGTCGCCCTCACCTCACACTGCACTCACCATATCCCTCCATAATCTCACGTGGATGAATTAATGGGTTTGGATTGATTTCAATGGTTTGTTTTATGGGTTTGGATTGATTTCAATGGTTTGTTTTAAGGTTTGGATTGATTCCAATGTTTTGTAAATTAATGTTTATATTTTTATATTATAATTATAATTTTTAATATAATTTTAATATAATTTGAATTATAATATTAATTATATTTAAATTAACTTTTTAAAATCATTTGTATATTAATTTAATTTTGTAACTTAATTAATTTCTAAATTATATGATAATTAATTAGAATTAATTGTATATATTAGTTAGTTAAAAATTAATTTAGAATTATTTATTAGATAATTATAATCTAATTTATGATTAAAATTCTAATTAAAAATTCTGATTTTTAGCCCAGCAACAGAATTTCCAAAATTGTGCCAGATTTGACTCATCAACTTTGGAAGCTCATGGAATGAGTTTTACTTGGCCAAATGAGGCCCATGATAGCTCATTGGAAAGATAAAACCAAGGAGAACATTTCTGAAGAGGTTCCACTAATAGATTTGGTCATTAATTGGGTCAAAAATCATGCAGAAGATCAAGCTCCGAATTTCTAAAATAAAATCAATTTTCTGATTTATTTTCTGCATTTTCATTTGTCGAAGCCTCTTCTAATTGCAGGTTCATTCGTCAATAATATCCTTGGACAATTAAACCATCCCAGGCATTAATAGAGATATTATATTTTATTTTCAATTATTTATTTAAATTAAATTTGATTGGGTTTATTTTAATGCAAAAAATGGTATTTTGATTTTATTCATTGCATCTTAATTTATTTTGATTTCTTTTTGTAGGAAAAAAGTAGAAGAAATAAGGAGAAAAGATCTCATCAATAAGAATGCTCCAGCAATTAAAGATTGGAATTCCGAGCAAATAAAATTTGATTGGGCAGATTTCTCTTCAACAAACTTTTCTCTCAAGAATTCCTTTACAAATATTATAAATAGCAGATTGCAGAATGTAATAGGGGCGGCTCTCCTCTGCAATTCTAGAATTCTAAAAGAACTTTTGTAATAGATATTTAGAGTTGTAGTTGGGAGGAGTGGATTCTCAGAGCGGAGGATTATTGAGGTTTTTCTTTTATATCCTGAGTTATGTATAATGAACAGAGTTTGCACTATTGTAGCTCTGAATTTGAAAGCAGAAGCTTAGGCATTGTAAAGGACTACTAGAGACCGGAGCTGAAGAAATGGATTCAACAAATTGGTATTTTGAATACTATTATTTTAAATTCTAGTTTTATTTTATGATAACATGAATGGTGTCAATTTACTTACATATTTGTGCACTTTTGTCGGTATGGGTAATTTGCTTCTATTTTATGTTGTTATTTATCTCTGCTCTTATGGGCTGAATTCTGATTTCTGGGTAACCATTTACTCATAAATCTGTCTTTTAATATTGGATGAATAAATAGTGATATGTTGTGAACTTCTTCCGCATATTATTGTTTAATAATTTAAGTTACTTATTAAATGATCAAGATCATTCTGAGAACTTCTTCCTGAGTGTTGTTGATCGATTATTTCAGTTAAAAGGTCTCAATAGGATGTGTTTTTCTATCCATAATGTGAGTTAATTGAATATTTTATTAACATGATATTCATTATAAACAAGACATATTTCAATCCCAATATTATAAATACCTGCTGTTGGTTGGGTTAGATCTATATCTGCCTAATTAAGATAGGATTAAGATAGTTTATTTTGCTTGCATCTTAGAATAAGTTTGCATTTAGATTAATTTCTACATTCTTTTAAGTCCTCTTCCCAGAGAGGAAAACTTTAGTAGTGGATTGGCCGAGCCCTAAATCAGCTTAAGGATCACTTTCTCGCCTGATCAGCAAGAAGGTTGATCTGATGTCTCTTTTCCATTGGTGAATGAAAGTCATATTTTAAATCCATTGGAGATTGAGAGAAGGTAACTGGACCTATTTGAACCAGTCATAACCACCATTCCAATGGAAAAGAAGTTGATTTAAGGTCAGGACCGGGTGGTCATCCCCCATGTTTTTGCAGCGATTTTCGAGGCTTCAACATTTTGGCGCTAGAAGGAGGGCCTGAAACTTGTTTTCTGTTGGAGTCTTTTCAATTTTAACATTTTATTTAATCACGATGGCTCCTCTTAAACTTCCAATTTGGAGTTGTATCCATGGACGTGCATCTTCCAATACTCCACCCGAAGTGGTAAAACTCTTGTCTCAGGTAAAGTTTAATGGTGAGAGAAATTCTTCTGCTTTTAATCATGTCCTTCAATTTATTCAAAATGTTTCAAATTATGATTTTCAAGGAATTGATGAAGGCATTTTATGCAGAATTTTTACTCTCACATTTGCGGCAAAAGCTAGAAAATGATGTAAAACTCTTCTGGTTGCCTCAATTCACAGCTGGGATCAATTTGTTACAAGTTTAATTTGTAAATTTGACCACTATGATTATGATCAGGTATGTGATGAAATTGAATATCTACGAAGTGAAAATGAGACTGTTAGATATTTTAATATTCGACTTCATTTGAATTGTTTAAAATTTAATGTCAAAGATGAACCTATGAAAGAAGAATCACTAGATTGGTTTGAACATAATTATTCTCTTCATCCTATTCCCGATCCATATGAAATTAGTTCAAGCTTTGTTCCATCCCCTTCCAATATAAATGAGAAATCCAATTTCGATGTACAAATAAATTGTGATAAAGAGGTTTCACAAAGCTTAAAAAATATTTCTAATCAAATGTAAGAACACAACAACAACAATTTTGGAGAAAGACATGCATTGGAATCTGAAAGTTTCTCTGCATTAAATTTAGAAAATCAGATTGCAAATCAGCAAGTACAAACAACAATCAAAGTAAATAATAGCATGCAAACTACTGTACAAATTTCTGAATCTTTTCATGATGAGAAAATGCTGAAATCAGAGCAGCAAAGCAGTCTTCTTCAAAAAAGCATGAGTACGCAAATGAATGATTTAGAATCTGAAATTTACAATGAGCATAATGTACAAGAATTCTCAAATAGAAACATTTTTAAATGCATTATTTCAGATTCACATTTTTCCCTTTATCCTGATATTTTTAATGATGGTAATTTTTTCCCTCTTGGTGTTAATAATATTTCAGAAAATACAAAGGCTGATCTAAATGAATTACCATTAAGTTTTTATCAAGATAGAGAAGCAATTAATGATCATTCTTTTGCCATTAATGAACATGAAATTCTTGTTCCTCCGTGTTTGGATTTATTGAATAAGATTGAAGGAAATTCTAAAGAATCTTGTGAAGTCATTTATGATAATTACTCTAAAATAGAGGATGTTGATTTCTATTTTTCTCAAGAAAATCCTCATGATAAAATTCAAATAACATCTGAGAATGAGGAACATTTCAATTTAGAAATATTTTCAACTAATCCTCATTTTAAAGCAGCAAATTATCTTCATGATTTCACTATTCAAGAAAATATTCCAATTTATGATTCATATCATGATCAAGCTTTCATTCCTGTTCATAATCATAAATTTCTTTCTAATTCACAAGTTGGAATTTGAAATTACCCAAATTCCATAATTCTGGCTAATCCTTGTGAAAAAAAAAATTATTTCAAAACAATCCCAATTGTGCTGTAACATTAGTTGTAACAATAGTGATTTCATTTTATTTTTGTTTCCTCCTTATTTTTTATTAAATCATATTTATTTTCAGATTTTTGATACATTACGCTGGCATATTGAGCAATTTATTATCAAACATTCAATTGATACATTGCCCTGTTGGAAAATTGAAGTTTTATATTATAATCAAAAGCATCAAAAGCTATTTCAATTTCAATTTCAATCAATGCTAATGTTTTATCAAAAGCTTCTATTTTTTCAAAGGCAATATCAACAAGAGAATGTATTTTTAGAAGTCTGCCAGCAATCCAATTTAATTAATAATTTTCCATTTCATTTGAAAGATTTCCATCCATTTTTCATTAATTCATTTGAAAACTATTTGTAAATTTTTCCTTCATGGAAGATTGTCAATAGGTTAACATTTACACATAATACTAATAGTTTCTTCCAGGCTTTTGAATCTAAAAGCTCATATCTACAATCTGGCATGTTATCTCTTTCTTTGAATATTTCTCAATCCTTAATAGAAATCCATCCAGATTTCTATGATCCAATTGGTATTCAATTGGAAAGGAAATTTCAAGAGAAAGAGATTTTCATTAAGTTGCTAACAATAACTGTGCATTTTACTTACAGATTTAATTTTCTTAGTTCAATAAGATTTCTATTTTTATTACTAACATTTGAATTGTACAAAACATGCAGGGATTAAAATGAGAAAATGGTTACACTGAAAATATGACTATACCTTGTCAACTTCATATATATGGTTAGAATAGGAGTATAATTAATTTAGTTAGTTTGTTTTATGTAGTTAATTTATTTTTAATAATTCTGCAGATTAAAAATAAAGGAAGCAATCAGCGCTTCTAATATCATATACACGTTCAAGGAAATATTTACCTCTCATCAGAAAATTTCTAATTCTTCCTTCCCATTTTTAAATAAAAATCTATCGCAGCAATACCTCTACCCATGAATACATCTCTACCTATTTTTGAATAATGTATTGACAAAATTTAATTAAGTATGCACCTGGCACACATTTAAATCTGTGTTGATATTCTCCACGACTAGTGGCTTTATCCCATTCAGACCTTTAGTTTATTATTTGATGCTGCAATATGCATCATATTGATTTACTAAAGGCATTATTGAATAGTCACTATAAAAATATAGATTTTTCTCAAGTTAATTCGGAATGTGCAGAGGTAATAAATTGTTGTTGCAATTCAAAAGGGAAGCATAGTTTCATATTTATTTCTGGTAAATTTTATATTTCCTGAACATAAATAAACATATTTTATTTAGGCTGATTGCTCACTCTGATTTAGAATAAATAATGAGATGATTTTGAACAAAGTCAGAATTTTGATAAATCGAAGGAAGAATTTGAATATTCATGAGGTAAGATCTATAGACAATTTCCTTCAAGGTATGCATTTACAAGTTCATTTTCATCTATTATTAGTTTATCTTTTCTTTAGTTTATTTTTTATTCTTTTTCTATTTTAATTGCAGGTTTTCATTTGTTTTCAAAACTTGAAGTAAGCAGCAAACCCAGTTCAAATTGGCAACAGGTTCAGGGAAATTTTATTTTAGATTCATTAGAATTTGAGCATTCTTTAACTTTGTTTTTATTCATTTGGGGAACCCAATCGAAATTAAAAACAATATCATAAGATTTCATCGGAAGTAGCTCTTAGAAGTTTTGATAACAAATTGTTCATAAAAGATCTCCAATGTATTATCTCACTCATATGCCATATCGCATTTCGCATATCGGAGGTTTGAAATTGAATATATTTCCATTTTCATCAATCGCCGATCTCCGATAAACGACTTTACCATATTGCGATGACCACATAATTCCGGACCCGATATGAAATTCAAATCAATTTTATAAAATATTGCGTCCATTTAATCACAAATAATGGTAGGAGCATAACTTTAAAAGGGTCGATGTCTCAGATCCAATATGTTATTAAATTTTCATCATAAAATTATCGAGTCCATTCTTCATTGCATATCGGCGTATCAAGAATTGTTATATCATGTGCTTAAGATTTCCAATCGCGATTACCGATTATTCACGTCATTCATCGCATATCGGCATCGCAAGAATCAAATTGTGTTACATCAGGTACCAAAAAGTTCACCAATTTCCGATTAGCTACATCATCCATCGCATCGCCGATATTGGAATTTACAACATGATTATTCTCTGATATTTTGGTACGCCGATATCGCAATCACTTCATCACATTTTCATTCATGGCCATACCACTATTCCAAATTTGCGATGTGCAATGTGCAATGTGAAAAGTACAAATCGCGAGATGCGGTGTACGATCTGCAAATTGCAGTATGACTGTCCCCGATTCGCAATATAAAAGTTCTTCAATAGTGTGATCGGTACATCTCATCACACATTTCTTTTTTTTTCGCATGATCTCATATCGACAATTTGCTATTTCAATCACCGATGCGATAAACTCCAATGCATGTCTCTACATGCAATGTGAATCATTTGATAAGACGATGTGTTATTTTAAAAGCAAGCGTGGGCAACCACTATGGTAAGAAAGCAAATAATGACCATTTGCAGTATATTTAAATCATTTCGATTTCTCATATATTTCAGTTTTAAATATATAATTCCATAATTAAATATGGAATTCAAGACATCTCTATTTTCATATTTAAATTTTATTATTTTGGATTTGGTCTTGATTCTAGACAATTTATAAAATCATGGAGTTTATATGAAACTTATAATATTTTGAGAAACATTCATTACTGCTAATTCGCATTCTCATTTTTTATGCATTTCTTTTAATTTCAATTCCCTTGAGCACTAACCATTCCATTTTTACATTTTAATGCTTGCTTTAGTATAAATAAAATAAATAATGATTTTGGGTGATAGGATTTTGGTTAGTTTGACTTCTTCATGTTTTTAATGTTAATTAAAATAAGAAGTTAGCTAGTTTGGAGAAGCTGATATCTTTCAAGTAAGATCAAAAGCAATCATCCAATGGTAAGATTCATGTACCCACTTTCATTTATTTCCATTTCATTACTTTAGTTTCAGTTTTGTTTTTCTGATATATAAATCTCTTTTGCAGCTCTTCATAAAAGTTTCCAATCCTCCGCCAGTTCATGTTTTCGAAGTCCATACTCTTCTCCTGGCTTAATTTCAAGAAGCAGCAATAATTTTTATCGAAACAACTACACCAGGAAGTTTCTAAACCTTTAGTTTGTTTCTTTAAGGATTTTTTTAAGAAAATGATTAAGATGATGCTTTGAAACAAGAAGAATGTTATCAGACAGAAAATTTTCATTGTGGCTGAAATGATCATCACTGCTATCCAAAAAGCCTAAAAACACTTACAACCCTACAAGGTATGATTTTTCTAAATATCGACAAAAGAAGGACTGATTACATGATTATTTTCTTTTTCTTCATATTGTTGAGACAATGGTATAACCATTCTTGTTAGAGTTTGTATTTCAAAAACTTGGATTTTCCTTTCACTTTTCAATTTCTTCATTTCTATTTGCTGATTTATTTCTCATTTTAACATAAGGATTCTTTTTCCTTTGGTTTTCAGTTTTGATTTTGGTGAATTTTCCATGATTTATATGGAAGGCCTTCTTGTTACCTAACTATGGTTGGCATACACGGAGAAAAAAATTGTTAATAGTCATCTATTAACTTTTTCTTAAATCTCTTAGTAAAGTTTGATTTTCTTATTATAAAGGTAGACATACTTAAGGAAGAGATTACCAATTTAGAGAAGTTGACAAAGTATCATAAAATCTGGAGAAATTTCTTTTTCATAAAAATTGTAATCATTTTGAGATTTTAATATTTTATTAAGATCTTTCAAAGTTCTATTATCAGTCAAGAAAAATTATTTTTAACCAAGTAAAGACACTTTACAGCAAATCACCTTTTAACTCTAAAATTGTCATTCTTAACTCTTAAGGAGTCAATGATTCACCCTGTCCCAAAGAGCCTTATTTTTCTAAAGTATAATCCATAGATATATTTAAACTGAAAAGATAAGAGGTCTCATCATGAGCCTACTTACCATGATCATAGGGGATAAATAGGCTGACATTACCAACACTACTAAACAAACCAGGTTAATGGCTTATTATTGCAAACAATTATAAGACAAGGGGTCTCATCACGAGCCAGCTTGTTCAGTGCAATTATAACCAGTGAATGGCATTGTCAACTATTTGACTATCAAACGAGGACAATGGCTTTTAAGATTCATAATAAAAATAGAAAATAAAAATAAAAAAGAAACATATATAAATGGATTTATCTCTAGGTCAATAATTCATAAAGAGATGGGATTCTAAATCATTGGTGATTAAAAAGTAACCCTGTCAAGACTATAGATGTTTGCTGGGAATAGTGGCTCTACCTGTGACAAATGAGTATATTTTAAAAGCTAAGATGTAAAGTAACCCCTGCTTTATCTCTACAACTAATTAAGGACTGATATAGAGTTTTGAAATATTTTAATTTATGAGAAATTTTAAGAAAATTTACAGTTAGATGATTCTTGCTTTTATTCAGACTAATGAACCTATTCAAGGATTTCAAGCATAATTCTCTCTTATTTAATTAGTTTTACTTTGATTTTAGGAAAATCTTATTTATATCAAACAGAGATAACTGGCTCTTCTCCCGTGTGTCGTCATTGTTGTGGTAAAACACAACCCCCCCCCCCATTTTTGACTTGTTCACTTCAAATAATGGGGACCCTTTCTATAAATTTTTGGCTAAACACCTTTTAGGATTTTTATTTATTTGGTTATCCTACGCAATTGTTAATTTTTCATTTTCTCTGTATTCTTGTTTTGATTTCTTTGTTAAAATCGATTTTTAATAAGCTTCCCATTGATGCTTGTTTTACCTCATTTGGTCAACTAGTTTGAAAATGGTACTCCTTTAAAGTCCCATTATTTATCTAGTCTGGGTTAAAAATGTTATTTTTATTCTTTTTATTTATTTTCAAAGTGGTTGAAGTTTAAAAAATTTCATAACTAAACTAAACATCATTAAAATAAAAACAAAATAAAAAATTGATATTCAACATTAAATTTTTAGATTAATTAAATTAATTATTATAATAAAATATAATTAATTTAATTAAAATTAAAACTTAATATATAAAAAATAAATAAAATAAAATAAAAATAAAAATTTCACATCGCATATCGCAATATCAGATCCATCGCATATCGCAATATCGGATCCATCGCAATTTTTATAACACGCACATTTTAAAAACCCTGATCCAAAGTTCTTGCGATATGCGATAAGGCCAAATGTGATGTGTTAAAAGATTTTAATATAAATTTTTTTCACCCCTTATGCCTCCCGCACCGCCACCTCCCTCACACTCATGTCACCATCACCTCACACTCCACTCACCATATCCCTCCATAATCTCACGTGGATGAATTAATGGGTTTAGATTGATTTCAATGGTCTGTTTTATGGTTTGGATTGATTCCAATGGTTTGTAAATTAATGTTTATATTTTTATATTATAATAATTATATTAGAATTATAATGTTTATTATAATTTTAATATAATTTAAATTATAATATTAATTATATTTAAATTAACTTTTTCAAATCATTTGTATATTAATTTAATTTTGTAACTTAATTAATTTCTAAATTAAATGATAATTAATTAGAATTAATTGTATATATTAGTTAGTTAATAATTAATTTAAATTAATTATTAGATAATTAGAATCTAATTTAGGATTAAATTTCTAATTAAAAATTTTGATTTTTAGCTCAGCAACAGAATTTCCAGAATTATGCCAGATTTGACTCATCAACTTTGGAACCTCATAAAATGAGTTTTACTTGGCCAAATGAGGCCCAGGATGGCTCATTGGAAAGATAAAATAAAGGAGAAAATTTCTGAGGAGGTTCCACTAATATATTTGGTCATTAATGGGGTTAAAAATCATGCAGAAGATCAAACTCCGAATTTCTAAAATAAAATCAATTTTATGATTTATTTTCTGCATTTTCATTTGTCCAAGCCTCTTCTAATTGCAGGTTCATTCGTCAATAATATCCTTGGCCAATTAAACCATCCCAAGCATCAATAGAGATATTATATTTTATTTCCAATTATTTATTTAAATTAAATTTGATTGGGTTTATTTTAATACCAAAAATGGTATTTTGTTTTTATTCATTGCATCTTAATTTATTTTGATTTCTTTTTGCAGAAAAAAAGTAGAAGAAATAAAGAGAAAAGATCTCAATCAATAAGAATTCTCCAGCTATTAAATATTGGAATTATGAGCAAATAAAATTATATTGGGCAGATTTCTCTTCAACAAACTTTCCTCTCAAGAATTCATTTGCAAATATTATAAATAGCAAATTGCAGAATGTAATAGGGGCGGCTCTCCTCTGCAATTCTGGAATTCTAAAAGCACTTTTGTAATAGGGATTTAGAGTTGTAGGTGAGAGGAGTGGATTCTCAGATCTGGGGATTATTGAGGTTTTTATTTTATATCCTGAGTTATGTATAATGAACAGAGTTTGCACTATTGTAACTCTAATTTTGAAAGCAGAAGCTTAGGCATTGTAAAGGACTATTAGAAACCGGAGCTGGAGAAATGGATTCAACAAATTGGTATTTCGAATACTATTATTTTAAATGTTTGTTTTATTTTATGATAACATGAATGGTGTCAATTTACTTACATATTTGTGCACTTTTGTCGGTATGGGTAATTTGCTTCTATTTTATGTTGTTATTTATCTCTGCTCTTATGGGCTGAATTATAATTTTTGGGTAACTATTTACTCATAAATCTATCTTTTAATATTGGATGAATAAATAGTGATATGTTGTGAACTTCTTCTGCATATTATTGTTTGATAATTCAAGTTACTGATTAATTGATCAAGATCATTCTGAGAACTTCTTCCTGAGTGTTGTTGATTGATTATTTCAGTTAAAAGGTCTCAATAGGATGTGTTTTTATATCCATAATGTTAGTTAATTGAATATTTTATTAACATGATATTCATTATAAACAAGACATATTTCAATCTCAATATTATAAATACCTACTCTTGGTTGGGTTAGATCTATATCTTCCTAATTAAAATAGGATTAAGATAGTTTATTTTTCTTGCATCTTAGAATAAGTTTGCATTTAGATTAATTTCTACATTCTTTTAAGTCCTCTTCCCAAAGAGACAAAATTTAGTAGTGGATTGGCTGAGCCCTAAATCAACTTAAAGATCACTTTCTTGCCTGATCAGCAAGAAGGTTGATCTGATGTCTATTTTCCATTGGTGAATGAAAGTCATATTTTAAAGCCATTGGAGATTGAGAGAAGGTAACTGGACCTAGTTGAACCAGTCGGAACCACCATTCCAAATGGAAAAGAAGATGATTTAAGGTCCGGACCGAGTGGTCATCCCTCGTGTTGTTGTAGCGATTTTCGAGGCTTCAACATTTTGGCGCTGGAACGAGGGCCTGAAACTTGTTTTCTGTTGGACTCTTTTCAATTTTAACATTTTATTTAATCACGATGGCTCCTCTTAAACTTCCAATTTGGAGTTGTATCCATGGACGTGCATCTTCCAATACTCCACCCAAAGTGGTAAGACTCTTGTCTCAGGTAAAGTTTAATGGTGAGAGAAATTCTTTTGCTTTTAATCATGTCCTTCAATTTATTTAAAATGTTTCAAATTATGATTTTCAAGGAATTGATGAAGACATTTTATACAGAACTTTTACTCTCACATTTGCAGCAAAAGCCAGAAACTGGTGTAGAACTCTTCCGGTTGCCTCAATTCATAGCTGGGATCAATTTGTTACAAGTTTCATTTGTAAATTTTACCACTATGATTATGATCAGTTATGTGATGAAATTGAATATCTACGAAATGAAAATGAGTCTGTTAGATATTTTAATATTCGACTTCATTTGAATTGTTTAAAATTTAATGTCAAAGATGAACCTATGAAAGAAGAATCACTATAATGGTTTGAACATAATTATTCTCTTCATCCTATTCCTGATCCATATGAAATTAGTTCAAGCTTTGTTCCATCCCCTTTCAATATAAATGAGAAATCCAATTTCGATGTACAAATAAATTGTGATAAAGAGGTTTCACAAAGCTTGAAAAATATTTCTAATCAAATGCAAAAAAAACAACAACAGCAATTTTGGAGAAAGACCTGCATTGAAATCTTAAAGTTTCTCTGCATTAAATTCAAAAAATCATATTGCAAATTAGCAAGTGCAAACAACAATCAAAGTAAATAATAACATGCAAACTGCTGTACAAATTTTTGAATCTTTTCATGATGAGAAAATGCTGAAATCAAAGAAGCAAAGAAATATTCTTCAAAAAAGCATGAGTACGCAAAGGAATGATTTAGAATCTGAAATATACAATGAGCATAATGTACAAGAATTGTCAAACAAAAACATTTTTAAATGCATTATTTCAGATTCACATTTTTCCCTTTATCCTGATATTTTTAATGATGTTAATTTTTCCCCTCTTGTTGTTAATGATATTTCAGAAAATACAGAGGCTGATCTAAATGAATTACCATTAAGTTTTTATCAAGATAGAGAAGCAATTAATGATCATTCTTTTTCCATTAATGAACATGAAATTTTTGTTCCTCCGTGTTTGGATTTATTGAATAAGATTGAAGGAAATTCTAAAGAATCTTGCAAAGTCATTTAAGATAATTACTCTGACATAGAGGATGTTGATTTCTATTTTTCTCAAGAGAATCCTCATGATAAAATTCAAATAACATCTAAGAATGAGAAACATTTCAATTTAGAAATTATTTCAACTAATCCTCATTTTAAGGCAGCAAATTATCTTCATGATTTCACTATTTGAGAAAATATTCCAATTTATGTTTCATATCATGATCAAGCTTTCATTCATGTTCATAATCATAAATCTCTTTCTAATTCATAAGTTGGAATTAGAAATTACTCAAATTCCATAATTCTGGCCAATCCTTGTGAAAAAGAAATTATTTCAAAAAAATCTCAATTGTGCTGTAACATTAGTTGTAACAATAGTGATTTCATTTTATTTTGTTTCCTCACTTATTTTATATTAAATCATATTTATTTTGAGATTTTATTTTTCAGATTTTTGATACATTACGCTGGCATATTGGGAAATTTATTATCAAACATTCAATTGATACATTGCCCTGTTGGAAAATTGAAGTTTTATATTATAATCAAAATCATCAAAAGCTATTTCAATTTTAATTTCAATCAATGCTAATGTTTTATCAAAAGCTTCTATTTTCTCAAAGGCAATATCAACAAGAAAATGCATTTTTATAAGTCTGCCAACAATCCAATTTAATTAATAATTTTCCATTTCATTTGAAAGATTTCCATCCATTTTTCATTAATTCATTTGAAAAATATTTGGAAATTTTTCCTTCATGGAAGATTGTCAATAGGTTAACATTTACACATAACACTAATAGTTTCTTCTAGGCTTTTGAATCTAAAATCTCATATCTACAATCTGGCCTGTTATCTCTTTCTTTGAATATTTCCCAATCCTTAATAGAAATCCATCTAGATTTCTATGATCCAATTGTTATTCAATTGGAAAGGAAATTTCAAGAGAAAAAGATTTTCATTAAGTTTCTAACAATAACTGTGCATTTTACTTACAGATTTAATTTTCTTAGTTCAATAAGATTTCTATTTTTATTACTAACATTTGAATTGTACATACATGCAGGGATTAAAATGAGAAAATGGTTACACTGAAAATATGACTATACCTAGTCAACTTCATGTATATGGTTAGAATAGGAGTAGAATTAATTTAGTTAGTTTGTTTTATGTAGTTAATTTATTTTTAATAATTCTGCAGATTCAAAATAAAGGAAGCAATCAGCCCTTCTCATATCATATACACGTTCAAGGAAATATTTACCTCTCATCAGAAAATTTCTAATTCTTCCTTCCCATTTTTAAATCAAAATCTATCGCAGCAATATCTCTACCCATGAATACATCTCTGCCTATTTTTGAATAATGTATTGACAAAATTTAATTAAGTATGCACTGGCACACATTTAAATCTGTGTTGATATTCTCCACGACTAGTGGCTTTATCCCATTCGGACCTTTAGTTTATTATTTGATGCTGCAATATGCATCATATTCATTTACTAAAGGCATTATTGAACAGACACTATAACAATACATATTTTTCTCAAGTTAATTCAGAATGTGCAAAGGTAATAAATTGTTGTTACAATTCAAAAGGGAAGCATAGTTTCATATTTATTTTTGGTAAATTTTATATTTCCTGAACATAGATAAACATATTTTATTTAGGCGGATTGCTCACTCCGATTTAGAATAAATAATGAGATGATTTTGAACAAAGTTAGAATTTTGATAAATCAAAGGAAAAATTTGAAGATTCATGAGGTAAAATCTACAGACATTTTCCTTCCAGGTATGTATTTACAAGTTCATTTCCATCTATTATTAGTTTATCTTTTCTTTAGTTTATTTTTTATTCTTTTTCTGTTTTAATTGCAGGTTTTCATTTGTTTTCAAAACTTGAAGTAAGCAGCAAACCCAGTTCAAATTGGCAACAGGTTCAGGGAAATTTTATTTGAGATTCATTAGAATTTGAGTATTCTTTAACTTTGTTTTTATTCATTTGGGAAACCCAATCGAAATGAAAAAAAATATCATAAGATTTCATCGAAAGTAGCTCTTAGCAGTTTTGATAAAAAATTGTTTATAAAAGATCTCCGATGTATTACCTCACTCATATGCCATATCGCATTTCACATATCGGAGGTTTGCAGTTGAATATAATTCCATTATCATTAATCGCCAATCTCTGATAAACGACTTTACCATATTGCGATGACGACATAATTCCGGACCTGATATGAAATTCAAATCAAGTTTATAAAATATTGCGTCCATTCAATCGCAAATAATGGTAGGAGCATAACTTTAAAAGGGTCGATGTCTCAGATCCGATATGTTATTAAATTTTCATCATAAAATTATCGGGTCCACTCTTCATCGCATATCGGTGTATCAAGAATTGTTACATCATGTGCTTATTATTGCCGATCGCGATTGCCGATTAGTCACGTCATTCATCGCATATCGGCATCGCAAGAATCAAATTGTGTTACATCGGGTACCAAAAAGTTCGCCAATTTCCGATTAGCTATGTCATCCATCGCATCGCCGATATTGGAATTTCCAACATGATTATTCTATGATATTCCGATACACCGATATCGCAATCGCTTCATCGCAATTTTATTCATGGCCATACCACTTCCAAATTTGCGATGTGCAATGTGCAATGTGAAAAGTACAAATCGATAGATAAGGTGTACGACCTGCAAATTGCAGCATGACTATCCCCGATTCGCAATATAAAAGTTCTTCATTAGTGTGATCGCTACATCTCATCGCACATTTTTTTTTTTCGCATGATCTCATATCAACAATTTTCTATTTCAATCACCGATGCGATAAACTCCAACACATGTCTCTACATGCAATGCGAATCATTTGATAAGGCGATGTGTTATTTTAAAAGCAAGCGTGGGCAACCCCTATGGTAAGAAAGAAAATAATGACCAATTTGCAGTATATTTAAATAATTTCGATTTCTCATATATTTCAGTTTTAAATATATAATTCCATAATTAAATATGGAATTCAAGACATCTCTATTTCATATTTAAATTTTATTATTTTGGATTTGGTCTTGATTCTGGGCAATTTATAAAATCATGGAGTTTATATGAAACTTATAATATTTTGAGAAACATTCGTTACTGCTAATTTGCATTCCTATTTTTGATGCATTTCTTTTAATTTCAATTCCCTTGAGCACTAACCATTCCATTTTTACATTTCACTGCTTACTTTAGTGTAAATAAAATAAATAATGATTTTGGGTTATAGGATTTTGGTTACTTTGACTTCTTCATGTTTTTAATGTTAATTAAAATAAGAAGTTAGCTAGTTTGGAGAAGCTGATATCTTTCAGGTAAGATCAAAAGCAATCATCCAATGGTAAGATTCATGTACCCACTTTCATTTATTTCTATTTCATTACTTTAGTTTCAGTTTTGTTTTTTTGATATATAAATCTCTTTTGCAGCTCTTCATAAAAGTTTCCAATCCTCCGCCAGATCATATTTTCGAAGTCCATACTCTTCTCCTGGCTTAATTTCAAGAAGCAGCAATAATCTTTATCGAAACAACTACACCAGGAAGTTTATGAACCTTTAGTTTGTTTATTTAAGCATTTTTTTTATAAAATGATTAATATGATGCTTTGAAACAAGAAGATTGTTATCATACAGAAAATTTTCGTTGTGGCTAAAATGATCATCACTGCTATCCAAAAAGACTAAAAACACTTACAACCCTACATGATCCAAGTGGATATTGGTGGCCACCCACCTATTCCACTTGGGCCCCCACCATTGTCTCTTTCAATCTTTCAGTTTCGGCATAACTTACTATTTTTAGCAGTTTTTCGGGTCCTGAACTTCCGGAGCCGTTTTGAGGCCCTAAACGACGTTTTTTGGGCATCATGCCTCCAGCGAATATAATTCTATTTCATTTTAAAATGATATTCATGGTGAAAGTTGTAGTCCTCGGATAGAGATTTCTAATGATGTATCATGTGCGTCAAACGGAGATAGTATGCCAAAGTTACGTCCCTGGGAAATTGAAACACCAATTTACCCAAACGGGGCCCATAGTTTTGGCGCTTCATCTCCTAGGGTTAGGTTTTTGGATGTTTAAGGTTTTCCATTGTTTCTCAATAATAAATAGGCCCTCGAGCCTCATTTTAACTCAGTTCAGAGGCCTGTAGCCACCACATCTCCTCTCAGAGATAGCTACCAGCGCCCTAGCTAGTTTTATTTCCATTCTGTTTGTAAACAAATTTCAGTTCTTTGATATTAATGAAATGAAGTGTTATTTCTGCTGCATCTCTGTATTTATGGTTATATGTTTATTTTGTTGCGTTCCTACATAAATATAAATCAGTGGTATCAAAGCGGTCTGCTTTTTCTCGATCCTTCTTTGCATGTCCCCAACGAGGTCAGGGTATAAGGAGCTAGGGCTTGATCTGGTGGAACCTTTGCAAGATCAGCCTCGCAAACCTCGACAGAGGCCCATGGGGGACGAAAAGAAAGATGAGGGAGCAGGAGATCCTATCAAAATATTGCTCAAGGAGGCCCTCGAAAAACAAAGGAACGCGATGATGGATAACTTTGCTCAGATCCTTCAACGGCTGCCCACCAGCGGCGCATCTGTATCCAGCAGCCACTCTGGAGGTGCGACTCCTTTTAAGGTACAAGTAAATTTTGACATTCCCATATTTGAGGGTCAAGTAGACGCAGATGTCGTAGATACATGGTTGAATCTATTGGAAGGGTATTTCTCTGTTCATAACTTTTCATACCGAGAGAAGATTATTTTTTCACTCCTCAAAGCTACCCCCCACGTTAAGGATTGGTGGGAAACCTACTATGAAAACAAGGACCAGACAGAACCCTCTCTGTTCTCGGCCGTACCAACTTGGAATTCTTTCCGAGACGCCGTCAAGGAATAGTACTATCCCATGGGGAGCTATGAGGACAAGTACATACAATGGACCACGCTGCGACAACAAAGGGATCAAGATGTGCATGAGCTGACGAATATGTTCCATACCCTGCGCACAAAGTTGGGTATCAAGGATTCAGAGAAACATTTGGTGCTAAAGTATCGCAGCTATCTGCACAGATACATTCAAGAGGAAATGGAGTTCCTCGACATCTCCTCGCTTGGTACGGCATACCAGTATGCTGCCAAGATTGAGCAGAAATTCAAACAGAAAAAGCGAGACTTTGGATCTGCAAATCAAAAGCAATGGAAAGGTGCTTCCAAACCGCAGAACAAAGTACCGAACCAAGGCATGGCGGCTAAAGACAACCCGTCAAAGCCACAAGAAAATAACAGCACCGCAAAGCCAAAGAAGGACACGGGAAAGTGATGTGAGTTCCATAAGAGCTCCACTCACAACACAAGTGAGTGTCGCGCCAAGCAATCGCTAGTGGCAAAGATGAGGGCTTATGAGTCAGATGCATGCTCCAACTCCGAATCAGAACCTAAAAAGGGGACTGAAAAAGGGAAACAGATTATTGATGCAGAGCCCAATGCCACTGTTGCCACTACAAAGATCCAGAAAGAGGAACCGGAAGACCCAGAGGAGGAGGAACGTCTCTTCCACTCCCAGATGTGGGTAAAGGGCTCCCCTGTACAGTTAATTGTCGAAAATGGGAGCCAAAAGAACCTCATTTTAGCAGACGTCGTGAAGCGGTTGGGCTTGCCGACCACAACTCACCCACATCCATACACCATCGGGTGGCTTCACCAAGGACGAGATCTCCGCGTCAGCCAGTAGTGCCGCCTTCCCTATAGCATCAAGTCCTTCACGGATGAGGTATTATGTGATGTTTCTCCTATTGATGTTTCTGATGTATTATTAGGACAACCATACTTGTGAAAGCATCATGCTATGTATGAATCTCAACCTCGTGTTGTTATTGTTACTTTGGGAAATAAGTTGTACAGGATACCAGAGATACCACCTCCTGCGGCTCTCTCTTTGGTTACTACAAAACAATGTAGTAAGCTCATTTCCCAAACTAGGAAATTTGTTTTCCTGATGAGCTGCCCCCAGGGTAAGAAGAAGACTGTGGCCACGACCTCCAGACAGGGCTCCTCTGCACAACAACAACAAATGGATAAGGTTGTGGAGGAGTACGGGGACATCTTCACCTCACCCACAGGGGTTCCTCTACACTGTCAAGTCAAGCACCCAATTGATCTGACCCCAGGTGCGTCGCTACCTAATGGACCGATCTATCGGCGCTCTGTTCTAGAGAATGATGAAATTAAGAGGCAGATTCAGGAGCTGTTGCAAAAAGGTCACATCAGACCAAGTTCATCGCCCTGTGGGAGCCCGATCGTGTTGTGTTGGTACGTAAGAATGATAGGACGTGGAGACTCGTATCGACTATCGGAACTGAACAAGATCACCGTCCTAATAGGTACCCAAATTTTACGTATTGATGACCTTCCGGACCAACTCAAAGGGGAAAAATATTTCAGCAAGATCGACTTGAATTTTAGTTATCACCAGGTACCAATCGAACTGTCTGATGTGTGTAAGACTACCTTCAAAGCCAAGGAGGGCCTTTTCGAATGGTTGGTCATGCATTTGTGTTGATGAATGCTCCTGCAACCTTCATGAGGCTGATGGACGACATCTTGCGGTCATTCACCAACTCACTTGTAGTAGTGTACTTGGATGACATTCCTCGATCTTCAAAGAAGATTTGGGAAGAGCACCTTCACCACATCCAACAAGTCCTCCAAACACCGTGACAACATGTTAAAGTGAGCAGGAGAAGTGCTTGGTGCCAGACCTGTGTTCAATATCTAGGATACATTATTGATGAAAGGGGGGTGCATGTGGATCCAAATGAAAACTAAGCCACGATTGGCCACCGACCACTATACCGGTAGCTTCGCAACTTTCTCTCAACATAATTTCACCGTAGATTTGTTTTGGGATCTTCATATCACTTGGCCCTTCAACCAAGTCACCAAGGGAGGAGCGAGAGCAAAATTATTTTGGTCGAACCTCAATAGAAGGCATTCACAGAATTGAAAAATCGCCTCTGTTCTGCCCCAGTGCTCACATTACCAGACTTGCAACAATCATTTGTGATCAAGACAAATTCCTCTGACTATGCTATTGGGGTAGTTCTTACTCAACAGGGACCTCCAGTGGCATATCACAGTGAGACATTGTCTAACACAGTTCACAAGTATCGCACTTATGAAAAAGAAATGTATTCCACTATGCAAGCTTGTCGACAATAGAAGCATTAAATTTTGGGGAAGGAAATAATCATCCACACAGACAACCAGCCCCTGCAGCTCATACAGACACAAGGGAATTTGAAGAATGATCACCATCAGAAGTGCTCCACATATCTGCAACAGTTTCATTTGAACATCAAGTACAAGAAGGGTAGCACCAATAATGTTGCAGGCTGCCTCAGCCGACCATCGATCGTGGCGCTCACCACCGTTCTCAACTCTTATGGGCATGAAACTTCTGATTGGCTGCTTCTCTACGAGAGCGACCTAGAATTCGGCCACACATACAAGACACTCTTGGGGGGTACGCAAGTTCCAAATTTTCACCTCCAAGATGCACTTTTATGTCACCTAGGACACATTTGTGTTCCTTCAAGCGAGCGTGCGAAGATGATATGGGAAGCACACTACAGTCGAGTCGCTGGGCATTTCGGGGTCAAGAAAATAGTAGTATTCCTGCAGAAGTATTTCTATTGGCCAAACCTTCGAAAGGATGTCAAGAAGCACATCAGATCCTGCACTGATTGTGCCATTTCCAAACCGACCATCAAGAAGCAAGGCCTATATACTCCTCTACCTACCCCTAGTCGACCTTGGGAATCCATCTCCATGGATTACATGTCGGGCCTACCTTCTACTAAGCAGGGAAATGACTATGTTTTCGTGGTCGTCGATGTATTCTCGAAGATGGCCATTATGGCAATCGTAAGAAGAATATCGCTGCCAGGCCACTGCTAAACTCTCTTGAATGAGTACCTCAGATCCCACAACATCTATCATATCGATCGAGATATGCGTTCTCAACATTTTTGTCCAAATTTTCCGGTCAACGTTGGACACAAAGCTCACCAAGTCCACAACTTTCCATCCCCAAACAGATGGCCAAACAGAGGTCGTCAACAGAATGATTGTACACATTCTGCGCGTGTACAATTCAAAGCATCCATGCACATGGGACGAGAGCCTCCCCTATGTACAAAATAGTTATAACAGGGCTCTCCATAGTTCAATTGGCCATAGCCCCTTTCAAGTGGGCTTGGGATTCCAGCCACTATGTCCCATTGACGTAGCCATGCCATTTGCAGATGCTCAGGCCGATTCAACTCATGTCCAGTCTGAAGTTGACAAAGCAAGTAGCTTCATCGAGCACATTCAACACATCTGCCAATAGGTTCATGATATATTGGACAGATCCAATGCGAAGTACAAGCAGCGCCATGATCAACACCGGGTGCCACACAACTTCCAAGTGGGCGACAAAGTATGGCTACATTTGCAGAAGGAGCGCCTCACTAGACCCCACCGCAAGCTTTGCCCACTCCGATACGGGTCGTACACCGTCACCAAGGCTGTAGAGAACAATGCCTTCGAGCTTAGCATTCCTCCATTCCTTGGTCTGCACCCAGTCTTCACTGTGGATTGCCTTCGTCCTTACTTCCCACCTCTACTGGACACCTCAGACATTGCAGAACAACTCACACCAACAGAGTTAAACCCAGACTGCATGGAACAGGCCACCACAGATTGTATCATGGACATGAAAATCAAGAACACTCGCCATCGTAAGATCCAATGTCTGCGTTGTCAAAGTTGGCCAACTCCTCCACCAAGGAAATGGTTCACCAGTGGACCAGGTTCAACAGAAATTTCCTCATCTCATGGAGGAACTTAACACAATGGGGACCATTGCTTCCTAAGGGGGGAGGAATGATCCAGGTGGATATTGGTGCCCACCCGCCTATTCCACTTGGGCCCCCACCATTATCTCTTTCAGTTTTTTAGTTTCGACATAACTTACTATTTTTAGCATTGTTTCGAGTCCTGCACTTCCGGAGCCGTTTTGAGGCCCTAAACGACGTTTTTTGGGCATCGCGCCGTTAGTGAATATCATTCTATTCTAGAATGATATTTGTGATGAAATTTGTAGTCCTCGGATAAAGCTTTCTAATGATGTATCATGTGCGTCAAACGAAGATAGTATGCCAAAGTTACGTCCCTGGGAAGTTGAAACACCAATTTACCCAAACGGGGCCCATAGTTTTGGTGCTTCATCTCCTAGGGTTAGGTTTTTGGATGTTTAGGATTTTCCATTGTTTCTAAGTAATAACAGGACCTCGTGCTCATTGTGAATTCTACTTAGAGGCCTGTAGCCACCACATCTCTTCTCAGAGATAGCTACCAGCGCCCTAGCTAGTTTTATTTCCATTCTGTTTGTAAACAAATTTCAATTCTTTGATATTAATGAAATGATGTGTTATTTCCGCTGCATCTCTGTATTTATGGTTATATGCTTATTTTGTTGCGTTCTTGCATAAATCCGGATCACTACAAGGTATGATTTTTCTAAATCTTGACATAAGAAGGACTAATTACACGATTATTTTCTTTTTCTTCATATTGTTGAGACAATGGTATAACCATTCTTGTTAGAGTTTGTATTTCAAAAACTTGGATTTTACTTTCACTTTTCAATTTCTTCATTTATGTTTGCTGATTTCTTTCTCATTTTAGCATAAGGATTCTTTTTCCTTTGGTTTTCATTTTTTATTTTGGTGAATTTGCCATGATTTATATGGAAGGCCCTCTTATTACCTAACTATGGTTGGCATACACAGAGAAAAAAATTGTTAATAGTCATCTATTAATTTTTACTTAAATCTCTTAGTAAAGTTTGATTTTCTTATTATAAAGGTAGACATACTTAAGGAAGAGATTACCAATTTAGAGAAGTTGACAAAGTATCATAAAATCTGGAGAAATTTCTTTTTCATAAAAATTGTAATCATTTTGAGATTTTAATATTTTATTAAGATCTTTCAAAGTTCTATTATCACTCAAAAAAAGTTATTTTTAACCAAGTAAAGACACTTTACAGCAAAGCACCTTTTAACTCTAAAATTGTCATTCTTAACTCTTAAGGAGTCAATGATTCTCTCTGTCCCAAAGAGCCTTATTTTTCTAGAGTATAATCCAGAGATATATTTAAAGTTAAAAGATAAGAGGTCTCATCATGAGCCTGCTTACCATGATCATAGGGGAAAAATAGGCTGACATTACCAACACTGCTAAACAAACCAAGGTAATGGCTTATGATTGCAAACAATTATAAGACAAGGGGTCTCATCACGAGCCATCTTGTTTAGTCCAATTATAACCAGTGAATGGCATTGTCAACTATCTGGCTACCAAACGAGGAAAATGGCTTTTAAGATTCATAATAAAAATAAAAAATAAAAAATAAAATAAAAATAAAAAAGAAACATATATAAATGGATTTATCTCTAGGTCAATAATTCTTAAAGAGATGGGATTCTAAATCATTGGTGATTAAAAGGTAACCCTGTCAAGACTATAGATGTTTGCTGGCAACAGTGGCTCTACCTGTGAAAAATGAGTATATTTTAAAAGCTAAAATGTAAGGTGACCCCTGCTTTATCTCTACAATTAATTAAGGACTGATATAGAGTTTTGAAATATTTTAATTTATGAGGAATTTTAAGAAAAATTACAGTTAGATGATTCTTGCTTTTATTCAGACTAATGAACCTAGTCAAGCATTTCAAGCATAATTCTCTCTTATTTAATTAGTTTTACTTTGATTTTAGGAAAATATTATTTATATCAAACAGAGATAACTGGCTATTCTCCTGTGTGTCGCCATTGTTGTGGTAAAACACAACCCCCCCATTTTTGACTTGTTCACTTCAAATAATGGGGACCCTTTCTATAAATTTTTGACTAAACACCTTTTAGGATTTTTATTTATTTGGTTATCCTACGCAATTGTTAATTTTTCATTTTCACTGTATTCTTGTTTTGATTGCTTTGTTAAAATCAATTTTTAATAAGCTTCCCATTGATGCTTGTTTTACCTCATTTGGTCAACTGGTTTGAAAATGGTACTCCTTTAAAGTCCCATCATTTATCTAGTCTAGGTTAAAAATGCTATTTTTATTCTTTTTATTTATTTTTGAAGTGGCTGTAGTTTAGAAATTTTCATAACTAAACTAAACATCATTAAAATAAAACCAAAATAAAAAACTGATATTCAACATTAAATTTTGAGATTAATTAAATTAATTATTATAATAAAATATAATTAATTTAATTAAAATTAAAACTTAATATATAAAAAATAAATAAAATAAACTAAAAATAAAAATAAAAATTTCACATCGCATATCACAATATCGGATCCACCGCATATCACAATATTGGATCCATCACAATTTTTATAACACGCACATTTAAAAAACCCCGATCCAAAGTTCTTGTGATATGCGATAAGGCTAAATGTGATGTGTTAAAAGATTTTAATATAAATTTTTTTCACCCCTTATGCCTCCCACACCTCCACCTCACTCACCCTCACGTCACCCTCACCTCACACTCCACACACCATATCCCTCCATAATCTCACGTGGATGAATTAATGGGTTTGGATTGATTTCAATGGTTTGTTTTAAGGTTTGGATTGATTCCAATGGTTTGTAAATTAATGTTTATATTTTTATATTATAATAATTATATTATAATCATAATTTTTATTATAATTTTAATATAATTTGAATTATAATATTAATTATATTTATATTAACTTTTTCAAATCATTTGTATATTAATTTAATTTTGTAACTTAATTAATTTCTAAATTAGATGATAATTAATTAGAATTAACTGTATATATTAGTTAGTTAATAATTAATTTAGAATTAATTATTAGATAATTAGAATCTAATTTAGGATTAAATTTCTAATTAAAAATTCTGATTTTTAGCCCAGCAACAGAATTTCCAGAATTATGCGAAATTTGACTCATCAACTTTGGAAGCTCATAGAATGAGTTTTACTTGGCCAAATGAGGCCCAGGACGGCTCATTGGAAAGATAAAATCAAGGAGAACATTTTTGAGGAGGTTCCACTAATATATTTGGTCATTAATTGGGTTAAAAATCATGCAGAAGATCAAGCTCCGAATTTCTAAAATAAAATCAATTTTCTGATTTATTTTCTGCATTTTCATTTGTCCAAACCTCTTCTAATTGTAGGTTCATTCGTCAATAATATCCTTAGCCAATTAAACCATCCCAGGCATCAATAGAGATATTATATTTTATTTTCAATTATTTATTTAAATTAAATTTTATTGCGTTTATTTTAATGCCAAAAATGATATTTTGATTTTATTCATTGCATCTTAATTTATTTTGATTCTTTTTGCAGGAAAAAAGTAGAAGAAATAAGGAGAAAAGATCTCAATCAATAAGAATGCTCCAGCAATTAAATATTGGAATTGTGAGCAAATAAAATCAGATTGGGCAGATTTCTCTTGAACAAACTTTCCTCTCAAGAATTCATTTGCAAATATTATAAATAGCAGATTGCAGAATGTAATAGGGGCGGCTCTCCTCTGCAATTCTGGAATTCTAAAAGCACTTTTGTAATAAGCATTTAGAGTTGTAGGTGGGAGGAGTGGAATCTCAGATCTGGGGATTATTGAGGTTTTTATTTTATATCCTGAGTTATGTATAATGAACAGAATTTGCACTATTGTAGCTCTGATTTTGAAAGCAGAAGCTTAGGCATATAAAGGACTATTAGAGACCGGAGCTAGAGAAATGGATTCAACAAATTGGTATTTCGAATACTATTATTTCAATTGTTGGTTTTATTTTATGATAACATGAATGGTGTCAATTTACTTACATATTTGTGCACTTTTGTCGGTATGGGTAATTTGCTTCTATTTTATGTTGTTATTTATCTCTGCTCTTATGGGCTGAATTCTGATTTCTGTGTAACTATTTACTCATAAATCTGTCTTTTAATATTGGATGAATAAATAGTGATATGTTGTGAACTTCTTCCACATATTATTGTTTAATAATTCAAGTTACTGATTAAATGATCAAGATCATTCTGAGAACTTTTTCCTGAGTGTTGTTGATTGATTATTTCAGTTAAAAGGTCTCAATAGGATGTGTTTTGCTATCCATAATGTTAGTTAATTGAACTATTTCATTAACATGATATTCATTATAAACAAGACATATTTCAATCTCAATATTATAAATAATTGCTCTTGGTTGGGTTAGATCTATATGTGCCTAATTAAGATAGGATTAAGATAGTTTATTTTGCTTGCATCTTAGAATAAGTTTGCATTTAGATTAATTTCTACACTCTTTTGAGTCTTCTTCCCAAAGAGGAAAACTTTAGTAGTGGATTGGCTGAACCCTAAATCAGCTTAAGGATCACTTTCTTGCCTGATCAACAAGAAGGTTGATCTGATGTCTCTTTTCCATTGGTGAATGAAAGTCATATTTTAAAGCCATTAGAGATTGAGATAAGGTAAGCGGACCCAGTTGAACCAGTCGGAACCACCATTCCAAATAGAAAAGGAGCTGATTTAAGGTCCGGACAGGGTGGTCATCCCTCATGTTGTTGCAGCGATTTTCGAGGCTTCAACAGGTGGGTCTGGGTTTCGTTAATCCGGCAAGATCAATTTGTATTAAAACAATGTTTTAAAACATAACCTTGTTTTATTATGAATGACAGAATTTAGAGCTCTTAACAAATGGGATGCAGGTGAATGTAATATTAGGACTCGCGGGGGATATAGTAGGTAGGTCCGACATATATGACATGTGCAGAATTCAAAACTTTATGTTATAATTAAAATTTGGGTTGGGAATTAAAATAAAAAGTGGAATTAATATAATACGGGCTAAGGGGTATATAGAGGAGCTAATACATAAGTTAGAAATTAATATGAAATAAAGGGGTAATATATGATATGAATGAAAAATACATGTTTTAACACTAAGTGTAGTGTAAAAGATAGACAAATAGGCTTATTTTGTCCCTTTATGTTTTTCACACATAAAATTAGGATAAAATGAATTTTATGGGTTTCTAAGTGATTTTGAAATGGAAATGAGATTAATTATTTAGGGTTTTTATTTTTACCAAGTAAAAATGGGGTTTTAATTAGGAAAAGGGATCATGATTTTGGATGAAAGGTAAATGTTGATGAAATGGGGTTATATGTAGGAATTCAATATCTTTAACCAACCAGACAACGAGCCTTGGGTCCGGTCCCAACAAAAGTCAGAGGAATGCTCTAAGCCTTTTTATTGAGTTTTTAGAATACTGAATACCTGTGGGGGAGAGGAAATTAGTAATTTTTCCCAATGATGCTTTATTACATGATTGTTCAACTTCTTTCTACCTACACATCTTTATTTCTAACATTTTTACTTCATTTTCATTGGTGCATTTAGGCTTGCAACCCTAAAACATTTTTCTTTCAAAACATAAAATTATCTAAGTCTACCTTATTTCATCCGAGGGTTCCGATCAAACTGTTGAGCTCGTCATTATTCTCTACCTATATACTAATTTTTCAAGTTTAAATTTTTTGAAAAATTTGTATTCTTTATCTAAAACATGAAATTGAAAGCATGAAAAGTTAAGATTAGACTATTTAACTGATCATGGATTTTGAAATTTATTGACACTCTGCACATAATCATTATTTTCAAAAGTAAACTAAAGTAGTGTCATTTAAACTTACAACGCTTTCATGATTTATTTTTGATGGGGTTCATATTTAATATTTTTTTTTCTATGTTTCTTTTTGTCCTTCGATTATTCTTTTAGGATATACCCTCTTTTTATTTTTTATTTTTCAAATATGGGAAAACAACTTCCAGAAAACAAGGTATGTACATATTACAAGACTTTAACAGAGTCAAATCAAAATTATGAATCATATATTTATAGGACCCTAACACAGTGCTCAACACATCAAAAAAAAATACGAGGCTGCATTTTCCTCGAGCTCAATCCGACAGTCAAAATTAAATTCCAACAATTTTCTTCATCAAAATATTCTTGGAGGTATAATTGGCCTTATTAGTTAGTTAGTATAACAATATTTTTCTCTTGGGTGTGAACAAAGAAGAGCAACTTTACTACTATAGTTGTATTGTATATCCCTTGTATTACACCGATCTCTAGATAAAATTTTGGAGTGGAATGGTTTAAAAAGTCTTCATTTATAAACCATATCTTAATTAAGATTCATTTGGCCAGTTTAAAAGGGAAAGCCCTCACATTGTAAATTTGAATCAACATGATAATTTTAATTTTGTCTTCATGAAATAAACTCAAAATCATCCCAGCACCAACATGATTCCACATTTTTGTGAGAAAAAAAAATGAGAATCCACATTCCCCACTGCTATCAATGTTTTCTTTCCATTTCTTTTGGCGTTCCTTTGCACCTTTATTTTCCATAACTAGTCTATTGTATTAGAACATGAATGAAACGTGGAAAATCTTTCGATCATATGAAGGGATAAGAAATTCCACGTCAGGGAATTTTAGTCCGTTGTGCAAGTGCATTGTAGACTTGTTGTAAAATATTCGTCATGGCTTTCATTATCCCTTGTGTGATGTCATGTCTTTCGTTCTCCCGTGTGAAAATGATGTGTTTCACTCACGTCGAGTCAACAGTCAACTTTCTATGTTAACATGAACATGCGGTGGTCACTTAAAGAATTAAGAGAATGCATTCTTTGAAAACTGACTTCCTTGAATTCCGTGAATTAGTGGTAATCTGTTGTCAAATTAATTCACCGTGTTCCCACCCAATGTCCTAGGTATAAGTAGAGATTATGGTTGTGCATATGCAATTAATAACTAAAGAAGACAATAACAGAGAATAGATCAATTTGAACTCTCTCCCTATGTATATACATACACAGCTTCTCTGGATCTCTTCTGTGAGCATATATATAACTAAAGGCTTCTATGGATCTCTTCTATGCTCACACATACAGAATGGGTAACATGCTACTGCGAGGATTTTTTCACCATCATGGTCGACGGATAAAGATCATGAAAGCCGACGGAACGATGATGGAATTGCCAAGTACCCTCTCTGTGAAGCAATTACTCATCGATTATCCAAACCATGGTATATTTGAGGCACCCGCCAGTCCTCGACTTGGGATTGGTAGTTTTACTCGACCTCTTCCTGAAAGGACAGCGCTTGTAGCTGGTTGTCTCTATCATCTCATCCCTTTACCACAGGATGAACTTTTCAATTACAACAACGATAGCTACAGATCAGGGCACTTTGCAAGTGCTTTTCTGGTCATAGCATCCAAACCCCCAGTTCCAGGTTACAACCACCGTCTTCTAGAGACATAAGCAGACATTCAATAAAACGAGAAAAGGCAGATCGTTCAGTTAAGGAGATTAATAGAGGTGGGGTCACCATTGTTTCTTCATCCAAATCTACCGATGGATCCACCTTGCGTGTTAATATTCGAGTTAGAAAAGAAGACCTCGCTTCATTTCTTTCAGCTAATAATGTCAACATCGTGACGAAAAATCTATTGCTGCCTCCCTCAATTCACGGTGACTCTCGGCAGTCTCATTGGAAACCAAGTCTGGATACTATCGCTGAAACCGATGGCCCACTTGGAGATTTATGAACATCTGGGAGAACAGACTGCACGCTATGCTGGGCATTCTGTTCTTCTATGGTTAGAATGTAATATAGTTTTCTTGTATTCATTTATTTGAAAAATGTGTATTCTAAGACTAAAGTTTCAACAAATTAATGTGTATAAAAATATTTCAAAATGGCACTGGCAGCTGTGAGAACTTTCACGAAAGAAATTTTACAAGGATATACACACTGTTTTGTTCTATGTACTCTGCAGACATCTTGAATATATCCTATTCGCATATTGGTTATTCATTTACTTCATTTGTTTTAATATTTCTGCTCGTAACTTGGTAAAGGGTTTACCTATCGTGCATGTCGACAGAATCCCGACAACATGAGCTCTCATTTCTTGGGCCATGATAACACATTCCCAGCAATGAAGAAGCTCTCGAGTTTGAAACAGTGAAAGTGATGGATGCAACAGCAACTTTCCACGTTAACACACACATGGGTTGTTAACGTAAAGGAATTGAGAGGACGTTTTTTTGTTAAATGGACTTCACTGAATTACGTGAATTAGTTGTCATTCATTGTCAAACTAATCCACCTTACAATTTTCTCTTTATAAATAGAGATAATCGGAGAATAGAATTAGAATAGCATTGGTATCTTAGTTCGAACTCTCGACCTCTCTGGATCTCTTTTGTACACATATATACGATGAAAGAATTTTCTCGATTTCTTCTGCACGCATATAAATTGATTTCTTTTCATATTTCCGAACGTCCGCTTTGAAAAAATCTGAAGCAAAATGAGCGATCTCATTCCTCGAGTCACTATAGCACTTTCCCAGCAACCAACGATTTCCATGGCGGCTTCCCTTTGGGTTCCACGTGTATTTCTATATGAAGTTTAGTAACTATTTCTTCCCTAAAATCGAGATATTCTGATCGGTTGTGTAAGTGTATTACTGGGTTCGTATGGAATTTAGTTTCCTTTAAGCTTTAATTTTATAAAGACACTTATCTTAATAACAAAAAAGTTCATAACTTTTTATTAGTAAAAGTGCAACCCCACCGTAATGAAGAATTAGGGGCAGTCACTGAGATTTAAAACCTTAATATGAAATTTGAAAACATTAAAAACAATGAGTATGACTAGGCCTCTTACCTGCCACTGAAGGATCACGATTCCAACGGTCAGTTTTTCCACTATGATCGCCGCAAGATTTAGGGCCTTCTCTCCTCTCCACATTCACTACAGCTACACAAGAAAATGAATGATTTTGGAGGGAAAATGCCTTATTAGAGGAACACCCCTATTTTTTCTTTCTCCTGCTGTGACCAAACTGTAGCCCCATTTGACATAGCGTCCACACCATTGGAAAGCTCTCACCGGGCACTCAAATGGGTATCTATCAATTTTCCATGTTTTGATACTTCACCAGGACACATTTTTTCCATGAAGGTTCTATTAACCTCTTCTCAAAATCGAAATTCTTCACTCACGACACTTGTACTTGGGGCACCACTTTGCCTCCTTACTCGTCTTTGTTTGTGTTGATTTTATTCATGAGCTACCCTATTGTACTCGTGCTTTTATGGCCCCCCATTGGACCCTTACTATGAGGTAGCACCATCGAGTCCCCCTTGTTTAGAGCATCTGAGTCGAGTCACCCTCACATTCATGGAGTCCATTCCGAGTCCCTTTGTACCCCGCTATAATCCTCCATCCTTTCTTGCTTGGTCCCTCTCTCATGTCGCACATTATGGCCTTCAATATCCTCGTCCCCTATCCCTCCTGATATTGTGTCAGTAGCTACCAAGCCATTCATGCCCTTTATGCTCTAACAAGGGAAGTCGTCCAACTGCTCCTCTGTATCCCCCATTCCCTCATCATAATTAGTGTCTATCTGTTCGTCGCTCTACTATTTTCCCTCGTGCCTCAGTTGGGGTTCCATTATTGCCTCACCTATGGTGGACCTACTTCTGTCAACATCAGCTCATTTACTCCAGGAGCCAGGTCTAGGAGCCAGTGTACCTTGGTTCGAGCTCTTATCAGCATGATCGTGATCTATACACTTAATGGTCCAGTGATGCAGCAACATCTATTGGTGATTCCCGGGCATGTGTGAGATGTCTCAAACCTCATGAGGGGGTTGCCCTATAGGTAGCCCCCCACATGCCCAGATGAATTCTTCATTCCCACTCTTGATGCAACTCCTCTCATTTGATGATATCGGCCTCATCTGCTTGCAACGCCTCTTTGATTCGCATATATCAGTCAGATTTTGTGAGCCCTTCCCCGTGTGTAGGGGGCATTTGAGTATATTTGTATCTCATGTACTAAAATATTCTTGTATAAGTCCTAACGATTATTCAAGGCATCACATGTATGTGGGATTCATCATTTTATTTCTCTGGCTCATGTTTAGGCCATCATAGAGAATAGATCAATTTGAACTCTCTCCCTATGTATATACATACACAGCTTCTCTGGATCTCTTCTGTGAGCATATATATAACTAAAGGCTTCTATGGATCTCTTCTATGCTCACACATACAGAATGGGTAACATGCTACTGCGAGGATTTTTTCACCATCATGGTCGACGGATAAAGATCATGAAAGCCGACGGAACGATGATGGAATTGCCAAGTACCCTCTCTGTGAAGCAATTACTCATCAATTATCCAAACCATGGTATATTTGAGGCACCCGCCAGTCCTCGACTTGGGATTGGTATTTTTACTCGACCTCTTCCTGAAAGGACAACGCTTGTAGCTGGTTGTCTCTATCATCTCATCCCTTTACCACAGGATGAACTTTTCAATTACAACAACGATAGCTACAGATCAGGGCACTTTGCAAGTGCTTTTCTGGTCATAGCATCCAAACCCCCAGTTCCAGGTTACAACCACCATCTTCTAGAGACATAAGCAGACATTCAATAAAACGAGAACAGGCATATCGTTCAGTTAAGGAGATTAATAGAGGTGGGGTCACCATTGTTTCTTCATCCAAATCTACCGATGGATCCACCTTGCGTGTTAAGATTCGAGTTAGAAAAGAAGACCTCGCTTCATTTCTTTCAGCTAATAATTTCAACATCGTGACGAAAAATCTATTGCTGCCTCCCTCAATTCAAGGTGACTCTCGACAGTCTCATTGGAAACCAAGTCTGGATACTATCGTTGAAACCGATGGCCCACTTGGAGATTTATGAACATCTGGGAGAACAGACTGCACGCTATGCTGGGCATTCTGTTCTTCTATGGTTAGAATGTAATATAGTTTGCTTGTATTCATTTATTTGAAAAATTTGTATTCTAAGACTAAAGTTTCAACAAATTAATGTGTATAAAAATATTTCAAAATGGCACTAGCAGCTGTGAGAACTTTCACGAAAGAAATTTTACAAGGATATACACACTGTTTTGTTCTATGTACTCTGCAGACATCTTGAATATATCCTATTCGCATATTGGTTATTCATTTACTTCATTTTTTTTAATATTTCTGCTCGTAACTTGGTAAAGGTTTTACCTATCGTGCATGTCGACAGAATCCCGGCAACATGAGCTCTCATTTCTTGGGCCATGATAACACATTCCCAGCAATGAAGAAGCTCTCGAGTTTGAAATAGTGAAAGTGATGGATGCAACAGCAACTTTCCACGTTAACACACACATGGGTTGTTAACGTAAAGGAATTGAGAGAACGTTTTTTTGTTAAATGGACTTCACTGAATTACATGAATTAGTTGTCATTCATTGTCAAACTAATCCACCTTACAATTTTCTCTTTATAAATAGAGATAATCGGAGAATAGAATTAGATTAGCATTGGTATCTTAGTTCGAACTCTCGACCTCTCTGGATCTCTTTTGTACACATATATACGATGAAAGGATTTTCTCGATTTCTTCTGCACGCATATAAATTGATTTCTTTTCATATTTCCGAACGTCCGCTTTGACAAAATCCGAAGCAAAATGAGCGATCTCATTCCTCAAGTCACTATAGCACTTTCCCAGCAACCAACGATTTCCATGGCGGCTTCCCTTTGGGTTCCACGTGTATTTCTATATGAAGTTTAGTAACTATTTCTTCCCTAAAATCGAGATATTCTGATCGGTTGTGTAAGTGTATTACTGGGTTCGTATGGAATTTAGTTTCCTTTAAGCTTTAATTTTATAAAGACACTTATTTTAATAACAAAAAAGTTCATAACTTTTTATTAGTAAAAGTGCAACCCCACCGTAATGAAGCATTAGGGGCAGTCACTGAGATTTAAAACCTTAATATGAAATTTGAAAACATTAAAAACAAAGAGTATGATTAGGCCTCTTACCTGCCACTGAAGGATCACGATTCCAACGGTCAGTTTTTCCACTACGATCGCCGCAAGATTTAGGGCCTTCTCTCCTCTCCACATTCACTACAGCTACACAAGAAAATGAATGATTTTGGAGGGAAAATGCCTTATTAGAGGAACACCCCTATATTTTCTTTCGCCTGCTGTGACCAAACTGTAGCCCCATTTGACATAGCGTCCACACCATTGGAAAGCTCTCACCGGGCACTCAAATGGGTATCTATCAATTTTCCATGTTTTGATACTTCACCAGGACACATTTTTTCCATGAAGGTTCTATTAACCTCTTCTCAAAATCGAAATTCTTCACTCACGACACTTGTACTTGGGGCACCACTTTGCCTCCTTACTCATCTTTGTTCGTGTTGATTTTCTTCATGAGCTACCCTATTGTACTCGTGCTTTTATGGCCCCCCATTGGACCCTTACTATGAGGCAGCACCATCGAGTCCCCCTTGTTTAGAGCATCTGAGTCGAGTCACCCTCACATTCATGGAGTCCATTCCGAGTCCCTTTGTACCCCGCTATAATCCTCCATCCTTTCTTGCTTGGTCCCTCTCTCATGTCGCACATTATGGCCTTCAGTATCCTCGTCCCCTATCCCTCCTAATATTGTGTCAGTAGCTACCAAGCCATTCATGCCCTTTATGCTCTAACAAGGGAAGTCGTCCAACTGCTCCTCTGTATCCCCCATTCCCTCATCATAATTAGTGTCTATCTGTTCGTCACTCTACTATTTTCCCTCGTGCCTCAGTTGGGGTTCCATTATTTCCTCACCTATGGTGGACCTACTTCTGTCAACATCACCTCATTTACTCCAGGAGCCAGGTCTAGGAGCCAGTGTACCTTGGTTCGAGCTCTTATCAGCATGATCGTGATCTATACACTTAATGGTCCAGTGATGCAGCAACAGCTATTGGTGATTCCCGGGCATGTGTGATATGTCTCAAACCTCATGAGGGGGTTGCCCTATAGGTAGCCCCCCACATGCCCAGATGAATTCTTCATTCCCACTCTTGATGGAACTCCTCTCATTTGATGATATCGGCCTCATCTGCTTGCAACGCCTATTTGATTCGCATATATCAGTCAGATTTTGTGAGCCCTTCCCCGTGTGTAGGGGGCATTTGAGTATATTTGTATCTCATGTACTAAAATATTCTTGTATAAGTCCTAACGATTATTCCAGGCATCACATGTATGTGGGATTCATCATTTTATTTCTCTGGCTCATGTTTAGGCCATCACATGCTTCATTCTTGCGTTTTGTGGTTTTTCGGGCACCTTATTCTTTGTACTATTGTATCAGTGGGCATAGGTATGCCTCCCCCGCCACCTTTAACAGTGGTACTACTTCATCACCTAGAGACTTGTTGCACCTATAAGTCTCATCTCCTCCGGGTCTAGTCCTTTAGCACATTAGACTACTTTACATTTCTCTCTCTCATTTCTCTCATGATGCCTAGTGATTGAGTTCTTACGACGTACTTTGGTCATACGGTTTTCTCCTAACACTCGTACGTTGGGGGGCAATCTGTTATACCAATTTTTTGGTCATCTAACTCATTATCATTAGATGAACCCAAGTACACCATGTAAGACCAATTTTACCCTAAGTAAAATTGCTTTCATCATGGAAAATAATATTTGTCTATATTTGTTGGTCATATTCAACCCAAAACAAGGAAATTAATTAAATAAATAATTATTTATTTAATTATTTCCTAGGAATAAGTTATTCAAATCATTATTTAAATAATATTCCTAGTTAAATTTGACTAAATCATTTTTAAATAAATCATTATTTATTTAATTACATTCCCACCATCTCCCTAAAATAATAAATAAATCATTTATTTATTTATTTTTTATGAATAAAGGAATTGACCCAAGTCAAAACACCTTTTCCCTCCAACAAATTTAATAAAATATTCCTAAAGGGTGATTCTAGAAGTTGATTAATAATATTTTATTCATGCACTGAGTTCTAGAAAACCCCAATATTTTGTTATAAATAGAAGGGTTTTTCCCATTCATTAGTCACCTTCATTGCATTAGATCACATTGGATCTACTCTTGCTCACCATTTTCCATTTTTTCCTTGTGAGCTCTCATTGAGTTCTATGTTTGTCTGGGTTTTCTACCACAATAAGAGAGAGGAATTTTAGATCTGAAACGCTGAGGACTTTCAAGAACCCATCCCATTGAGAACCAGAAAAAACCTTTCTTGTTTTCCTCTCAGGTGCCCCATTCTTTAATATAATATGAAATTATTTTAAATACATTATTATTGTCTTGTCTATTGGATGCATGGAGCCACATTGTGTTTTATCTGCTTAATGTCTTTTGTGCTTAGATCTAGATTTGTGCAGCAGACTTAAAGATATTTTGCATCCATAATCGATGTTAGGGCTATTTGTTATGAGTAGCTAAAGTGATATTTTATGATGAAAGAATCATACTAACAATTGGCGACTCCGCTAGGGAGCGAACCCAGAATCTCTAGTTTCGTAGACCCAAGAATCTCTCGGGACGCATCCTCAATGGGAAGTATGCTCATTTGGTTGTTATCCTCCAAGAATTCGACCTTGAATTTATCACCCCAAAAAGTAAGAAAGGTTTAGTCCTCGCTGAACTCATTTCTGATTTGCCTACCAGGACACAAGATACTCCAATTAATGATGCTCTTCTCGGTGAATATTTATTTGCCATCACCACCGACAATCCTTGGTACGGTGACATCCTTACCTACTTTCGAACCCAAAAATTCTCCCTTCATCTTGATCGTGATGCTCGACGACGTATCCAACACCAAGCCTCTCCCTACCTTCTAATTGGCGATGACCTTTATCATCGTGGAGTAGATACTATCCTTCGTCGCTGCCTCACACACGCTGAAGCCGAACAAGTCCTTAATTCCTGTCATAGCGGCGCTTGCGGTGGCCACCTCTCCGGCCTTGCCACCACCCAAAAAATCATGCGCTGGGTATTTTTGGCCTTCTCTCTTCAGTGATTGCATTGAAGTAGTCAAACACTATTCCAATTGCCAACATTTCGCCCCCAAGGCACGAGCTCCTCCCTCTCCCCTCCATCCTATCGTCACAGCTGGTCCTTTTTGTAAATGGGCCATTGAATTTATGGAATTTTGACCTCCATCTACTGGTAACCACAAATATATCATCATTGCGGTTGACTATTTCACTAAATGGGCTGAAGCTATGCCAACAGTCAACAATACAGCAGCCACTGCAGCCCTCTTTTTCTTTAACCACGTCAATGCCTGATTCAGAGTTCCAAAACAGTTAGTCTCTGACTATGGCCGAAATTTTGAAGATGAGATTTGGCGTGAGCTATCCTCCCTATTAGGTTTTGAGCACCAATATTCATCTTCCTATTACCCCCAAGGTAATGGCCAAGTTGAAGTGGTCAACAAAATCCTCAAGACCATGCTTCAACGCACAACAAATAAGCACAAAACCAACTGGCATCTGATGCTCTTCCCTAATTTGTGAGATTATCGTACTTCTGTTAAAACCGCCACCGGTTTCACCCCTTTCTACCTTGTCTTTGGCGAGGAAGAAGTCTTACCAATAGAGTGTGAAATCCCTTCCCTTCACTTGGTTGTCGAACTGCTCCCTGATACCAAACCTCTAGAACGACTTATCATGCTCGAGCACGCCTCTGAAGACCATCGTGTTACATTGCAAACTCTTGAAGTGACCAAAAAGCGCACCAAAGCTCAGTATGAGTTAAAAGTTCACCCTCGTACATTTCATGAAGGTGATCTTGTTCTAGTATATGACCAGGCCCACGATACCCTCGGTCATGGGAAGTTCAACTCAGTATGGCTAGGTCCTTACATTATTAGTAAAGACCTTGGTAAGGGGGCATATCTGTTAGAGGACTTTGAAGGCCACATCCTTCCTAATCCTTGCAATGCACTCTATCTTAAGAGATATTACCCTTATCATTTCCCATTCGAAATGCAGTTTTTATTTTCTTTTAGATAGCCAGCATCTGTTTGTTTTTGCATTTTGCTACTTCACTAGGACACCTATTTTCCACGAAGCCTTACTTCACCTCTCCTCAAAAATCATATTTTCTCACTTACAATACATTTCATTCGAGGCACCACTTTTCCTCTATATTCATTCCTATTTGCGACAATTTCCATCATGAGATACCTTCTTGTACTCATATTTTTTTTATGGTCCCCCTTGGATCATCCCCCATTTTATTATCATCATTTCTGTCTATCTGTTCGTCACTCTACTATTTTCCCTCATGCCTTAGTTGGGGTCCCTTATTGCCTCACCTATGGCAGACCTACTTCTGTCGACATCAGCTCATTTCCTCCAGAAGCTAGGTCTAGGGGGCAGTGTACCTTGGTTCGAGCTCTTCTCAGCATGATCGTGATCTATACACTTGATGGTCCAGTGATGCAGCAGCAGCTATTGGTGATTCCCGGGCATGTGTGAGATGTCTCAACCCTCATGAGGGGGTGGTCCTGCAGGTAGCCGCCCACATGCCCGGATGACTTCGTCATTTCGCCCTTGATGCAACTCCTCTCATTTGATGATATCGGCCTCAACCGCTTGCAGCGCCTCTTCGGTTTGCATGTATCAGTCAGATTTTGCGAGCCCTTCCCCATGTGTAGAAGGCATTTGGGTATATTTGTATCTCATGTACTAAAATATTCTTGTATAAGTCCTGACGGTTATTCCAGACATCACATGTATGTGGGATTCATTATTTTAGTTCTCTGGCTCATATTTAGGCCAGCACATGCTTCCTTATTGCGTTCTATGGTTTTTCAGGCACCTTATTCTTTGTACTCTTATCTCGGCGGGCATGGGTATGCCTCCCCTGCCGCCTTTAACACTAGTACCACTTCATCAACTAGAGACTTGTTGCACCTGTAAGTCTCGTCTCCTCCGGGTTAAGTCCTTTAGCACATTAGACTACCTTACATTTCTCTCTCTCACTCCCCTCTTGATGCCTAGTGATTGAGTTCTTACAACATAGTTCGGTCATATGATTCGCTCCTAACACTCGTACGTTGGGGGGCAATCTGTTACACCATTTTTTTGGTCATCTAACCCATTATCATTAGATGAACCCAAGTACACCATGTAAGACCAATTTTACCCTAAGTAAAATTTCTTTGACCATGTAAAATAACATTTTTCTATGTTTCTTGGTCATATTTAACCCAAAACAAGGAAATTAATTAAATAAATCATTATTTATTTAATTATTTCCTAGGAATAAGTTATTTAAATCATTATTTAATAATATTCCTAGTTAAATTTGACTAAATCATTTTTAAATAATTGAATAAATCATTATTTGTTTAATTATATTCCCACCATCTCCCTAAAATAATAAATAAATTATTTATTTATTTATTGTTTATAAATAAAGGAATTGACCCAAGTCAAAATACCTTTTCCCTCCAACAAATATAACAAAATATTCCTAAAGGGTGGTTCTAGAATGTGATTAATAATATTTTATTCATGCAACAAGTTCTTGATAAGCCTAATATTTTGTTATAAATAGGAGGGTTTTCCCCATTCATTAGTCACCTTCATTGCATTAGATCACACTAGATCTACTCTTGGTCACCATTTTCCATTTTTGCCTTGTGAGCTCCCATTGAGTTCTATGTTTGTCTGGGTTTTCTACCACAATAAGAGAGAGGAATTTTAGATCTAAAACACCGAGGACTTTCAAGAACCCATCCCATTGAGGAGAACCAGAAAACACCTTTCTTGTTTTCCTCTCAGGTGCCACATTCTTTAATATAATATAAAATTATTTTAAATACATTATTCTTGTCTTGTCTATTGGATGCATGGACCCACATTGTGTTTTATCTGCTTAATGTCTTTTGTGCTTAGATCTGGATATATGTAGCAGACTTAAAAATATTTTGCAGCCATAATCGATGTTAGGGCTATTTGTTATGCATAGCTAAAGTGATCTTTTATGACGAAATAATCATACTAAAAATTGGGAAGTACGCTCGTTGCATCAAAAGACCTTTTCCCTCCAACAAATATAATAAAATATTCCTAAAGGGTGATTCTAGAAGTTGATTAATAATATTTTATTCATGCACTGAGTTATATAACACCCCAATATTTTGTTATAAATAGAAGGGTTTTTCCCATTCATTAGTCACATTCATTGCATTAGATCACACTAGATCTACTCTTGGTCACCATTTTCCATTTTTTCCTTGTGAGCTCCCATTGAGTTCTATGTCTGTCTGGGTTTTCCACCACAATAAGAGAGAGGAATTTTAGATCTAAAACGGTGAGGACTTTCAAGAACCCATCCCACTATAGGGATAATCATCTATGTATAATGGCATCTGATCCCAATGGGCAAAGAACTCTGGTCGAAACACCCATCCGGCTGCCCCGCCCCCTCCTCTACATAGTAATCGTCCCCACCGATGCATCTGGGGCTCTCTCGGACCTCCATCAGGTAAATGTATACAAGGTCGTAAGGTTGAGATATTCTCAAAGAAGAAAGAACACAAAACCATCCCATAGGCACAATCATGATTAACTTGACGCTTCCATAGCGATAGTTGTTGTTTCACCGACACCAACATCATCTGGGCCCACGCATAGTAGGTCCCCCCCAACACACTCTCTACAATCATCATCTTCCCTCCAGTGATGTGATGGAATGCCTGGCTCCCCAAGACCCACAACACTGCTGCGGCCACTGCCCGGGTCTCCAACCTCTCCAGATCCCCAATGGATATCCGAGTCCCTTTGACTTGGACACCTGGTCGAAAATGTCACTCAACAAACTCCATAATTTTATGCCCCTGTGGTAACACTGGCTGCGTATTTCCCACCATCCCTAATGGTGAGAGACCAGTCAAGAAATATAGATCCTAGACCATCAGCTTGATCCTGTGCCCATGCACTATAAAAGCCTCATGATCTGGATCCCAATAACTGATAATCCGAGCCAACAAGGGCTCTCCAGCCCACATCAAAGGGTTCTCCAAAAATTTCAGAACCCCATACCTAGCTAGTGCACGACGGACACCCTGATCCGCTTGGATTTCTGTCCGTAATGTACCTAAGTCTCTCTCTCTCCACTTGATCCGTATATCTACCGTAGTTGCACAAAACCATCATTTTTTTCAGTATACAAATCAACAAAACTACATTAAACTACATCAAAACTGAATCTCAGCCCACAACAGCACTGAAACTTCCCACATCTAACAGGTCGCACTTTTTGGCAAATATTGGGCCAGGTCACACTTTTCAGGCCAAAACCTGCTTCCCAGGTCACAACGTTTGCCCCAAATAGTGCGACCTGACCGTAATGAAGAAGTAGGGGCAGTCACTGAGATTTAAAACACTAATATGAAATTTGAAACCATCAAAAACAAAGAGTATGATTAGGCCTCTTACCTGCCACTGACGGATCATGATTCCAACGGTCGGTTTGTCCGCTACGATCGTCACAAGATTTAGGGCCTTCTCCCCTCTCCACATTCACCACAGCTACACAAGCAAATGAATGATTTTGGAGGGAAAACACCTTATTAGAAGAACACCCCTGTTTTTTCTTTCACCCGCTGCGGCCAAATCGTAGCCCCGTTTGACACACCGTCTGCACCGTTGGAAAGCTCTCACTGATCATGCAAATGGGTATCTGTGAGCTTTCCATGTTTTGATACTTCACCATGACACATTTTGTCCATGAAGGGTCTATTAACCTCTTCTCAAAATTGAAATTCTTCACTGACGACACTTGTACTTGGGGCACCACTTTTCCTCCTTAATCGTCTTCGTTCGTGTTCATTTTTGTCACGAGCTACACTATTGTACTCATGCGTTTATGGCCCCCCATTGGACCCTTACTATGAGGCAGCACCATCGAGTCCCCCTTGTTTAGAGAATCCGAGTCAAGTCACCCTCACATTCATGGAGTCCATTCTCAGTCCCTTTGTACCCCACTATCGTTCTCCATCCTTTCTTGCTTGGTCCCTCTATCATGTCGCACATTATGGCCTTCAGTATACTTGTCCCCTATCCCTCCTGATATTGTGTCAGTCGCTGCCAAGCCATTCATGCCCTTTATGCTCTAACAAGGGAAGTCGTCCAACCACTCCTCCGTATCCCCCATTCCTTCATCATCATTAGTGTCTATCTATTCTTTGCTCTACTATTTTCCCTCATGCCTCAGTTGGGGTTCCATTATTGCCTCACCTATGGCAGACCTGCTTCTGTCGACATCAGCTCATTTACTCCAGCAGCCAGGTCTAGGGGGCATTGTACCTTGGTTCGAGCTCTTATCAGCATGATCGTGATCTATACACTTGATGGTCCAATGACGCAGCAACAACTATTGGTGATTCCCGGGCGTGTGTGAGATGTCTCAACCCTCATGAGGGGGTGGCCCTGTAGGTAGCCCCCCACATGCCCGGATGAATTCTTCATTCCCGCCCTTGATGCAGCTCCTCTCATTTGATGATATCGGCCTCATCCTCTTGCAACGCCTCTTTGATTTGCATATATCAGTCAGATTTTGTGAGCCCTTCCCCGTGTGTAGGGGGCATTTGGGTATATTTGTATCTCATGTACTAAAATCTTCTTTTATAAGTCCTGACGATTATTCCAGGCATCACATGTATGTGGGATTCATTATTTTATTTCTCTGGCTCATGTTCAGGCTAGCACATGTTTCATTCTTGTGTTCCATGGTTTTTTGGGCGCCTTATTCTTTGTACTATTGTATCAGCAGGCATAGGTATGCCTCCCCCGCCGCCTTTAACACTGGTACTACTTCATCACCTAGAGACTTGTTGCACCTGTAAGTCTCATCTCCTCCAGGTCTAGTCATTTAGCACATTATACTACCTTACATTTCTCTCTCTCATTTCCCTCATGATGCCTAGTGATTGAGTTCTTACAACGTACTTCGGTCATAAGATTTTCTCCTAACACTCGTACATTGGGGGGAAATCTGTTATACCAATTTTTTGGTCATCTAACTCATTATCATTAGATGAACCCAAGTACACCATGTAAGACTAATTTTACCCTAAGTAAAATTGCTTTCACCATGTAAAATAATATTTGTCTATATTTCCTGGTCATATTTAACCCAAAACAAGGAAATTAATTAAATAAATCATTATTTATTTAATTATTTCCTAGGAATAAGTTATTCAAAACATTATTTAAATAATATTCCTAGTTAAATTTGACTAAATCATTTTTAAATAAATTATTATTTATTTAATTACATTCCCACCATCTCCCTAAAATAATAAATAAGTCATTTATTTATTTATTGTTTATAAATAAAGGAATTGACCCAAGTCAAAATACCTTTTCCCTCCAACAAATATAATAAAGTATTCCTAAAGGGTTATTCTAGAAGTTGATTAATAATGTTTTATTCATGCACCGAGTTCTAGAACACCCCAATATTTTGTTACAAATAGAAGGGTTTTTCCCATTCATTAGTCACCTTCATTACATTCGATCACATTGGATTTACTCTTGGTCACCATTTTCCATTTTTTCCTTGTGAGCTCCCATTGAGTTCTATGTTTTTCCGGGTTTTCTACCACAATAAGAGAGAGGAATTTTAGATCTGAAATTCTGAGGACTTTCAAGAACCCATCCCATTGAGGAGAACCGGAAAACACCTTTCTTGTTTTCCTCTCAGGTGCCCCATTTTTTAATATAATATAAAATTCTTTTAAATACATTATTCTTGTCTTGTCTATTGGATGCATGGAGCCACATTGTGTTTTATCTGCTTAATGTCTTTTGTGCTTACATCTGGATTTGTGCAGCAGACTTAAAGATATTTTGCAGCCATAATCAATGTTAGGGCTATTTTTTATGCGTAGCTAAAGTGATATTTTACGACGAAAGAATCATACTAACAATACCTTCATTTGATGCCTCTTGCTCATAAATCTCATTCAATCTTCTGAATTTGGTTCCTCTTTCACTTGGTGTACTTGTGCTTGTATAAGCACTCAAATCTGCTCCTTGTGATGTGCTTGGAGAAGCACTGACATCATTCTCAAGGGTGTTCTCATACTTGCTTGTGGTGTCCCTTGCTGTCCTTGTATTGGTGGAGGTGGTGTTGCTAATGAGGAATGTATTTCAGCCATCTCTTCCTCATCCTCATCATGAGACAAGAAAATTTTAACATTCACTATTTTCTCAATGCTTCCATCCCAAGCTTCTTCCTCAATGAACTGTACATCTCTACTTATAACAAAATTCTTGGTGGATTGGTTATATAATCTATATGCTTTGGATTCTTCACTGTATCCAATAAATAGGCACTTCTCCCCCTTACTATCCAACTTCTTCCTTAGCTGATCTGGAATGTGTGCATAAGCCACACAACCAAAAACTTTCATGTGGGTGACAAAGTGTTTTCTGCCACTCCATGCTTCTTCCAGAACTCTGTTCATTACAGCTTTGGTTGGGCATCTATTCAAAATTTATGATACACAATGTATAGCTTCAGCCCACTATTCATTTGGCAAATGTTTTTCCTTTAGCATACTTCTTACCATTTCCATGATAGTCCTATTTTTCCTTTCAGCAACTCCATTTTATTGTGGTGTATACCTTGTTGTAAATTGCCTGGGTATGTCATTTTCTCGGCAAAAATGCAAAAATTATTTTGAGATATATGCACCTCCTCTATCAGTTCTTAAAATTTTTATATGCTGCCCGCTTTGATTCTCTACAAGAGCTTTAAAGTAGCAGAATTTATCAAACACTTCACTCTTAAATTTCAAAAATTAAACCCATATTTTTCTTTTGAAATCATCAATGAAGGTCATAATATAGTGGCTTCCTGCTAATGATGATGTTTGCATTGGTCCACACAAATTTGAATGGACAATTTCTAAGGGTGCCTTTGCCCTTATGCTCTTTCATGATGGAAATATTTCTCTGTGTTGTTTTCCCAAGATGAAGCCTTCACATAGGCTGTCTGTTTTCTCAATCAATGGTAATCCCTTTACCATTCCTTTCCTATGCAACAATTTCAGTCCTCCAAAGTTGATATTTCCAAATCTCAAATTCCATAGCCAATTTTCATATTTTTCTTCTTTTTCGAATGTCTCTTGTGTCACTACTTACATTTCGGCTCCTTTCTTCAAATCTGCTCTCATTTTGAGAGGGAACATTCTATTCCTTTTCATCTTCACTTGTGCAATGCATTGCTTGCTTGGTGGTTTATCCAGGATGGTGCATACATCATCTTCAAAAAATACATTGTAGCCTTTCTAAATGAGTTGTCTAATGCTCAAAAGGTTACACTTCATACCAGACACATAGTATACATATGATATGGATCTTCCTTCTCCTTTCTTTGTCAAAACACTTACTCTACCTTTTCCCATGACAGAGGCCTTATTGTTTGTCCCCAATGTTACTTGGGACTTTACATTTTCATCTAACATGGAAAACATGGAAATGCTTCCAGTCATATGGTTGCTACATCCTGAATCTAGAAACCATATATCTTCATTCTTTTCTTCAGCCATATTACATGCTAAAAGAAAATTTTCTTGACTCATATTTTCTTTAGTAAAATTAGCACTAGGTCTATTACCCATGTCACTCTATTTCTTCCTACATTCATTGGCATAATGGCCATAACTTTTACATAAATGACATTGGACTTGGGATTTATCGTACCTTTGTCCATGTGCTTCATGTTTTCCACCTTGTTGGTTGTTTCCTTGGCCTTGGTTCTGATTTTGATTGCTGCCCCTTCCACTAGTATTTGCAGGGTTGTTTCTTCCTCCTCTGTTTTGGCTTCTGTCTCTTCATTTTTTTCTGTAGTTTCCTCTGCCTTGACCTCTTCCTCTTCCAAAATACATTTGGGTCTTGAAGGCATGTTCCAAAGATAAGTTTTTTGTTCTACCCAATCATTATTCATGCGTCATCAATGATGCATGAAACTCATCAAGTGTAAACTTTGAGGGATTCTTTGTCTCTTCAATGGTTGTGACTATCACATCAAATATTGAGGGTAAGATCCTTAAAAATTTCTCCACTATTCTTCTTTCTTCCATTATCTCTCCATGAGATCTCATTTGGTAACCAACCCAATCGGTAGAGTAAAGAATGAGTCTGTTGTATCAGACTCCTTCATGCAAATAACTTCAAAATCCCCTCTCATTAATTGAAGCTTTGCAGACTTTACCTTCTCCATTCCTTGGTAGGTTGTCTGAAGAGTATTTCGTGCATCCTTGGACCTCTTGGGTGCTGCAGTCCTTGAAAATACACTTTCATGCACTGCTTGATAAAGATAGAAGAGGGATTTTGAGTCCTTCTTCCTATTTCTCTTCAACAAATCCTTCTATGCTTGTGTTAAGGCATTAAATGCATTTTCATCTGATGGTTCTTCTAGAAAATATTCAACAAGATCCCATAAGTCTTGAGAGGAAAACAGGGCTCTCATTGTGATTTCCCAACATGGAAAATTTTATTGGCTAATATTCGTAGGTGGGCTAATTTTTCATGATTTTTCAGAAAAAAAGATTCGCCAATTTCCATTTTTTTGTAAAAACGATTTGCCCAAATTTTACAATATAAAATTATTTTACCTTAAAAATAGCCAACATTATATAAATAATATATATAAAATCATTACAAATTCATATAATTTTAGAAACATATCAATAAAATTGTATAGTTCACATATTAGGTACTAGTGAAATTCGCCAACGTTTTAAAATTCAAGATAATTTTCCATCCTTAAAATTATCCCTGTTGCCCAATAGTTATAGTTCTTCCCATTAAACTATGGGAGTTGAGTATTTCCTATACTCGTACTTGTGTTGGCTCCTGCCATAACTAGCTTACTGAACTATGATTTTTAAAACCTGTCTATGTTTCTTCAACAAATCTTCTCACTTCTGAGAGATAAACTGTATCTCTGAGGACTGTAATATTCAAGAAAACAGAAAACTTCATTTTGAGGTAAATACCATGCTTGCTGAAATTTTACACTATTGGTCAAAAGCTACAAAAAACTTCTTCTTCCTTCAGCTTCTTTGACAAACTTCAAAGAGCCTGGACTAGCTCTGATATCATGTTGGAATTTTTGAATGATTCTAAACACATATAGAGGAAATAAAATTCCTCTTCCCAAAAAAGAAAAATAAAATTAAAAATAATTGTTAGACAAAGATGGAACAAAATAAAACTTCTATTTCATTAAAATAAAACTCTGTTACAAACTGAAGTTCTTTCTCTTCTGAGGGATTACAAAAAAAAATTCAAACTGCTCCACATGTAGTGTTCCTCAAAAACTTTGTCTTATAGTTCTGCTCACTGTCTATAGAATGCATCTCTCTGTGTCATGAGAAAAATGCACACACAGTGCTATATATGTTTTCTGCCTTCTGTCCTATTTAAGACATTACATACAGTCTTCTATTTAGCCTTCCATCTTTTATTCTTTTATATGACACATAAAAGAAATTAAAACAAACTATTAATTATATATATTATAAACTTTATAAGCTTATATATATATATATATATATATATATATATATATATATATATATATATATATATATATATATATTAAACATATACATATATTATAAAGTCAAAATGACTTTCACCGTGGCGTTTAAAACATAAAAGAAATATTATTGTTAGCCATCAATAAAATTTTGTCATAACTAATGATGGCTAAAACAAGTCTTCCAGCCTTCAAGAAACAAATTTGGAGAAAATTTGTGAGTTCTTGAAGCCTTGCTATGTCTCTTGTCCAAAAGACTCATCTCACTGATCTTTTCACTTAAAAATTCCTTCAAAGAAGCCCTGCTGATTCAAAAAGAAAATTGCCTTCAAAGCCATAATTCCCACCATTTCTCCATTTCAAAATATTTCCATCATTCCACCCATTTTTCACTCATTTTCACTTATCCTAAAACATTCATCTCATTCCCCTAAAAAACCCTTTTATCCCTCATTTACCCTCATTTTCTTATAAAAACCCTTTAAATCATAAAAAATCCCTTTTATATGGTTTAAACTACCCTTTTTTTTATCCTATCTTTTGACCCTTTTTAAAAAAATAGGCCTTAAGCCCTTGAGGGCTTAATTCCTCAGCCACTCTCACCATATAATTCAACACTCGCGACCACACGCTATTCCCTCAACCCCTTACATCTTAACTGTGGTCCCTTTCTTCTCCACAGGACCGCACCATCCCCTTTCCTTAAGCCCCTTTGCTATTTTTCTTACCCCGCCCCCATCCATTTTTCTTCATGGAGAGGTCTCCATCGTCTATCATCCCAATATGACAGTTTTCGTATCTTCCCACCTTTTTAACAGTGCTCCCATCGTTCTCGCTTCACGACAAAATCTTTCCTCCGACCCCATGCATCCATAGTCGTCGATCTGGCTCCCCCAGATTAGAAAATCTACACTCCATTTTGTGCCCGATCCACCCAAAACCTTCCATCGTGCAACTTCAATTTGAAACAAATGGTTTTAGGAGGGACACACGTCAGCTGCCGACATGTATTGCATTCGATTAGGCCATTACCGCTTACCACGTTCTCCGTTTGCGAATACCACTTGTGGTATTTCCAAAACCGTTCATCATCGTTTTCGTGCCATTTATCAAATTCAAAGCCCTGGTTCTTCAATGATTCACCATGGAACCTCCTCCCGCATCTTCTCTTGGCTCTGCATAGCTCCTTCGCCTTTGACATGGCTTCTGTTAGCAGTGTTATCCAAAAATGCAGGGTTTTATAATGCTTTTGATGTTTATTGCAGGTTTTAATGGAGGCCATATATGATGGCCTTCCCATAGTAACAACCAGGTTACCACAGTGCCTAGGATGACGACCCAAGGGCCTAAAAAAAGAATAAGAAGGGATCCAAGGTCGAATTCAACGGTTTGGCCAATAAGTCATGAACATTGGTTAATCCAATAAGACCCTCCAGCGCCGAATTCAAGCCACCTATAACCAAACAGTGAAAAGCAATGAAGACCAGAAATGAAGATTAAAATCAAGATCCCGAAGATTAAAAGACTTAATCAAGCAGATTATGGATAAAGCACAGGTAAAGGAAAAAATCAAATCAAAGTTAAAACAGTCAGCAGAAAGGATAGAGATAGAATATGATTAAAGAAGGCCTAAAATCAATATTATAGGCCTAATCAGAGTTTAAAGGGATATAATCAGACAGATCAGCAAGAATAATGCTTCGAATGCCAAATCAATGAAGCAATTACTTCTCTAAAGACCAAAATTCCACCTACCAGCCTAAATTTTTTTTTTTCTAAGTTAGGGTAATCTATTAATTAAAGAGAAATAATGTACAACTGGTCGTGGCCATAGCAGAGCCTTCTGGGAGGCATATTAACAGACCAGGACTAAAAAGAGGCTGCCCTGCGAGAGGGAAACCAGCCATGAGAACCAGAAACTAAAAAAATCCCACGCAGGGGATCGCACTGATAAGTCCAGACATTGACACAAAACAAAATAACAATGCTTCTGCGTCCAGACATTGACACAGAGCGCATGACCATGACACTAAACACAGATACAATAACATTAACGCGCCCCATCATCTCATGAAAATGAAAAAGAAACATGAAGAACTAGCAAGACGACAATGCAGACCCTCAGAGTGGGCAGAGAGCTAACAAAAAGACATAGGGGGGGGACATAGCTACTCATCCGGCTCGATTTCTTCAATGGTGCAACCGAAGTCGTCCTGAATGCCCTGTACATGAACAGCTGGTGGAGGCGCAGCGTCTTGACCCAGAATGGCCCCAGCGTCGACCTGCAAAGAAGTCCTGTGCTCAGAGGGTAAATCCTTTTGCTTTTCGTCCTGAATTGCGCATTCATCTTGAGCAGGCGGAACAGGCGGAGACTCCGGCTTTGGCTCCTCCAGGAAGACGACCGAGATGGCGACGGTGACCCGGGGTTTGTCGAGGGCGCAGTCAAAGGAGAAGAGCGCCGTGTGAGATTGGGCTGGAAGTGCATCACCAGAGGGCGAATCCAGACGTCGACCTGAGCGTAGCAGTCGCCCATGAAGGAGACGGGGCAAGCTGTCCGAAGTCGCGGAGGAGTTGGACGGAGAGGAAGTGGGGGAAGGCGAGTGCCTTCTGGTAGCCCGCGAGGAGCCTCGACGGGGCCGCATCCTCTGTCTGACTCTGGGCATGTTCGCTGCGGAAAGGGAGCTAGAAAACCAGTGAGAATCAGTGGAAAACCTTGCAGAAGACGAGCCACGAGTTTCAGTGGCAGAATCACAAGAGCCTGTGATGGAAATGTGGGAATTCTCTGCAAGCACCAGACAGCAGGTGTTGCAGCAGCGCAACCCGGTGAAGGTGCGAACAGAGGCTTTGTCCAGAGCAGGATTGCAGCTCGATGACAGAGGCGAAGGGGCGGACGGCTCCATGATAAATAACCACCCCAGACTGCAAATCGAAACTGCAAACCAAAACTGCATTGAATGACAAAACATGGCGGTCGAATACATAGCACGATAACAGCGTTCGAGGTGGCCTCGAGAACCAGACGCAATGAAGAAGATCGACTCCATATCCGGGTCATAAAGAAAACGTTCCGGGAAATAAATGATATCAGGTGGGCTAGAAGGTTATAAGCGGGTAGGCAGGTGGCCTCCCGTCCTTTCGCCCAGCGTCCTGTCAGTCCTCCCAATTCCCATAGCACCCGCATCCGGGGAGATCGCCTCCTCTTGCAACAGAGAGTGGCATTTCCTTTTGTGTTCTTCATTCTGTATTATGTCCAATGTCCCTGCCTTGAGATTGCTACCACAATCCACCCCAAGATTAGCCAGAAAGTCCGCGACCTTATTTCCATCTCTGCGAGTGTGCTTGAACAGAAGAGCCCGGTGATCCTGGAGCCATCTAGCCATTTTATCTAGACGCGCCTCTAGTCGCCAGCTATTGGAGATTTTGCGGGCTTGGGCTCCGTTGAGAAGATGATCCGCAATGTTGATTAGAATTTGAGAGTCACCTTCGATCTCGATAGGGTTAAGACCCATTTGCTGAGAGAGAATAAGGCCTTGCCATAATCCTTCCAGCTCTGCCGAGTTATTAGTGTCCCAGCCTATACTTCCCATGTAAGCTAGCAGGGGGGAACCGGAGTGATTTCTGATGATACCGCCGAAGCCAGCTTTGCCTGGATTGCCCTTTGAGGCGCCGTCAAAGTTGAGCTTGTAGGTGTCCCGAGGGGGTGGAGTCCACTTAAGATTGATTTTTCCCGATTGGGACCTAGGGTGCTTTTGAGTGCTGGGCTTAATGTTGAGACCCCAGTTTTCCCATATTGATTTCTCCTTAGCTTGTGTTGGGAACTCCTCTGTACTCCAGGACTGCAAAGCAAGAGTCTCCTGGAGATTGTGACAATAATTACTCCAAATGATATCTGTGGGGGTCCTTTGATCTTTGAAAATCCGTTTATTCCTTTCTTTCCATATCGTCCAGAAGAGGAGGCCAGGAATGATACGCCAGAGATGATTGAGTATTTCGCTGGTGTAGGGTCGATGGGGCCAATCACGGAGGGTACCTCTGATGTCAGCATTGTTCTTACAGTTTCTTTGACATCTGAAGCTGACTTTCTCCCAAAGAAGAGAGGCCAAAGGACAGGCATAAAGGAGATGCTGCTGTGTTTCTTCATTTTCCCCACAATTAGGACAGATGGAAGGGCCGTGGAATTGCCTTTTGCGGAGATTGTCCCATGTTAGAATCCTTTGGTGGCCAAGGAGCCAGAGGAACGAGGCGACCTTAGGCCAGACACCAAGATTCCATATATTGCTCCAAAGCGGGTCCTTTGGCATGGGATCCATGCTTAGGATTCTGTAGGCCTCCCTAGTGGTGTAAGTTCCTTTGGGCAGGTGGCCCCATCTTAAGATGTCGTTATCTTGCGAGACTCTGATGCATAGGGTATTAAGAACATCCGTGATGGCTTGACTTTCCAGATCTGTGACATTTCTGACAATTCTGGCGGTCTGTCTCCACTGCCGATAGCCATGATTATCGAAATCCTCCCAATGAGTGTTTACCGTTTCAAGCTGTCTCATAGGCCAATCAGGATCCGTTGAAGGATTGTGAGTGTTGATGAGCTTTGGTGATTGGTCCCAGGAGTCTGTCCAAAACCTAGCAGAGGTGCCATTCCTTATCTCCCAGAAACTGTGCTGTTGGATGAGAAGGTGGTGAGTCTTTGCAGAGTTCCATATTATTGATCCATTCACATCCGGAGTCATTCTGACCAGATCATGTTGGGGGCGATTTTGTGCATATTTGGCTTTCCATAGAACGGCCCAGGGCTTTTCCGAAGCAGTGAGCCAATTCCACCAGATTTTCGCATTCATGATGGCATTACTTAAAAGGGGATCCCGCAAGCCGATACCACCTTGCTCTTTGGGTTTGCAGACAATGGACCATTGAACAAGAGCCCATTTTTTATTGGTACCTTTAGAACCCCAAAGAAAGTTCCTTTGGAGAGCTTTGATCTTGGTGAGTACCCATTTGGGTGCCGCTAAGATGGAAAAAAGGTAAAGAGGCATGGCTTGGAGAACAGATTTGATGAGAACCAACCTTCCAGCTAAGTTGAGGGAGCGGAAAGTCCAGGAGGAGAGACGAGCAGCCAATTTGTCAAGGAGAGTGCGCCAGGAAGCATGTTTAAGCGGAGAGGCAATGAGAGGAGCGCCTAGGTAATGGGAGGGGAGGGATGCAACAGAGAAGCCAAGAATACGGGCAATGGCCAATTGTGTGGGGGGTGGGGTATGAAAGAAGAAGATTTGGGATTTGGACTTGTTGATGCTGGTTCCTGACGCATCAGAGAAAACTTGCAGCAGGGAATTTAACTGGGCAGCTTCTTGGACAGAGGGATAGCCAAAGACCATATTGTCATCCACGAACTGTTGGTGGGTGGCAGCAAGAGCATTGTGGATAGAAATGCCTTGAATTTGTTGAGAGCTTAAGGCAGAGGAGAGGAGGCGCCCCAGACCTTCCGCCATTAAAACAAAAAGGAAAGGAGATAGGGGATCTCCTTGACGGATGCCACGAGAAGGGGTGAAGGTGCGGGAGGGAGATCCATTGATGAGGATGGAGAAGAATGAGGAGGAGATGAGGCTGTGGATCCAACGAACCCAGGTGGGGGAAAAGCCAAAGGCCAAAAGCATTTTTTGTATATAAATCCAACTTAGTTTATCAAAAGCTTTGGAGAGATCGATTTTTAGAATCATACCTGCTTGCTTGTTCTGCTTTAGCGAATGGATGATTTCATGAGTGTGAATGATGCCGTCCAGGATCTGCCTGCCTTCAACATATCCGGATTTCTCTGGAGAGACAAGGAGGGGCAGGAGCGGTTTAAGACGGTTGGCAATGACTTTGGAGATGACTTTATAGATCACATTGCAAAGAGCAATGGGTCTATATTTGTCAGGAGTGCTGGCTTCTTCTTCTTTAGGAATGAGTGCAATGAATGTTGCATTTAAAGAGGGGAGAAGCCAATGCATGACCCTGGATTCTTCAACAACCAACCAAACTTCCTCACCTATGAGGTCCCAGAACTGATGGTAGAAATTAGTGGTGAACCCATCCGGCCCCGGAGCCTTTCCATCTCTAAGCTGCTTCATGGCGACATCAACCTCCTGCCTGGAGACAGGGCGTAAGAGCAGCTTATTATGCTCTTCAGTGATGATTTTAGGAATATTTTGCAGAATTTTGTTAATAGCTAAGCTTCTGTCCCCATGAGGTTCTTTGTGCACTGTTTGAAAATGTTCTAAGAAAGCTTGCTCAATCTCTGCATGTGCCTTTACTTTTTCCCCTGCTTGATTCATGATGGCAGTGATAGAGTTATGCATGCGTCTTTGAATGGTAGTTCGGTGAAAGAACTTTGTGTTCTTTTCACCTTCCTTCAGCCATCTAATCCTGGATTTTTGCCTCCACAAGGTTTCTTCTTGTTTGGATCGTTCTTCCATTTGGGCCTGAAGTTGTTTCTCCCTTGCCATGTGATCTTCCGTGTAGCCATTCGTTATGATTTGCTGCTGTAGAGTTTTCATTTCTGTAGTGAGGGCTTGTTGCGCCTGAAAGATGTTGCCAAACGTATTGTGATTCCAATGCTTGATGTGGTGCTTTAGGCATTTGAGCTTGTATTGGAATTGATACATCTTTGACCCTTCAGGCGGAGATAAGGTCTTCCACCAGGCTGTGATGAGATCCTTGAAAGCGGGATGGGACAGCCAGAAAGCTTCAAAACGGAAGGGACGTTTTCTAGAGTCTCCCAGACGCTGCCATTGCAGGGAAATGGGCCAGTGGTCCGAGCCGCTGTATGGCAGAATGGATGCCGAGATATCTCCACCTAGATACACCGCATTATCAGAAATAAGGAAGCGGTCCAGTTTGGAGGATATGTGTTGACGGGCCGATCTACGATTACTCCAGGTGTGGATGCCGTTGCTGTACTGAAGATCAATTAGCGAATTATTTTGTATGAAATCCTTGAAATGAAGACATTCAGGATCGAGCTTAACTCTGCCTCCCTTTTTTTCCTCTAGGCAAGTGATCATATTGAAATCCCCACCCAGAATCCATAGCGGGTGGGTCCTGGTACTGTTTAAAACCACCAACGTGTCAAGAAGAGCCATTTTGCTGCTCGAATCCTGAGGGAAGTAAACGTTAGAGAGGTGACCATGGACATTGGTACCTATGATGTGAAAGGTAGCCTGGATGAGATGATGAGCCGCGTGAAAGTCGTGGAGCTTAATTTCTTGATTGTTCCAGGCTATAGCAAGCCCCCCATAAGCTCCAGATGCATCGACTGCCACAGAGTGACAATCAGGCCAAGCGCTGGAGAGAATTTTTCCTAATGTGCTGCTGTTACATTTTGTTTCCTGTAGAAAAAGAATAGTTGGCTTTTCCATCTTTAACATATTCCTGATCATTCTAAGTTTCCCAGGACTATTTAGTCCTCTGACATTCCAAGAGTGGAGCTTCATGGATCACTGTGGGGGAGGGGCTTGTAATACTTGGTCAGCTTAGCATATCTACCTGACTCAACCAGGAGTTTCCCAACTGTTATAGTGCGCTCCAGATCAGATTTTCGGCCTCGTTTCTTGGAGTCCTTATTGTATTGACTGCCATCCCAACGACTGCCTGGCTGTATTCCCAATTCTTTTTGTTGAAAAGCTCTGGAAATAATGACTTCCAATCTATCTAGCTCTTGGTCTGGAATTTTGTCGAATTCCTTTCTTTTGCAAGCTAGTTCTAGTTCGAGAATATCTAGTCCCATGAGATCTATACTCTCCGGTTCGACCTCCATGTTTTGCGCTTGACTATTGCCTTCAGTGTTCAAGGATGAGATGCGGTCTACATCCATTCCGTTCGGCTTCCAAGCTGGATCAACAGAGGTATCCTTGTCTGAAGGTCCAAGGTCCATCGAGGCCGATTGAGAGGGTTTGGAGCCAGGAGGAGGTGAGGGAGAAGTTATAGCGGTCGGGTGGGTAGAAGGTTGGACATCAGGGGGTAGGCTTTCCGGATTGGAGGCTAGGATTTCAAAACTATTACTGGTGGAGGGAGTGGAGTTGGAATGGGTTGGGGGTTTTTTGTTAGCGGAGGGTTTTTTATGGGACCTGCGCCGGTTGGTAACCTTTGTGAAGCCATCCGGGTCAGAGTTGTCAGAGGGATTAGGGCTAAGAGGCTTGGCATTTAGCGGGCAGTCTCTATAAAGGTGACCATGAACATGACATTTGCGGCATCGGAAGGGAACATGCTCGAAATCCAGAGGTTGAATCCATTCATAGTCATCGTGAAAGAGACTTACCGAGTCAGGAAGGGCTTGATCCAAGCGCATGTAGACACAGATGCGGGCATAAGAGGTGTAACGGCATAGCTTGGTTTCCTCCGCAATTTTGATGAACTCCCCTAAACCCTTGGCAATGTCTTTGAGAGAATCCTCGTCCCAGTATTCCAGGGGTAGGGAATAAAGACGAATCCAGACTGGGGCCCAACTGAAGTCCTCCTTGTCGGGGTTGAATCTTTCCACCCAGTCTCTGAGATAGAGGCCGGCAGAGTTGAAGAAGTATGGACCCTCATCCAGAACTCTGTTCCTGTCCTCAATGCAAGTGAAGATGGCAGTGAAAAATCCTTTGGGGCCAAGTTGGAGGTCGACCTGCCCTTTAGGTTTCCATTTGGCAGCTATCCATCCTTGCAGAGCTTTTTCTGTGGGCCAGAAGCCTATGAATTTACCGATAAGGGCATGGTCCCTCATGTACTGAATTCTGCCATTGATTCGATGGCTGGGCAAGTCTATTTTTGGCCTTTCTGCAGCGATTGGTTTGCATGTGGACGATTTGGCCTGGGGCGTCTCCGATTTTTCAGAGTTTTCTGTCTGAACCTTTTTCTGCTGGTCAGACTTGTCCTCTTTACCTTCAGGCTTGTTAGGGTCTTCTGAGTCCGTAGCGGTTGTAACAGTGGGTGCACGATTTGGAAGGGCATTATCCATTGGTATGTCGTTTTGTGGGGGGGAGGAGCCTTCTCCTCCCCCATGCGGGCCTGCCATAGCAGGCGCAACAGAGCCCGATCTCAGCAGAGCGGAAGGGGCGTGCCAGAGAGAAGCAGCAGGGGAAGCAGGTGTCGGCGCTGAAGCATGAGCAGAAAAACCCTAGCGCTCATCAATCCCGTTAGAATTTACCTACCAGCCTAAATTACCTCAAAGACACATAAAGTTATTACAGTTAGAGATATTTCCAAATGATAGCTCAGAAGTTATTACAAGCCTACCCAAAAAGCCTAAAATTCAACAAAAGACACCAAGTAGTTCAAAAAGTTAATGTAACGCAAAGTTATACCTAAATAATTTTGCCTTGGGTTGCATGGTCTCAAAGGTCACAAAACATTTACTCTGTCATTAATGAACCATTAGAGACCCCGTCTTTCACTCCATCTCCTCATTTACCTATAAATATTGTATTAGGAGTTCATTGTAAGTTTTGGTTGGATTATTATTGAAGTGTAAGATAGTTGCTGAAGCTGCTGAAGTGTTGTTAAGTAGTTGAAGAACACTAGGCTGAGAAAAGAAGTTTTGATGATGTAAACACCTACTGGAATTGAAGTATGTAATTGGTTTGAACATCAATAATACAATTTGATTCATGGGATCCTGGTCTATGTTAATGGTGATGTTATTCCTCATTGTTTTTTTTTTTTCCTTATGTTTTACATGCTATCCATTTTCTCTGATAAAGAATAGAAAATTTAGAGTAGGATTTACTAAAAAGTATCCTATTTCTGTTTGAAAGCTTTATCTTTATGTTCTCTTCTACTAAGGTATGTTTAGATGATTCTTGATTGGCCTCTAGATTTATCCAACCTGTTGATTTAATAATGATTCAACAGGGTATAACCAGTGAAGAAATGTCAGTGAGCCCATCTCTTTCTGTGTACAACTTGAGATATTTTTCTTTAATGTTCTTTTCAAAGTTTGCTAAATTGAGTTAATCCAGGGAAGTTTATGGTTTTCCCTATCCTCTGGCTAGTATTTAACAGTTTCTTTGAAATATCCCTTCAGAATATGTCAAAAGTAGGCTTGAATTCAAAGTTTATGTCTGATCTTAGGCTATTTGCCTTGTGCTCTTTCATGTTTTCTCCTTTCTGAAAGTAGTCTTAGGATTACTGGATTGTTGTCTGAAAAGTTTGCTTCAATAAAATTTTGTCCAAAGAATTCTATGGTGTGCCCTTTCCTTTGGCTTGCTTCAAATAGTTACTTTGAAAGGCTTTTCTTGTTTAGTAGAGTTAATAGATTCTTAATTGGTTGTTAGCTTTACTTCTTTCACAACAGTTTAATGTTTCATATCACAATTCAATCTAAAATATCCTTTGATATAGATAACTTATCCTATGGAAACCCTCGAAGAATTGTTGTGCGATTAAATCCTTTTGTGACTCCATAGCCCAATGGGTTAATATTGTTTCATGACCTATCTTTCCAGCTGAAACATTCTTCAATTTGTTCTCACCTTCACCCTTCATTTGACCTCTTTTTTTCATGATATCCATCCCAATGAAACAAAAAAACAAAAAATTTCCTAAGAACTTCATAACTAGCCTAATATCATAAACAAAGCATAAAGAAATATCTTTTGAAAACACTTAATAGAGAGATCCCTCTCTGAATCTAGGAAGGCTAGGTCGTAAGATTCCAATGTGGTTCATATGTGGCCCCCTGCAGTGTTTGGTCTTGCCTTTATTTCAAATCACGAGGAGCCAACATAGTGGCGACCTACTGGGGACTTTGAGTTTTGAACATTGTAGACAAACTTTAAACTCAAAAAACCTCATTTAAATTGAATAAATCAAATTTTTCCCAAGAAAGGTTTCTGATTGTTGATGGTGGAAAAAATCAGCTATAAGCAAGTGAATATCCTCCACATGGTGACTCCACTGATCTCCATTGACTCCACTAATCTCCATAGACTCCACTGGGAAACTTACCCTGTCATCAAAACATTCAACAAATACCCAGTCAAAGAATACTTAGTGGATTAAGTATCTCTTTCCTGCAGTTTGGTGTGTGTCTTAAGACTGTTATATCTTTGAAAAACCTTTCTAATTTTTTGGGTCCAAAGCTCTGGCTTCTAGAAGAATCCATACTAGAGCCCATCCTAACCCTAATCCTCCTGAAATAGTTGAAAATCCAGAAACCATCCGTAGGAAGTCTCCTACACCTAAAGACCCAACTATTATTAGAACAATTCATGGAGAAAACTCTGTCCTCGAAAATCTTATAGCTCTGCAAGATACCCAAGTTGACTTACCTCTCATAAGAAACCCATCTGGAACCAAGTCACTAAGTGGTATAGATGAGATAGACTTTGAGCCTGAAAACTTATAACATAATAGCAGTAGAGAAACCTCCCCATCCACTCCACCTTATCTTGATTCCATTCATAAATTTGGTTTCTATCATCCTAAATCTACTCAAAAGTCCCTTTTTGATACAAGTACTTCTATTTCACTCACCCACACATCCACAGTTCAAACCACTTCAGCTCATCATTTACCTCCTATCACAAATCCTCCACTTGTAAACCCCCCATTTCTCCCACAACTCCATATCATGGCAACATGGTATGCTCCCTTAGTCCTTCCTTTACCTTTAGTCATTCTACCACAGGACTATCAGTCCAAGATTATGTTATATGATGCTAGTAGTTCTACTACAAGTAAACAACATGTGGATAGAATGAATGATTACTTTGATAGACAAGAAATAGATCATGAAACTATAAAACTTAGAATGTTTGCTAAAAGCTTAAAGGGAGAAGCAAGGAAATGGTTCAAAGGTTTAACCCCTAACAATATCAATGATCTTCCTGCTTTCCATGAATTATTCCTAAATAAATGGGAAGTCAAAATAAACCCCTTTCAAATACTATCACAATACAATGATCTTAAATGAAATGCTAGAGAGAGTGTCCAAGATTATTGCACTAGATTCAATAGTGTTTATAATTCACTCCCTCCACAAATGAAACCTCCTCAAGGCTTAGCCTTAATAAATTTTCCTAAAGGATTTGACCCAAACATGTGTTATCAATTAAGGGAGAGACAGCCTCTCACATTAGAAGATATGCAGAAAGGGGCAGTAAGTGTAGAAGCTAACATGAATTCCAGAAGGGAAAGACTGAAAGAAGAGAAAAAGGTTACCTATCAAGATGAAGCAAGACCCTCCACATCAAATTCCAAAATTGATAATTTGGTTAGAACCATGGAAATGATGATGGAAGGAATAAACATGAATGAGAGAGCTTATCCTAAATAAAACCAAACAGCTCCTCAAAACAAAAACCAAAATCAGAACCAAAACTTTAAAAGAAACCCCCCTCAAATTAGACAAAGAGCTCCTGATCAGCAAGTCAGACCTCCTTTCAAATAGAATTATGTTGATGATGATGAGGGAGTGATTGAAGAAAAGAGGGAAATCACATAAACATGTTGGGAACAAATGATGAGGATATTGTCTTCCTCACTAGGAAAGAACAAGTCATGTATACACCCTACAAAGAAGAGAGCCTAGAGTCTGTGGATTACCAACAAGGCTTTGAAAATGCCATAATAGAAGTACATAAACAATATGACTTAAGGAGTAAAAAGAACGAAGAAGTTCCCAAGAAAAATACCTCTGAAGTCTCTACTAAAAACAACCCCGTAAATACTTCCAAAAAGACAGCTGAAAACAAAAACATAGTGGCTGAAGATTTTGATAAAAACAAGGGGAAAACACCCAAATTTATGAAAAACACAGTAGTGACCCTAGCATCACTAGCACCTCATCTAATGCTCCTGAAAAAACCATTTTAACTGTTGTAAATAATACAAATCAACAAGCTAATTTTGTTGAGAAAATAGTGACTAAAAAGGCTGAATTAAACATTTCCAAAACTCAAACTCCTTTCAGCACAGAGACTGAAATTGTAAAGATATAAATATTTATCCCTCTCACTGAGTTAGTCACTCAAGATGTATATAGGACACAATTGTTAAAAGAGTTGAACATAGGAGATCACAATGAATCTGTTAACTTAAATGATGACCAACTGGAGCTTTTGTTTGCACCAAAAATTGAAGGAAAAATTCAAGAAGGCGCAGTTCCTTCATTTTATGTCAGCTTAAACATCCATGATAACATTCTGCATAATGCCATGCTTGATGTAGGAGCATCACATAACCTCATGCCCAAACTAATAATGGAATGATTGGGCCTTGAGGTAACCAAACCTTATAAATATTTATACTCCTTTGATTCCAGTAGAGTCAAATGCCTAGGCCTAATAAAAGATCTCTATATCAATTTAGCACAAATCCCAGCCAAAAGCTTAGTAATGGAAATTGTAGTGTCTGATATGCCTCCAAATATGGTATGCTTCTTTCAAGGTCTTGGGGTGCTAAGTTGCAAGGCACAATGCAAATGGATATGACTTATTCCACCATCCCTATTTTCAGTCAATTAAGAAGGCTATATAGGGAAACACAAATGAAATACATGGTGAGTAGTCAAGAAAGACCAGAAAACTCCCCTCTTTATTTTATACATACTGACCTTGACTCATTCATTTTGTACAATGATGAGATTCCTAATGAGCAAGGGTTAGAAAATGAAAAATCAGCCAACACAGTGGTAGCCATAAAAAAGAGGAAGGGAAAGAAAAATCATCGAAACAATTTGTTATTTCAGAAAATCACAGCAAACAAATTAAAGGTCTCGAGCTACAAAATAGTCATCAACATTGTGTCAATCCTAACAATCAAAAGGAAATTCCTCAACACATTGAAAACCTTGAGGAATGAGACACAAATAAACATAGTGCAGATCCTAAAAAAGAACACAGTGATGATCAAAATGAGAAAAACTGAGAGGACATGAGGGAAAGTGATGATGAATAGGAAAACAGTCCTCTTTGGAGCATGATTTTTTATGGGTCTTGTACTAAAACTGGTGCGGGAGTAGGCATATGGTTGCACAATACTGAAAACAATTATGCTAAAGGTCATTCATACAGATTAAACTTTCACTACACCAACAACATAGCAGAATATGAAGCAGTCCTCTTGGGACTACAATTTCTTAAAAAACTAGGAGCCAAGAGGATAACAGTTCATGGGGATTTAGAATTGATAATTAGGCAAGTAAATGGGGAATATACTCCCAAACATCCTAGACTAAGAGCCTATAGAGATGATGCTATGGACCTATTAAAGTCATTTTTTGAATTCCAACTTACTTTTGTCCCTAGAAGCCAAATATTTTTTTCCAATGGATTAGCCTTTGTGGCTAGTACTTGTATGAAGCCTTATAAAATAAATCAATACAAAATTCAAGTTAAATATAGACTAGCAGTCCCAGACAATGAAAAATACTGGCAAGTTTTTGAAGGAGATAAACAAATAGAAGACTTCCTACAGTCTAGAAATGAATTTGAAATGCCAAACTCAGATTCAGAGTATGAAAAATATTGTCCTACTGAAGAAACATCAATTTTTAAAGAACAAGAATCTCCTGAGATTGCTGATATAAATCTGTTAACCAAAAACCCAAACATAAAACAAAAAAGTACACAGATTTAGGGAAAGAAGATCTAGAAGTGCTGCAATCCAAAACTAAAAACTTTCCAAAAGGACTAGTGACTCTAGAAGAATTGTTTGAATTTAATGATGTTGCAAAAAATCCCAAAATAGAACCTACTGAAGTTGAAGTAGAAGAGTGCAATATAGGCAATGAAGAAAATCCTAAAATAATCAAATTATCGAAGACACTGCCAACTCACATCAAACTGAAATACCTTGAGTTGTTTAGAGAATTTTCTGATGTGTTTGCATGGAGTTATGAAGATTTAAAATCATATGATACAGAAATAATTCAGCATAAGATACCCCTCAGAGAAAACCAGAAGCCTTATAGACAAAAATTGCGTACAATAAAACCTGTTCAATTACCTCTGGTAGAGAAAGAAATTAGAAAAATGTATGATGCTGGAATTATAGTCCCTGTGAGATACCCTGAGTGGGTATCCAATATTGTATCAGTTAGGAAGAAAACAGGAGAAATAAGGCTTTGTATTGATTTCATAAACTTAAATAAAGCCTCCTTGAAGGATAACTATCCCTTGCCCAAAATGGATCATATTTTGCGAAGGATAGTAGGTTTTATAAGAATTTCTTTGCTAGATGACTTCTCTGGATATAACTGAGTATTGGTACACCAGGATGATCAACTTAAAATAGCCTTCACCACTCCTTGGGGCGCTTTCATGTATGTGAAAATTCCTTTTGATTTAATGAATGTTGGTGCCACATTCCAGAGAGCCATGGATATTTCATTTTCAAAAGAAATAGGTTAATTCATTGTGATTTACTTAGATGACATCATAGTTTATTCCAAAACATATGAAGAACACCTAATACACCTAAGAAAATTTTTTGAGAAATGCAAAAAATATGGTCTATCCTTAAATCCCAAGTTAACATTGTTTGGTCTCCAAGAAGGTAAATTTCTTGGAAATATCATATCTGAAGAGGGAATAAAGATAGACCCAAAGAGGATTGAAGGTATATTGCAAATCAATCATCCTAGAAACATCAAGGAACTTCAATCTTTCATTGGAAAGATTAATTTCTTGAGAAGGTTCATACCCAACCTAGTTGAAATCCTTAGAAACATTACAAATATGCTTAAAAGAGAAGAAGGAGTTAAATGGACCTTATAAGAAAATAAATCATTTGAGTTGGTAAAACAAGCACTCACCCAAACTTCAGTTCTCATTAGTCCTGAATTTACAAAATATTTCTTCATTTTTTCATTTGCGTCAGAACACACAGTGGCTGCTATCCTCCTACAGAAAAACACAAAAGGACAAGAGAAGCCTATTACATTTTTTAGCAAGGCATTAAGAGATGCACCTTTGAATTATAATATAATGGAAAAACAAGCCTTTTCTTTGGTCAAAGCTTCAAAAGACTTAAGATTTTACATTTTACACTCATACATCAGAGCATTTGTGCCTCATTCAGTAGTAAAGGACATCTTGACACAAGATCATGATGGAAAAAGAAGAAAGTGGATTTCTGTAATACTATAATATGACTTCGAAATCAAGCCCACTAAGCTCATCAAAGGTCAAGGACTAGCAAAACTTATGGTTTAATCCAACTTTCAAGATCTTGATATAAACATGTTTAATGCATTAGATGAACAGGAGGAGTTGGAAACTCCACTTATTGAAGATCATTTTCTTAATTCATCTTGGTATGAAGATATTTTGTATGTGTTGTTTAATTTAAACGTCCCTGCTGGTTTGTCTAAAACAAAGGCAAGGTTTTTAAAGTTAAAATTTGTAAATTACTGCATTTTAGATAAATATTTATATTGGAAAAATGCTAGTGGATTATTGCTTAAATGTTTGTCTAAGAATGATACAGATAAGATCAAGCATGAGTTCCACGAAGGAGAATGTGGAGGCCACCTCTACTGGAAAACTACAACAAACAAAATCCTTAGAGATGGTTATTATTGGTCCACCCTCTTTCAATAATTGCCTACCATAAGTGTCAAATCTTTGAAGGAAAAAGATAAATGCTTCCCTTACCTCTGCAACCAATCACTATTGAAGCTCCTTTTCAACAGTGGGGTCTAGACTTCATTAGGGAAATCCATCCTGCCTCCTCTGCCCAACACAAATGGATCCTCACAGAAACAAATTATTTTACCAAATGGATAGAAGCCATCCCCTCTAGGAATGCCACAAAATCTGTCATCATTTCATTTCTTGAAAATCATATCATGTCTAGATTTGGCTATCCTAGGAAGATTATCACCCACAATGCTGCTGCATTTGGATCCAACAAGATGGTAGATTTCTGCCATAAATATCAGATTACATTGAGTCATTCTACAGCTTATTACCCTCAAGGTAATGGGCTGGAATAATCCTCAAACAAAAGTTTGGTAAACATAATCAAGAAGTTGCTGGAAGAGAATAAGAAATCATGGCACAATAAGCTAGTGCATGCACTTTGGGTAGACAGGTTGACAGTCAAAAAGTCAATCAGAATGTCTCCATATCAGCTAGTTTATGGAGCAGATGCAATATTTCCAACCATTCTAGTAGTGCTAGTCATGAAGAAGATGATATGATCAGAAGAATAAACCAGACTGTACATTTACAGAAAACCAAAGAGAAGGTCTACAATAGAGCACAGAAAGTACAAGAAAACATCAAGAAGTTGTTTTATAAAAGAACAAAGGCAAGTGATTTTAAAATTGGTGATAAAGTGTTGAGATGGGATTCTAGAAAGGAAGATAAGGGAAAACATGGAAAATTTTAAAATTTATGGAAGGGCCCTTATCTCATTCAATCTGATATAGGAAACAATGTATTTTTTCTATAAGAGATGGATGGAGCTGAACTTTTTGGGGGTCCTATCAATGGCAGGATGCTCAAACATTATTTTTGTTAAGTTTTTTTTTCAAATTTCTTTTCAATTCATTGTAAATAACACTTCTTGAAAGAAATTTTAAATATAAAAAATACAAAAAACAAGAGAAAAAGAGAAAAGAGGGCAGATAGAAAGAAGAAAAGGTACAACCCCTTACCAAAAAAGAGAAAAATCTGAAAGTGTGCAAGCTCAAGTGCCACTACTTTGAGAAATTGTTATTCATTCATACTGCCTAATCATGACAGAATAAATTTGAATTTATGCTGATAGGTTAGTAAAGAAGATCTGCCAAACTATACAATCTTGGCTTATCAGTAGAATAGATTAGGATAGAAAAATAGGATGGTTCTAAAATGCTTAAAATTTGAACCAAGGAAAAATAAAATATAGCTCTAATCAGATCAAAATCAGAGCTGGAAAAGAAAGAAGGATGTTTATAATTTTCAGATCTTAAGCCTTCACAATTTTGTTTTAATTTTCTGCAAATAAAGTCTATGTGCAACTTGTACATACAACCATAGACACCATAGCATATCAGATAGTTCAATCCTGATTTTACTAGGTTTTAAATTTCTATTTTAGAATATAGGGAATGCACATCTTTCAAACAGCTTAATCTTGACAGATAGTAGCTTAGGTAGAGAATCATTGAGTTCAACTGTTTAATCTGAACTCATGGAAGTTATAACGGTAGCAATAGATCAGTTTTTCCTGCTTTGAAAAGAATAAAATGTTGATGTAAAAGGGTTTGCAAGTCCAAGTGCACCCTATGAAGAAAAATGTTAGGAAGTAGGCTATGTAGGTAGAATTTTTGGGAGAAAATCATTTTTTTGATACAAATACTGATCATCTTTTTAAGCAACATGATCAAAGAAGAAAGAGGTTGTCAAAGTGCATCAAAATACAAAGGCACTGGTCTACTTTCCAGATATTTATCTCTAAGGTTCTTGACACCTCCAAGGAGCTGCCCTCCCCAAGTGGAGCCACTGTTAGCCATCAATAAAGAAATTTCATAACTAATGATGGCTAAAACAAGTCTTCCAGCCTTCCAGAAACAAATTTGGAGAAAATTTGTGAGTTCTTGAAGCCTTTCTATGTCTCTTTTCCAAAAGACCCATCGCTGATGATTTCACTTAAAAAATCCTTCGAAGAAGCCCTGCTCATTAAAAAAGAAAACTTCCTTCAAAGCCATAATTCCCACCATTTCTTCATTTCAAAATATTTCCTTCATTCCACCCATTTTTCACTCATTTTCACTTATCCTAAAACATTAATCTCATTCCCCTAAAAATCCCCTTTAATCCCTCATTTACCCTCATTTTCTCATAAAAACCCTTTAAACCATAAAAAATCCCTTTAATATGGTTTAAACTACCCCTTTTTTATCCTATCTTTTGACCCTTTTTATAAAAATAGGCCTTAAGCCCTTGAGGGATTAAGACCTCAGCCCCTCTCACCATATAATTCAACACTCACAACCACACGCTATTCCCTCAGCCCTTCCGTCTTAACCCCGATCCCTTTCTTCTCCACAGGACCGCACCATCCCCTTTCCTTAAGCCCCTTTTGCTATTTTTCTTACCCTACCAGCATTTGTTTTTCTTCGTGGAGCGGTCTCCACCATCGATCATCCCAATCTGATAGTTGTCGCATCTTCCCACCTTTTTAAAAATTCTCCCACCATTCCCTTTTCACGACAAAATCGCTGATGTCACCAGCTGGACCCCACCATTCATCCGTTGCACATATTTCCTCCGATCGCATGCATCCATAGCCGTCAATCTGGATCCCCCAGATCAGACGGTCTACACTCCATTTCATGCCCAATCTTCCCAAAACCTTCCATCGCGCAACTTCAATGCGAAACAAATGGTTTTAAGAGGGACACACATTAGCATCCGACATGTATCACATTCGATTAGGCTAATACCATATACCATTTTCTCCTTGTGCGAATACCACCTGTGGTATTTCCAAAACCATTCATCATCGTTTTCACACCATTTATCAAATTCAAAACCCTGGTTCTTCAATGATTCACCATGGAACCTCCTCCCACATGTTCTCTTGCCTCTGCATAGCTCCTTCGCCTTTGCCATGGACTTTGTTAGCAGTGTTATCTAATAACGCAGGGTTTTATAATGTTTTTGATGTTTATTGTAGGTTTTAATGGTGTCCATATATGCCGGCCTTCCCACAGTAATAACCAGGTTACCACAGTGCCTAGTATGATGATCCAAGGGCCTAAAAAAGGAAGAAGAAGGGATCCAGGGTCGAATTCAACGGTTTGGCCAATGAGTCATGAACATTGGTTGATCCAGTAAGACCCTCCAACTAGAAGTCAAGCCACTTGTAACCAAATAGTGAAAAGAAATGAAGACTAGAAATGAAGATTAAAATCAAGATCTCGAATATTAAAAGACTTAATCAAGAAGATTATGGATAAAGCATAGTTAAAGGAAAAAATCAAATCAAAGTTAAAACAGTCAAAATAAATGACATAGACATAAGATGATTAAAGAAGGCATAAAATCAATATTAGAGGCCTAATTAGAGTTTAAAGGGATATAATCAGACAGATCAGTAAGAAGAATGCTTCGAATGGGAAATCAGTGAAGAAATTACTTCTCCAAAGACCAAAATGCAACCTACTAGTCTAAATTACCTCAAAGACACATAAAGTTATTACAGTCAAAGATATTTCCAAATGACAGCTTAGAAGTTATTACAAGCCTACCTAAAAAGCCTAAATGTTAGCGAAAGCCACCAAGTAGTTCAGAAAGTTAATGTAATGCAGAGTTAGACTTAAATACTTTTGCCTTGGGCCTTGCATGGTCTCAAAGGTCAAAAAACATTTACTCTGTCATTGATGAACCATTAGAGACCTCCTCTTTCACTCCACCTCCTCATTTACCTATAAATATTGTATGAGGAGTTCATTGTAAGTGCTGGTTGGATTATTATTGAAGTGTAAGATAGTTTCTGAAGCTACTGAAGTGTTGTTGAGTAGTTAAAGAACACTAGGCTAAGAAGAGAAGTTTTGATGCTGTAAAGACCCATTGGACTTGAAGTATGTAACTAGTTTGAACATAAATAATACAAGCTGATTCATGGGATCTTGGTCTATGTTAATGGTGATGTTATTCCTCACTTCTTCTTTTTTCTCCTTATGTTTTACATGCTGTCCATTTTCTCTGATAAAGAATAGAACATTTAGAGTAAGATTTACTGAAAAGTACCTTATTTCTATCTGAAAGCTTTATATTTATGTTCTCTTCTGCTAAGGTATGTTTAGAGGATTCTTAATTTTCCTCTAGATTTATCCAGCTTGTTGATTTAAGAATGATTCAATAGGGTATAACCAATGAAGAAATGTTGGTGAGCCCATGTCTTTCTGTGTACAACTTGAGATATTGTTTTTGAATGTTCTTTTCAAAGTTTGCTAAATTGAGTTAATCCAGGGAAGTCTATGGTTTTCCCTATCCTCTGGCTAGTCTTTAACAGTTGCTTTGAAATATCCCTTGAGAATATGCCAAAATCAGGCTTGAATTCAAAGTTTCTGTCTGATCTTAGGTTATTCTCCTTATTATCTTTCATGTTGTCTTCTTTCTGAAAGTAGTCTTAGGATTACTCGATTGTCGTCTGAAAAGTGCTCTTTAATAAAAGTTTGTCCAAAGAATTCTATGGTTTTCCCTGTCCTTTACCTTGCTTCAAACAGTTACTTTGAAAGGCTTTTTTTGTTTAGTAGAGTTAATAGATTCTTAATTGGTTGTTCGCTTTTCTTCTTTTACAACATTTTAATGTTTCATATCACAATTCAATCTAAAATATCCTTTGATATAGTTGACTTTCCCTATGGAAACCCTTGAAGAATTGTTGTACAATTAAATCATTTTGTGACTCCATAGCCCAATGGGTTAATACTGTTTCATGACCTATTTTTTCAGCTGAAACATTCTTCAATTTTCTCTCACCTTCACCCTTCAATTGACCTCTTTAGTTCATGATATCCATCCCAACCAAACAAACAAACAAACAAGTTCCTAAGAGCTTCATAACTAGCCTAATATCATAAACAAAGCATAAAGAAATATCTTTTGAAAACACTTAATAGAGATATCCCTCTTTGAATCTAGGAAGGCTAGGTCCTAAGATTCCAAAGTGGTTTTTATGTGACCCCCTGCAGTGTTTGGTCTTGCCTTTCTTGTAAATCACAGGGAGCCAAAAATTATGATAAGGTTTAGGACCTTATTACATTTTTCGCATACGAATAAAAAAAACTTAAAACAAAGTTCTAAATCCTTTGTCACGGATTTCAAACACAAAAATTAAACTCCATTTGATAGCATTTTCACATTCCAATTTGGGTTGTAGTGACGTCACCCTCCAGACATGCGATAAAAAATTAATCGAGCCTATAGTTCCTTATCAGGTCCGAATGGGGTTTGGGTGACTGGACTCCAAAACTACACGAACACCTTGTGATTGGTTGCTGGTGGAGCCCGCACCCTTTTGACTTGGCATGGTGGGACCTTTTGTCACGTGCATATAAGTTGTGATGACGAGGACTGAGGTTCATGCGATCAAGACGTGATTGTTCGAGAGTGTGAGTGATGTGGACTATGGGCTCCACTATTATTTACGTGGCCCATTAAAAAAAATCAAAATCAGGGTAAAGCCTATGCTTTGAATGCAATGGTTGCAGATTAATGGTGGCATGTTGCAGAATTGAATGGAGAGATGGAGATCTGGGTTGTGTGCTCAAACCACGATCCTTCAATGTGTTCACAAGAAAACATGGCTATGGCCATTAACCAAAAAATTGTTTTGCAGTCTTTAAAAATGATGTTAAATGCACAGTGGAGTGCACACAACAAAAAACTCTACTACTACTGTACTTCTTCTTCCTCTGAACAGGGTTGTAGTTGAATTTAAAAATTCAACAATTATTATTATTATTATTTAAAAATATATTCATCATTAATAATAAAAAAAAATTATCATTATTCATATAACAAAGGCTTAGTCTAACAGATAGACGAACAAATATTTAATTTTAATCAAAATATTATAAAAACTTGAATATAAATTGTTTAATCTACATAATTAGAGTGTCCCATGAATTTTAAGGTGTTGAATCCATTTATACATTAAAATATGCATTCTACATTAAATTATGATTTCCCTCTCTCAGCCAAGTTATATGGTATTATTTTGGAAAACAAGTTGAGCATTTGGCTTGAAAGTGAAGTTAAGCAGGGTAAAGGCCAAGCGGGTTTTAGAAGGCAACACCTAACAACAGAACACCTCGTTATGCTTAGGATCATTGTGGAGGAATGCTGCAATGATGAATCCAATCTCTTTTGTTGTTTTGTGGACTTTAGAAAGGCTTTCGATATGGTTCCTAGAAATAACCTATGGAATAGATTAGAAGAGCTAAATGTTCCTTTCGAACTAAGAGCGGTCACTATAAGGTTATACAAGAATGTAATTGCCAAGTTAAAGAGTAATGAGGGGAGGTCAAAAGATATTAAGTGTAATATCGTAGTTAAACAAGGTTGCCCCCTCTCCCCTACCCTATTTGGCATTTACATTGACAAGTTAGAAGGTTGTTTAGAGGAACCAGGATGTGCTGGCACAATCTTAGCTCGGATAGTCATCATCCTTCTTCTCTATGTTGACGATATTTTCGTTCTTTCAAGGTGCCCATCTGATCTTGATAAGCAACTTATACTTCTTAAGGGTTTCTGCTCTACCATGGATATGTATGTTAACACTGACAAAATAAAAGTTGTGATTATCAAATCCAAGAAGGACACTTATGCTAATTTTATGTATGACAATAGTAACTTGGAAGAAGTGTCTTCTTACAAGTACCTAGGAATTGATATTCATCACAAGCTCAACTGGAACTATAGCATTCAGAAAAGGATTAATAGGAGATTGAAAGCTTATTTTGGTCTTGAAAATAATTGTAAAACAGCAAACCTCATAATGCAAGATAGAAAGAAGTTCCTATTTGAAACTTTAGTCACTTCTGTTATCTTATATGGATGTGAGGTTTGGGGTTGCAGCATCTCTAGAGAATCGCGGAGAAAGATAGAGCAAATCCAGAAATTTAGTGGTGTAAGTGTCACTACTGGGTTCGTATGAAATTTAGTTTCCTTTAAGCTTTAATTTTTAATTTTATAAAAAAGCTTATTTTAATAACAACTTTTTATTAGTAAAAAAATTATATAAATTTTATATAATGTTATTAATAACATCTTATTATTTCAATATTTTATTAACATAACAATATTTCAATATTTTATTACTAGCACAACCATATTTATTAATAAATATGGTTGAAATAGACATCTATTATTATTATTATTATTATTATTATTATTATTATTATTATAAAGGTTTAGTATATTTGAGTTTAATTTATAATTAGAGTGTCTTATGGGCTTTTAGGGTGCTGAATCCATTTATACATTTAAAAATGCATTCTAAAGAACCAAAAAATCGCATTTTTTCTTGAAATTATTTTACCATAAATTAGACTATGTCTTTAATAAATAATATTTAATTAGTGTATTAATCTTAATTTTATTATTAATTGATTAATTTATTATTATTATTATTATTATTTATTTTTTCTTAGTAATATAATTAATAAATTAATTTATTGATATTACAATTTTTTTATTATAAAAATTTGAACTAGTATTTATTAATATATTAATCATTATTGATGATGATTATGATGATGGTTAACGTCCACTGAGACCAAACCTTGGTCTATCGGACCTACAATTTTCTCAGATCTTAATTTTCTGACTTCTCGTCTTTCTTGGCGAGATTGGTGTTGTAGCTTTCTTTTTCTTCTCTATAGCCTTCCAACTTCCTTTATCTTGCACCTCCTTCATCTCTTCTTATTCTTGGGATACTGGTGTCTTATCTTCGGGATCTAGGAGATATGCTTTTCTGCTAAATGAAGATTTATTTTGTGTGATATTCGAATTGTCATAATTGTTGATGCTTGAGGGGTTGTCGAGTTCATTTTTTGGTTGTTGGGCAGGGCTTTCCTCCTGTTTGTCTTGAGGTTGTTTATTTCTTGCTTGATTTCTCATGATTCAGAGTTTTCTGTAGAGTATTCTTCCTTGATGAAATTCTAAGGTTCCTTTTTTTCTCCTTCCCACCATGTAGATCTATGGTGATTCTTTCTAGCAAAAATTTCCTGAGAGACTCTTAGGAAATTTTTGGCTATATGGCATGTTTCAAAGCAGGATCGACATCTGTAGAGGACACTTTCATAGTCAAGTTTTTGGTTCCATACATAGTCTTTTCTTCTTAAGATTATTTCAACTGGGAATCCAGCACTGAAGTCCATTTCTACACAAATGCATGCATAGGTGGTTTTGACATATTCCTCTGTTTCTGAGCACCTGCAGTAAAATCTCCCAATTGCATTTCCAATGGCTTTTAGCGAGGAGATATTCGACAGATGCAAAGGTAGGTTTTGAAATCTGACCCAAACTGGTGCTAAGGTTATGACTATTATTGAGGGATCGAATGATGGGTTCCATGGCTTCATGAATAGGCAAGAGTTTTCCCAAAACCAAGGGTTGGAAGCTAAAAAGTATTGTCTACTTTCAGAGTTTTCAATATCTACTATAAAGAAACCCTTAGCACAGGGGTAAATATTAATTTCATAAAAAATGATAGGCTTCCATACCTCCAAGATCCAACTGTGGAGAGTTGTTAGCCGTGGCCAAAAACCATTAAACTGATAGATTAAGGCACTTTCAGAAAACTTCAAGGCCTCATCTAGTGAGGCTTTGACCACCTGCATAGTGGGAGTTGGGGCTTCACTGATAATATGGGTAGGAGCTTGACTCTAAGAGGTGGACAGAACTGGGAAAACAATTATCTTCACAAAGATGGTAGCCATACTACAGAACTAAACCAGGATTGGGAAAATTGAACCCTGCAAACCCCTAGTTCAAAAGATATGCAAACCCTGTTCGATGGAGTAGAATATATCTATTTTTTATCTCCATGCCTCTGAAAGAGATCTGAACATGTAGTATATGCGAACCTACGAAAGTGGAAGATGCGAAGCTGCAGAAGTCTTAAGAGATACCCGCATCGCAAATAAAACAACTTAACTTGTGAAGTCATAATGATACCGATTAAAATTTTGCGATGTGCAAACTTGCGATTTGTCGTCCACTGTTGATCTACACCCAATCTAATGGTCATCGCATCGCACTTCACTTAACTTATGAGTGAAGGCCTTAATGAAAAATTCTAAAATCTACGACTTGAGAAATCGCCTTTGAGGTGATTTAATCTCCACCGTTTGTATTCTGTCAGATCTAATGGTCTCTACTGTGCATTCACTGACCTACTTCAGATAATTCTTTCGCACAGAACTTTGTCGTATCTTTATTTCTTCACCTTGAAAATCGAATTCTTTTGATACACTTGTGTGATAACACGAAATTCGACTCAATAGAAAATTAAAGAGTGAAACATTAACACAAACAAGAGAATTTAATCACACAATACTTGGAATTATCAAAAAGGTAGTTATGCACAGCCGAGTCCTTCAATGGCTAGATTTTACATTCAATGACTTCTCCTCTCTGTCTCTCCTCTGTCACATAGCTCACACACTTCTCACAATTCAATCTCTGACTACTTATCCTATCACACTTCACACACTTATCTATTCTTCCACCTAACTGAAAGTGGTTTATCATTTATTAGCTTTTAAACTGAATCTATCTTATCCTCTCAATACTAATCTATTTGCTAAATCTCCTCACAGGGAGAACCAAACGATACTTTTATTCCTATTTAATCTAGAACATTAAAACCAACTAACTTCACACATTTGAATCTAACTAAGCTATTAATGATCAAATTTTCCCACTTCTTATTTTTCCACAACATGTGAACACATACTCACATTGCTGGAAATTGTCCAAATGCTCCTGCATCAGACTCCCGAAGAATAAAATATTGATCCATCAATGTTTTAGGATCTAAATTAAACTTTTGTAACTCAGTTGTTGTCATCCAACTGGCATCTTCCACTAGTTGTCATTTCTGTTTTACTAGATACTAATAATAGATCTTTCCCCTGGTCTTCTTTGTTGTTCTTTTCTCCACAATGGCTTCCACTTCTTTATTTGTTGTCTTTGGAATCTGTTCCTTCGAATTCAAAGTCTGAACCTCTTCTTTAGATTCTTCTTGTAATTCTTCCTTTTTTCCTTTGTATATGCATAAACCTGCAACATTAAATATGGGTGATATCATAATTCCTTCTGGTAATTCAATCTCATATGCATTTGTGGAGAAATTCGTCAAAATTCTACATGGCCTTATCATTTTCATTTTCAGCTTGTTATAGGTACCTACTTGAAACCTTTCCTTCCTTAGATAAACCATGACCAAATCATCTTCTTGAAAATCTCTTTCAGTCCTCTTTATATTAGCTCTTTGTTTATACTTTTGAGTGTTTTTTTAGAAGCTCTGCTTGACATCTTCCTGCAACTTCTGCATCTGTTCTGCAAATTCTTAAGCTTTTGCACTCCTTGCCTCTTGTTTACTCAAATCTCTAAGTTCATACACAACTCTTGGATCCATTCCAAAAAAAATCTGAAACGGTCTCGTCCCAATACTCTGGTTAGGAGTATCATTATATGCAAATTCAGCTTGAGCAAGTGCTCAATCCCATTTCTTTGTATTTTTTGTAAAAAAAACTCCTTAATAGTTTCCCAACCTCCTATTCACTACTTCACTTTGTCAATCCGTCTAAGGATGATAAGCTGAACTGAAACTGAGGTGTGTACCTAGCTTCTTCCATAGAGTCCTCTGGAAATGTCCTAAAAAAATTGCATATATGTATGAAACAATACACATAGCCAATCCATGCAATCTTATAAATTTAGAGAAAAACAAATTAGAAATGTGAGTTGCATCACTAGTTTTCTTACAAGCAATAAAATGTGCCATTTTAGACAATCTACCTACAAAAACATGGAAAGAATCATGTCCTCTTTGAGTCTTCGGAAATCCTAAAACAAAATCCATGCTAAGAGTATCCCGAGGTCTATTGGGTATTGGTAGTGGCTGATATAACCCAATGTTTTGGCTTCTTCCTTTAGCATGTTGACAAATCCTACACTTCTCAACAAACTTCTTAACATCAATTTGAATTTTTGGCCAATAATAAAAAGCACTTACTTGAGAAAATGTTTTATCCAATCCAAAGTGTCTAGATAATCGTCCACTATGTTTCTCCTTAACCAGATTTTCCCTCATGGAACACTTAGGTATACACAATTTATTATTCTTTAAAAACAATCCTCCTTGAATCAGGTAGTCCATCCACTCGCTTCTGTTATGAATCATAATATTTTTAACAACTGCATATATTTCTTTGAAATTTTTTTCTTCCTCATACATATCAATCATTTTTTCAAAACCCAAAATGCCAATCTTCAATTCCTGCATAATCAAATTTACTCTGCTGAAAGCATTAACAACTTTATTTGACTTACCACTTGTGTGTTTCATTAAAAAGGTAAAACTTTGCAAAAAATCCACCCACTTAGCATGCTTTTGGTTCTACTTTGGCTAATTATTTATGAACTGCAGTGCATGGCTATCTGAATACAAAAAAAATTATTTGGGCAACAATTAACGCCTCCATTTCTTCAAAGCTTGCAAAATAGCATAGAACTCCTTATCATAGGATGAATACTTCTTATTGACCTCATTTAACTTTTCACTGAAATAAGCTATTGATCTCCGCTCTTGACTCAAGACATCTCCAATTTCTATCCCACTACCATTAGTCTCAACTTGGTATATTTTATCAAAATTTAGCAAGGCCAAAACAGGTCTTTCGGTGATATTCCTTTTCAACAACTTGAAATTTTGATCTGTTTCTTCTCACCATTTAAATGGATCGTTTCTCTCTTTTATTGTTTCAATTATTGGTGCACATATTTGACTAAAACCTCTGATAAACTTTCTGTAAAAACCTGCAAGACCATGAAAACTCCTTACCTCAAATACACTTCTCAGAGTTGGCCAATCAAGTATTAACTCGATATTTTTTGGGTCCATATTCAAGCCTTCTTCTAAGATTATAAATCCCAAATAGATGAGCTATTTCTTCATGAAAATAAACTTCTTCAAATTCATAAGCAGTTTTTCCTTTTGTAAAGTACTTAACACCAACTTGACATGCTCCAAATGCTTGTCCTTATTCTCACTAAAAATCAGAATGTCATCAAGATAGACTATCACAAATTTTCTTGCATAATCTTTCAAGACCTCATTCATTAGTCTCATAAATGTGTTTTGTTAATTAGTGAGCCCAAAAGGAATCACTAACCACTCATACAACCCACTGTTAGTCTTAAATATCATCTTCCATGCATCTCCTTCTCTAATCCTTATTTGATGGCATCTTCTCTTCAAATCTATCTTAGTAAAATTCTTTGATCCATTTAAACAATCCATCAAATAATCTTGCATGGTAATGGAACTCTATACATGATAATGATCTTGTTTATAGCTCTAGAATCAGTACACATGCGCCACTCTCCTCCTTTCTCTGGACTAAGTACGATTAGTATTACACATGGACTAAGGATTTATTTGATTAGTCCTTTACCTAACAACTCATGCACCTGTCTTCCAACTTCTTCATTCTCCCGAGTGGTCATTCTATATGCTTCTTTGTTTGGTAAACTTGCAGCACGTATTAAATCGATGTGATGACTTATACTTCTGAGTAGTGGAAATTTACTTGGTAATTCATCAACAACTATATCAGCATAATCATCTAAAAGAAAAATAATTTCCACAGGTAGATTGTCTAAATTTGTAGAAGTCAGAATTACCTTGGGTTTACCCACAATAGAAAATTCATTTCTTTCTCCTTCTTGACTTATTACAGTAATTATTTTCCACTAATCAACATAACACTATTCCTAGCTACTCCTTTATCTGCTTCATCCTTCAAAGGTAACAATGTGTTCTTCTTTCCATCCTTCTCTATGGTATATGTATTCCTTTTGCCATCATGAATGTCTTTTCTGTCAAATTTCCAAGGTCTTCCCAGCAGTACATGGCACACATCCATTGGCATCACATCACACAATATAACATCTTTATATGTACCAATCTGTATCTATACTTTGCACTGTTCTATCGCCAAAATTTGATGTCCCTTTTGTAGCCATGACACTCTGTAGGGAGTAGGGTGTACTATATTATTCAACCCCAATTTCTCAACCATATCTACGGAAACAAGATTATCAGCACTTCCACTGTCAATCAAAACTTTGTAACACTTATCTTTAGACTTGCATATAGTCTTGAATAAGCTCTTCCTTTGATTTGGCTCATTTAATTCCTTCTCTCCTTTAACAAATAATATTTTGAGAAATAAAGACTCTCCTGCCTCAGGTGGTTCTTCCTTTTCTGTGACCTGAGGATTTTCTTCCTTTGCCTCAGCTACATTCACATTCTGTTGATTTATTGATTTGTTATGACGACAATCCCATGATCCGTGTCCCCATTCTCCACATGTGTAACATCTCATTTCTCTTCCTCGGCCCCTACCTCTACGTGCAAATACTCCTCTACCAAAGTCTCCTCGTTGTGTTGGTCTACTACTTGAACCTCCTGCTTCATTCTGAGAGTGTTGAAATCTTGGTCTGAAAGTTCCTCTTCCTCTTACTAGATTTTTATCTTTATTCTTCTCACTTTGTTTCCTAAACATTTTTTCCTCTGCCTTCAAAGCTACTTGATAGGCATCCTCGACTCAAAAAAATGATTTCATCTTGTATTTCATACCTTAAAACATTGAAGTATCTGGCTACTTTCTCCATATCATCTTCAACATGTCCTTCTCTAATGCACAGCTTGTAAAAATCCTCTATATACTCCTTGAAATTCATTCACTTCTATCTAAAATTTTTCAACTGTTTGAAAATATTTAGCTGATAATATTTTGGCATAAAAATTTTCTTCAATTTACTTACCATTTTATCCCATTGCTTGACCTTAGGCTTTCCCTATCTAATCCTGGATGTGTGTTGTTCATCCCACTAGATAGATGCATGGCCCTTCAACTTGGTCGCTGCAAACTTTAACTTCTTCTTATCTTCGACCTCTTCTAAGTCAAAATACTTATCCACCGAACTGATCCAATCTATCATCTCATCCACATTAAGTTTTCTTTCATATAAAGGAATCTCCATTCCTGGTTCTCCACTAACCTTTTCCAATATCTTGAAAACTTTAGCTTCCTCGCTTTCTTCTTCTTCTTCTTCTTCTTCTTCTTCCTCTTCTTATTCTTCAAAATATTCTTCTGTTGCACTGACATCTTCTTCTTCAAGTGCTCTCTTCTGAGCAGTCTCCATTGTTGCTATCCGTGTATGAAGGTGTCAAATCTCTTCGAAAAAAGCTTCATTTACTGTAAGTATCCCTCAACCTCTTCCAGCTCCTCTCCTGGGTGACATATTTGTTACATTCCTTGAGAACAGAACTCAACCTTCAGCTCTAATACCAAATGATGCAGCTGCAAGGCTACTTTTACCCATATTACGCAAAAAAAATTATATTATGCCTTTCCCAAATAAATACTCATTAAAAAAAAGTATATGCATGCAAAACTTAAAATTTTATGGCCCACAGAGAACAAACCAATCAACACCAAGCGCAACTTCACAATTATTATAACTTTCCTCTTCACAACCTATTAAACTTACCTTCCTGCATATTTCAACACTTAACACCTTTTGCAATTCTGTAATTTTGTGATTTCGAAGTTCACAGTGAAATGGATATCACATTTCGCAACTTTTAGAGTTTAGCGATAATCTTATTTCTTATCCCATGCAATATGCGATATGCGCTAGAGTGTTATGTCGACACGTGTATCCCCTTCACTTCATTAGAAATAAAACAACTTAGCTTGCGATGTCTTAATGATACCCGCTAAAATTTGCGATGTGCAAAGTTGCAATTTTCCATCCACCATTGATCTACACCCAATCTAATGGTCCTCGCTCTCCTTTACTCCTCCGCTTTGCATCAAACTTCACTTAATTTATGAGTTAAGGCTTTAATACAAAATCTTAAAATTCGCAACTTTCAAATCGCTTTTAAAGAGATTTAATCTCCACCGCTGGTCTTCTGTTAGATCTAACGGTCTCTACTACACATTCACTTTCCTACTTCGCATAAGTATTTCACACAGAACTCTGTCGTATCTTTACTTGTTCGCCTCACATATTGAATTCTTTGCATACACTTGTACGATAACATGAAATTCAACTCAACAACGAATTAAAGAATGAAACATTAACACAAACAGGAGAATTTAAAAACACAATACTTGGAATTATCAGAAAGGTAATTATGCAGAGTCGAGCCCTTCAATGGCTGGATTTTACATTCAATGACTTCTCGTATTTGTCTCTCCTCTATCACATAGCTTGCACACTTCTCACACTTCACTCTCTATCTACTTATCCTATCACACTTCACACACTTATCTACGCTTCCACCTAACTAAAAGTGGTTTATCATTTATTAGCTTTAAAGCCGACTCTATCTTATCCTCTCAATCCTAATAAATTTGCTAAATCTCCTCACAGGGAGAACCAAATTCTACTTTTGTTCCTATTTAATCTAGGGCATTAAAACCAACTAAATTCACACATTTAAATATAACTAAACTACTAATGATCAAATTTTCCCACTTCTTGTTTGGCCACAACATGTGAACACATAATCACATTGTTGGCAATTGTCCAGATTCTCCTACATTATCGTTCTATTTCATAAAACACCACTGATGTTGTTGACCTTCATACTCTCCCCTATACCTATGTTGGGATGCATACCACAATAGAATTAAAGAAAAAACTTCTTACCTGACCTCCTAACTCTCGACTTCCCTCTTAGCCTACGTACGTTGTGTGTCGAGGTCATGCTATCCACTGGCATAAACATTATATCAGTACTGTCCTTACTTCTAGCCACCGGACTGGCCACCGTTGTCCAAATTTTTCCTAGCCATCTTCTGACTACCCAACTAGCTTCAATTTAACACCATCCCAATTTCAAACAACCCGCCCAAGAAAAAAAAATTATTTTTCTCTAGTTTTCGTGTGAATAAATTTTGTCTTGAATTAATAATATATAAAGCCTCCAAATAATATTTAACCCTGGAAATTTTATTCTAAACTTAGTGAAAAATATTAAACTTGCAAATATGAATTATTAGATAAATAAAGTGAAGGCAATGAGTAAGAAGAAACATATATAATTTTTTTTTGTATATTTTCCCCTTTATTTTTCTAAATAATCATTGTTTTCCAAAAAACTCGAAAAACAAATTGGAACAAAAATATTCAAAAAAATTATAGATTATTCAAATGTGCAAAATAGAGGTCAGAATTCGGGCCTTTATATTTCATAAAATCATTTGAAAACTTTTTGACTTTCTGATTCCCAAGTATATCGGCATGGGACAACTTAGCCAAAGAAAATGAAATTTGTTGTTCTCCACACCTCACCTCTATACTACCAACCTCCATCATACCCCAACCATAGTGAAGGTCGGGATCATGATCACCATTCACACAAAGTCGAATTTAATAACATCATGGCTTTCGGCTACCCGAATTCCTTGCACTCCGATTAGTAATAAAATATTTTATTTTTGGGTTTGTGTGCCAGACATAATTATCTTTCATATTTCTCTACTTGTTTTTTTAAATAGAATCTGAAATGGAAAGATGTTATGCTTCAAAACAAAATCCCCCAACTCCCACCATGCAACCTCACCTCCATTTTCAAACAAAAGTGGTTGAAACGTCTCATCACTTAAATGAATAATTAACATGTTTGATGCAAATTTATTGTTGGGTGTCCTAAGGATTTAAAAAAAAATTAGCAACATTCCTTATTTGTGCTCTTTATTTTGTACTCCCTTATCCACACCCTGTTTAGAGTGGTTCACTAAAAATTATCCCTCATTACAAACTATCAAGTTCAAATTCATTACAATGCTTCTGATTTCCAGTACACATGCACTATCATATACAATTACACTAGTATATTTTATATCTCTCATAGAAGGTTGATTTTTTTTTTTATTCATTTGTAGGGCATAACATGGGAAAGAACGGTAAATCCACGACATCAAAGTAGGCCATAAACCACATCAAGAAACACCTAAGGGGAGTAGAAAATCCTGAACCAGATTTTTGAAATGGCAATACAACTTTCATCTCTCACACAACCTGCAAAACACAAATGGTAGGTATGATGAAGTGGGAAGAAATTTATAATTTCTTTGAGAATAGGAGATGGTTAAACTCTGAATCCTCAAATGAGGAAAAAAACATTTAGTTTGAAAAATTAGAGGTAAAAAACTCCAAAGTTTCTACGAGAGCGAGAATATTTCTTTATTATAACATGGCTACATGGGCCATGCGACATCTGGATTTTCCTACCCACATTATAGTATACTAAATCATAAATGTTGTAGCCTCTTGGAATCGAGAAGTACTTTTAGTAATTTACAATATTATTCCTCTTGAAGTATTCTTGAACACCCAGTTTCACGATAACTTCCACAACATAGTATTCAGGATGTGTGACGGTAATTATGACAAAACTGTGAAACATTAGTTACGATAAGATAGAGAAGGCTCCAAACTTTGTAGGATTTAACCCTGAACATAAATTAGCTACACACAAATATTATAATAGAAAATAAACAATAGCGATTGCATAAAACATAAACAAGATAAACACAGAGATTTTCCCCTGGATCCCAAATCAGGACGACCAGCTTGATATTTCATTATATTCCTTTTAGTGTTACAACACATATATATACATGCAAAAGCATACATGAACCCTAATCCATTAACCCTGGATTAGAACATAACCATAGTTCCCTTGACCGAATCTACAAAAATACCAGGGGCCAAAAACCATCGTACCCCAAAACCATGTGCAAAACCATGCACAAAACCATGGGCGCGGACAACTTACTAGAAATTAAGGACCAAAAAATTTTCGTCGAGGCACTGCCCCTTGCACCCAACACAAAGGGGGTCTATCGCCCTCCCCTCTTACCCCCCCGTGTGTGCTTAGCTGTGGAAAGAATATAACACATACCCAACATTCTCCCACTTGTTGTTTTCTTTCCGCGGGGGGTCATAGGAGAGCTTAGTCATTGGCCCAATTCTTCAACACCCATTATTTCTCTACACCAAGAGAACTTTTGAGTGCTCACAGACTTCGTCAATGCATCTGCAACATTCTTCAAAGTGTCCACCTTTACCAGCAACACCCTTTTAGCCTCAACCATATCTCTAACAAAGTGATATTGAACATCAATTTTCTTTGTCTTTGAATGATAAGAAGGGTTCTTAGCCAACAAAATTGCAATTTGGCTATCACAACATTCCATAGCTTGTTGTCCAAACCCATACTTGGAACACAATATCTCGCAACCAAACTTCCGTCTCTGCTTGCATGAGTGACCGGCTATGTATTCGCCTTCCGTAGTCAAAGAGCCACTACGTAATCGTCTTTTTACTTCCGTCCAACTCGATCACACCTCCAAATAGGCTTAACACATACCCACTTGCAGATCTTCTTTTGTTCCGCATCTCTAGCCCGCCCTCGTACCGAACAAAACCACGAATACAAAATTCTTTCCAATCCTAGCTTCCTCGGTAGCACAAGACATAATCACTAGTGCCACGTAAATATCTGAAAACCTGCTTCACTGCTGTCCAATTCTCCTTCCCTGGGTTTGACATAAACCTGCTCAATATTCCCACTGCATGTGCAATGTATGGTCTAGTATAGACCATTGCATACATCAGACTACCCACTACACTTGCATATGGAACACGGGACATATCATCCTCTTCTTCTTGTGTCTTGGGACACTGTTCAACAGACAGCTTTACACCTACAGGAATAGGAATATTCATCGGTTTACTATGCTGCATATTGAACCTCTGCAATATAATCTTGACATACTTCCTCTGGTTTAACCAGAGCTTCCTCTTTGCCTGATCTCTCTTAATTTCCATGCCCAAAATATAGTTTGCAGCACCAAGATCCTTCATATCGAATTTGGAGAACAGTTGGGTCTTAAAATCTTGGATAATTTCTTTGTCATTTCCAATCAACAACATATCATCCACATACAAGACCAAATAAATAACATGGTCACCAATTAATTTAAAATAAACACAGTGATCCTCCTTGCTTCTGGTGAAGCCAAGTCCCCTTATATAGGTATAAAATTTATGATACCACATCCTTGGTGATTATTTTAACCCATACAGAGACTTCTTCAACCTACATACGCTTCTTTCTTACCCTTCACCATTAAGCCTTCAGGTTGTTTCTAGTATATTTCCTCTTCTAGATCCCCGTGAAGAAATTTTGTCTTCACATCCTTCTGTTCTATCTCAAAATCAAATGCAACAGCAATAGAATAAAGTAATCTAGCAGAAGTAACTTTGGCAACAGGAGAGAAAATATCACCAAAATCAATTCCTGGCACTTGGGAATAACCTTTTGCTACCAACCGAGCTTTGTATTTCTCCACCTTGCCTTCTACATTCATATTCTTTTTAAACACCCATTTGCTCCCTATGGGCTTCCTTCCAGTCGGCAACTCCACCAAATCCCATGCCTCATTTTTTGTGCAAGGATGCCATTTCATCAACCATGGCCTCCTTCCAGAGTTTTCCATCCTCTGAGTCTACTGCCTCCCTGACAGTTCTGGGATCGTCATCAGTTATAGTTAAGGCAAAACCTGAACAGAAAGCAGATGGACTATACCTTTTCTCGGTTGTCTTTCCCGAGTTGATCTTCTCACGCTGGAGTTTCCGTGGCTCTTCCTTCTCCGAGTCTTCTTCCTCGTCAGAGAGTCTAATTCATCCTTCTTTAGCTCAAACTCTATCTTCTCAGGTTCCCTTGGTAGGACTTCATGTTTAACAACATCTTTCACCTCTCTAAACACGACATCTCAGTTGTACACAACCTTCCTTGTTTCTGGGTTCCAAAGCTTGTAACCATTTAAACCATCCTTATACCCAATAAAGATGCACCTTTCATATTTATTATCCAATTTTCTCCTTTTCTCCTTTGGAACATGTGCATATGAATCACATCCAAATACCCTCAGATGTGAAAGAGAGGGTTTCTTACCAGTCCATACCTCATGTGGAGTCTTATCCTCCAACGTTGATGAAGGTGATCTGTTAACCAAGTAACATGCAGTCTCCACTACCTCTGCCCATAATTCTTGTCCTAACCCGGTACCACTGAGCATACTTCTTGCCTTTTCCATCAGCGTTCTGTTCATTCTTTCTACAACTCCATTTTGTTGAGGTGTGTATGGGGTAGTATTCTTTCGTGCAATACCACACTTCTTACAGAACTCTTCAAATTCCTTCTTGCAGAACTTCCCACCATTATCTGTCCTCGGCACCTTTATCTTCTTCTCTGTCTGGTTTTCCACTAGAACCTTAAATTCTTTAAATCTGTCAAAGACTTCAGATTTCTTCCTCAAGAAATATATCCATGTATTCCTTGAGAAGTCAGTATATGAATGAAACATAGTACACATACTTTTCCTGCTGATGGAACCGACACAGTTCCAAACACATCACTGTGCACAAGCTCTAATATCTTGTTCGCCCTCTTAGCACCAGAAGGAAAACTCACCCAATTCTGCTTCCCATATACACAATGTTCACAGAAATCGAAATCCAGAGAGTTATTAGACATACCTTCTACCATACCATTTCCATGCATTATCCAAAGGCCCTTCTCTCCAATATGTCCAAGCCTTTGATGCCATAGCATGGTCTTTTCTCTAGAGATTGCTAGGCTTTCCGCTCCAATTTCAGGAACTAGAGAACTGTTCCACCCATCAATAAAAGTGCTTCCCTAAAGCTTCTACAGATTTCCAATATGAACTCCACGCATTAAACCAGTGCTCCCCCAACCATCTTACAAGTATCTTTCTTGAACATTGTTTTTACACCTGCATCATCCATGTTGCTTATAGAAATTATATTTCTGGCCAATGCAAGAATGTGCAGAACCACAGGAAGTGTTCTAATCCTTCCACCTTTAGCTTGACTTTTCCACGTCCGATGGTTCTAGCCTTCCTATCATCCCCTAGGAAAACATCACCACCATCATATTTCTCATACTCGTAGAACCACTCCCTATTGGGAGTGAAGTGAAAGGATGCACTCGAGTCAATCAACCATGATTCATGATATACATGTGTATTTGAAGAAGAATCCAAATACACATCCCCACCTTCATCCGAGGTGGTTTTTTCTCCGCAAAAAGGGAGCATCACGTATCCCTTTTCCTTTCGTGAGCTTTAGAATTTCTACCTTTTTATAGTTCCCTTCCTTTATGCATTTCTAACATACCTTTACAAACTTTCTAGGAGATTTATATCTCCCTCTAGATTTGGATCTCCCACTCAAAACCTTATTCTTGTTTCTCTTTTGGGACCTTCCTCGTACAGATAAGGCATCTCCATTCTGACCCTCCATATTTCTCTATTTCATTTCCTCTGACAACAAAGCTGAGACAATGTTATCAAAATTCAAGGTAGTTGTATTGCTACCTATTGCAATAAACAAACTGTCCCACGAGTCTGGTAGAGAACACAAAAAACTGATGCACTTATCTTCATCTGAGATTTTAATATCAACAGATGACAACTGACTTACCATAGTATTGAAGGCGTTCAGATGCTCTGTCACCGAGTCTCCATCCTTCATCCTCAGGTTCTACATCTTTTTCCGCAGGAACAAATTATTCACCAGAGACTTAGATTGGTACAAAGTCCCAAGTTTTTCCCACAAATTCTTCGTCGTAGATTCCCCAGATACATTCAACAATACTGAATCTGAGACACACAAATTTATTGTGCTCTTAGCCTTCCGATCCAGTTTCTTTCAGTCTTCATCTCACATTACCGTTGGTTTAGTACCTGGATCTACCGTGATCCACCGATATTTATCCACCAGCAGATCCTCCATCCTGAGCTTCCATAACTCAAAACTCTGACCATTAAATTTCTCAATCTCTATCTTCCCACCACTCGCCATCTCCTTTTAGCGCAAGAATCGATCCCGCAGATCTCCCACTGAACAAGGTCTACCTCAGGCCCAAGCAAAAAACCCTCAGCAGCAAAGGCGTCCCCTTGAAGCCGAAACAACTCTAATACCAAATGTAGGATTTAACCCTGAACATAAATTATCTACACACTAATCTTATAAGAGAAAATAAACAATAGTGATTGCATAAAACATAAAACAGATAAACACAAAGATTTTCCCCTGGATCCCAAATCAAGAAGACCAGCTTGATATTTCATTATATTCCTTTTAGTGTCACAACACATATATATACATGTCGAAGCATACATGAACCCTAATCCATTAAACCTGGATTATAACATAACCGTAGTTCTCTTGACCAGATCTACAAAAATACCAGGGGCCAAAAACCATCGTACCCCAAAACCATGTGCAAAACCATGCACAAAACCATGGGCACGGACTACCCACCAGAAATTAAGGACCAAAAAATTTTCGACGGGGCGCTACCCTGGACCCCTTGTGCCCAGCACAAAGGGGGGGATATCACCCCCCCTCTTACCCCCCCCCCCCCCCCCGCCTCCCCCCGTGCGTGCTTAGTCGTGGAAATAATATAACACATACCCAATAAGGAGTACAAATAATAATTGATAGCCATTTTCAAAATACATGTTGGATCCCTCATCAAAATTTTGTCCCGCTTATATGGAGAGAAATACACTGAGCATTGCAAACTATAATGGATGGCTTTAATACGCAATATACTCAATGATTCAAAGTGTTTCAATTGGGCCGAAATTCTTTCTCCGAATTTAACAGATTCCCTTATATTTTCCATTTGGTCTCATCCAGGATATGATCAATGGTTTCACATGTTAGCCTACATTATCAATATTATAATTTCTTTTTTTCCATTTCCTATGATAAAATGGAATTACCCAATTGCGCATGAAATACCTATTCATAATTATGCCCCTATTTTTTGGTAAAGTAACTTAAAATTACACTTTTATGACATTTGTAATTATGTGATGACCCCTTTCCATCATATTCCTTTTCAAGAAAACCCTCCTAGGGTTATTGAGGCCATTAAAGAGGCCTTACAATAAATAGAATATTGGTTCATGGAAGCATTATTCACATATATCAGAGTATATGGAACTAAAGTTGGTCGTCATATTATTCCTAGATATATTCCATAGAGGATAGCTTTAATAGAGGTAGCCAATCAAAATGCCTTGAATGGACAAGCTCAAAAAGTGAGCAAAATTCAGAAGAAAATCTAGCCAAACTTCCCAATTAACATTGGAAACGTTCTCCGCATGGACCAAGGACATGCATTCAAGGGGGTTGAAGAACTAAACCATGTTTGGTTTTATTCATTTCCTCTCAATCAGTATGACCCTCGGGAAATCATCAATGACCATTATAGTGTTGTCAGCCACATCAAAACCTACACACACCCACATTAATATTGATAATTTTCACCAAGATTTTGAAAGAGGGAAGTTGTTGAGGAGGGAGGATAGAAGTAAACTACAAGTATTTAGACAAACTCTTTATGAGGAATTCCTTAACCAAAATTGTCTTCATACAAGTACTACAATTAAAGAGATCAAATGAGTTGAGATTCTGAAATGAAATTTCATTGACATGGTTTTCTAAGCTTGTTTCTTCCTCTCCAAAAATATAAGAATCCCAACTTGAAAATATTCCTCATGTTTGTTTTACAGCCCGAGAGACAAGAACAACAAAGAATTCATGATTAAAGAAAAACATTCATATGAAGAGATAGAAAAACAAGCTCAAAGGAACACATAAGTCATAGGTCAGAAATAGGAAATACCATATAAAGAACATGCAACAAAAAAATTGAGTTTCTCTGGTGATAGTATCATTATTATTGAAAGCTCAAATTACACCACCAAGGCACACATAGAGTGAAGTAAGTTACTGAGGAACTTCAATATATGCTAATTGACACAAATAAAGAATATCAAATTACTAATACCCCTATATCAACATTGACCTTTTTCTATGGTAGAGAAATAGAGTTTCCTTAGCAACAAGAAAAAAGTACCCAGATATCTATTCCATAAACTTGTCATGACACATCGATGACTCCAATTTTTTGTTTAGACCTGTCACTAGAGTAGAAACTATTCATGAAAGTGTTCCATCCCTGATTTAATATTACTTAATGCTCAAACCAAGTCATTTTTCAGAAGAACGAAGAAAATAAAGATTGAAATTTTTTGAAACCATTTAAGATTTCATCTTGCAAGAAACAATAAATGTCAATGAAAAAACTGAATAATCATCCCAAGCTCTAGGAGCCTTTGTCAGTTGTAACGAGCACCACGTTGGTGAATGTTCCACCACCTACAAGAACAATATATAGAAGATAAAACATTTGGAAAGTGAAATAGAGAAAAGAAAATAGTTTATTGAAGAAAGTTGGAAAAACCATTCCAAAAATCTTGTAGGCCGGTTCACCATTGAAATACATAACTTGGAAAACGAATACCAAAATCCATTGAATGAATTGAAACTTGAACACTCCATAGAGATATAGCTAATGAGAAAAACACATGCACAACCAATTTAAATATTGAAGGAAGAATGTGACAACAATATTCTAACCATGACGACAACAATGAAGGAAGAAATTGAAACTCTCAAGTGTCAGTCAATTCAAAGTCATGAAACGACAAATAGTTTGGAGATATTTTAGATGCAAACAATATAGGAAAACCAAATGTTGAAGAAATACCATGGTAAATTTTATAAAGAAATGGAAAAAAAAATCATATTTTTTCAACAAAATATGGATCTTGAGGAGAGAATATATTTTTTGGTGGAAGAAGACAAGTACATCAAAGAAAAATTCACATCAATTCTTGAATGGGAAACACGGTTCCAACTTCACATCATCTCAAAAGTCTCAAAAATAGATAAAAGGCTAATTCTTTCTTCTTTGAGTCAATGGAAATTTGAGGAAAAATAAATTAAAGAATGCATCAAAAGGGAAATTGAAGATTGTCTATTAGCATGGGAGATGGGGGTAGATTTTATAGATGAAATTGATCTGTTATGATGCAAACCATTGAAATATGAAAAACACGACTCAATGCAACATAATCTCAAAGATAGTGCCACAAATGACCAGAGAGTCATAGACAACCTCAAAACCTGGAATCAAGAAAACGTTCAGATATTTCTGTAGTTTTCCTTCGAGCAAATCAATCTCTTTTGTAAATTTAGAATCAAGTACAAAAAGAACAAAAAATCTGTGCAAAATTTAATATTTATGTGCGAAGTGAATATTACTCATTTTCATCCTATCTACTTCTCAACAATTTATCAACTGTTCTCATATTGGGATAAGTACATCGAGGAGAATGAACCATGTTTTCTTAGAATAGACAAAGAAGACTCAAATGAGGAGGATGAAGCTTGAAGGGCTTGTGATATTTCCTTGCAAAAAATACCTTCAGGAAGGATTAAAATTTCATACTAGGAATTTTGCTATTTTGCAGACAAAGCTTCTATATTTTTTGATTCTAGAATATTGAACAAAATTTCCTTTTATTCAATGATATTTATATGACCTCTTACGTTGGAGTAAAGGTTTGTATACTAATGATGTGCAATACTTTTATTTTCCAAAGTAGTTGTTGAAGTCAAATCTTTTTGAAGACGTAAACTTGGAATTGAATACATGGTGTTCCGCTGATCACTTTCATTTCTTAATGGATGTAACTGATTTTCACTTCTTAAGTTTACTCATGTTTATATCTTTTCAATATTTTCATATTGTGCTCGACATTTTTTTTTGCATACGATACACCTTGTTTTCTTGTTGAAAGAAATTTGCAAACAATTTTTAAAGTGATTTTTTTTTTTCAAACATAAAACTCCCAATTGAATTTGTATTGACTTATGGGATTTATTCCCTATGATTTATTTCATTTTTAAATCGATGTATATCGTGCTCAATTCTTAAATTTATTCATGTCTATCTATGGCAAAATATTTCCACATTATCTTAAAGACTCCTTAGGATATGGTACCATATATTTTTACTCTGTCAAAGAAAAATGGTTTTTTCTTTGTGCTTTCAAATATATTTTTCACTCAACCATAGTATTGTAACTAAAATGCCCTATACCTCTCATGTTTCACAGATATTTTATGTTCAAGTTTCTTATTTCTTCCATTACATGCAAACATATCTATGCAACAGGACCTGTATTACCAATAATTGTTTTATACATAGCTTTCTCCACAAAAAAGGTGGAATTGAATGTGTATTGACCTATAACGTTGATTTCTTTTCATCACGTTAATTTATGAATGCATGTATGTGCTACCAACTCGTAACTTTATCATGTGTGTGTCTAGCTCAATATTAGGAAATTTTCCTATACACTTGTGAGGATATGTTACACTTATTTTTTTCCCATGTCAAAATAAATTGTTATTTGTTCTCTCATTCCATATATATTTCATAGTAAAGCCTCTAATTCATAATTCAATGGTGATAATAACTCTCATTTAGAACATAATTTTTTTCATGTAATTTGTTTTCCTTCCAGCACATGCATATATATTTTCGGAAGAAGGTTAGGATTTCGTCATGAAAATTTTCAATCAAGTTAAATATTTAGGTAGACCAAAACTCTTACTTAAATGTAGACTAAACCACCACATTATTTTTCTCTCGTGACTTTCATCTCTTTACAGACATATTTTATACTCAATTTTTAACTTTATTAATGTATATTTATGCCTGGATAAAATGATATTTTGTTCTGCACTTTTCAACTTAACTTGGTGTGTGTATTTATTTCTATCAGAATTTCTTTTATCTGTTCTATGATTGCATATGTATTTCATGGTGAATCCTCTTATTCAAACTACAATGCACTTAATTGTTTATGTTTTAATAATAACTTCCTTTCAAGTAACTTGTTTTCCATCATCGCACGAAAATATATTTTTGGAAGAGCATTTTCATTCTAATTTTCCAATAAATTGTTGCAGTGAAAGCTTTTTTTTTAAAACAAATTTCAAGCTGAATGCCTATTTAGCTATCACGCAAATTTCCCATCTTCAATTTATTTTGTTGGTGCATGTATTTCCTACACATTTTTTCACTTTATTCATGTCTAACTCTGTCTATATATAACGATATTTTGTTCAACACTTGTTACCATATCTTTCACTTTATTTTCTCTGTCAAACCAAATTTTTATGTGCTATCTAACAACATATATTTTTGGTTGTGAATCGTGACATTCAAACAACAATGCACCTAATTTTTCTGCTTCTCAATAAAAAAACATTTCTAGGAAATGTATTTGCTCGTGATACATGCAACAATTATTTTTTATAATATTTTGATTAAACAAAATAAATATGTGCTTTCTGACTACACATATTTTTACTGTGAACCCTCACATTTAAATGGAAATGCACCTAATTCTTCTGCTTCTCAGCAAAATTTCTTTCCAGGAAATGTATTTACTTGTCATGTTAGCAACAATATATTTTTTACAATATTGTAATTAAAAAAAATTATTGTTACAATGATATTTCCTTTAACCACTCCTCTTTCTTCCTAAGTGTGGCATATGCACTGTTTTGCATTTTAGCAAAACATTGAAAACAAAATGGTAGTGAAATCTACAAACCATCCAATTTTTTCACTCTTGATATAGTTGTACATTTCAAACCCTTCCTCTCTATCTATCTTATATCAATAGTGGCTAGTTGCAAATTCATCCCCATCGATTTGTGTATACCAAACACACACACAATGTTTAAAGGAATTTATTTAAGGTTCCATAAAAAAATTTATTCTATAGGCACATTGTTTGGACAATTTACATCAAATGGAACACCTATATACTTCTCAGAAGTAATTGTAGCAAACATCGGAACTTCAAGTGGCTTTGAAACAAGCATATAGTAGATATCCTCAACATATCCAAGCACATCATTACCAACCTGTTGTGGTGAAATCAAAACCTCTCCCACCCCTCCAACAACCATTTTTAAATTATTATATGTATAATAATAATGGGGACACTCTACATGAATTATGGTCATATCCCTCTTTAATATTTTCTTTTGGTCAAGTGTGCAACAATTTTGTCAGATTTTAGTTTTCTTCGTATTTCCATTTTGATTGCATCATTATGTTCAATTTTTTCACTATATTTCCATCGGTTCTTGTTTCATCTCATTTTAATTTACGATTTATAAATGGAAGTTATCCAAAATTTTGGTAATTTCATAGCTTCAGCTAAAAAAATTACAAAATGTATATTATTTTAAATTTTGTAAATTAATTGATTTTGTATTAATTTTTTTTCTAAGGATCCTATAAAACTACCGCAACCAAAAAATTATATATATATATATATATATATATATATATTAAAATCTTGGATAATGAAACTTTTTTTCAATTCCAATTTAAAAAAACACATACCAATCCAAGATCTCAAAAACCTTATTAATGTGGATTTAATCTTTTTTATGAAATCCAATACTTATTTTTATGTATGAAATGATTGTAACTTATGGAAAGAGAGTCCCAATCCACATGGTCCTCCTCTCCCCTCCTCCCTCGCTCCTCACCTCACCCCCTGACACCTCGAGAACTCAAAATCCTTCTCTCTCATAAATCCCTTTTTAACTCACCTCTAAGATCCTCCTCCTTCTAAGATCCCAAGACCTCCTTATATATCCCCTCACGTCCTCCTTATGACTCCCATCCACTCTTAATTTAAATCCCTCCATATGCCTCCCACTCTGCTCCATTAAAAGGAACCAATCAAAAGCTACTATAAATATTATATTTTATAAACAAATTTTAATAATATTTTATTTAGTTAATTTAAATATTTTTTAATATATTTTAATTAACGTAATTTTTAATTTAATTAATTTGATTCGATTAACTTAGTTAATTAATGTAATAATTTTAATTAATTGATTTTAACTATAAAATTTTGGTTGACACATGTATTTTTTCATAATTTTGATAGTTTTAACACTTCAATTTGAGAGAGAGGTATATCAATATTTACTAGGCCAAATGAAGCTCACAATAGATCGTTGGAATGATAAGACCGAGGAAAATAATATGGGAATGATAATTTTAGCAGATTTAATCATTTAATGGCCCAAAAATTTAGCAGAAGATAAAGTGACTAATTTACAACAACAATTAGTTTTTCCCAATTTGAATTGGGCAAATTTCATTAGCTTTGGAAAGTTGCTACCACTAATTGATTCTCTAGCAATAATAAAAGTCTAATAAGATCCATTAGAAGCAATCGTAGCATGGAATTTATTTATTTTGATTTAGCAATTTCTTGAGAGTTTATTTTCCTGATTTCTAGTATACAATTTCATCTTATTTTATTTTCCCGGTTTTCATTGGTTTCTAAAAGAAGATATGTGGAATGGGATTAAGCACAAAATATTGGGATAAATATAAGGGACCAACAAGAAAGAATATGGAGGAATGTAAACAAAAACCTTAATAGTTCTCCATTTTTAGTTTTCATTTTTGTAATTAAATAACAATCTTGAGAAGGAGGAAACAGGGCTCCTCTTCTCTGCAACTAGAGGCTTTGAAGGCAATATTGTAGAGGATATTATAGTTTTAGGTGAGGGGAATACTTTAGGTGTAAAGTCTTAGGAACATTTTGTGAGTTTTCGTGCTGAGAATTTTCATTTTTGTAATGTACTGTGAGTTGAATTATTGAGAGAGAGAACATTTTGAGCATTGATAGAGAAGATTGTTTTGCAATACTGTAAGAATTTGTTTCCAAGGAGATGAAATTGTTCCAGGATTGTATATTTTTGTAAAGATAATTTGGTATGATATTATTAAATTTTCATTTCATGTACCCTATGGTCTAAGGTGTAAATTAATCACTTTTTACCAGAATTTTTACAATCTAATTTTAATTTATGTTCTAAATAGTGTATTACATTTATATTGAGCCTTATTATCATATCAATTCTTTTATGTTATTGAATTTTTGTAAGCGTTATATCTGAGGAGCATAACATAATTAGAATTAATATGAATTCATTGAAATAGGACGTACTGGGAAGTAATTGTTTATTATTTCAGTACATTCCCGTTTTGTTTTATTTTTCATTAATTAAATGAACTTATTCTTTTAATTGATGAAAGTCATATAACGAATTCAATAATACAAACAATCCTCTTCCCCTAGTTAGTTAGTTGATCTAATCTTGAATTCATAGATGATTATCATTTTCCAATTCAATATACGATTAGTTGTTATCTGCATCTTAGAGTAATACTGCAGATAGATTTAATTCTATATTCTAGAAGTCCTCTTATAGAGGGGAATACCTTAGTTGTAGCTTGCTCGGGCCATAAAGTCAGCTTAAGGATCCGCTTACCTTCCTATCCACAATAAGGAAGTAGATTTGTTTTATCTTCCTCTGTTGGTAAGTAATAGATAAACCACCCAATTGAACCAATCAAAACCACTACATCAAATGAATAAAATCTTTGTTGGGGCTCTGACAGGGTGGTCGCTCTCACATGTTGATGAGATCATTTTTGGCCATCAACATTTTGGTGCTAGAAGGAGGGCCACAATAAATTGTTTCTTTGAAGATTTTTTGCTTTAAGATTTTATCTTATTACTATGGATCCACTTTTTTAGAAAATTATATATTACAAAGCAATAGAACACATAAAAATATGTGGAAATAAAAACAAATAAAACATATAAAACAAGAGAGACACAAATATATGTGGTTCACGCAACTTGAGCTATGTCCACAGAGAAATAGTCAATCCTTCCTTTTTTATTATCCAAAAAAATGTAGAGACACAACCTACAACATATCCATTGTAATATCCTCTACTCTCTCTCACAGACCCCATTTCTCATTCAGAATACACATACCACACACAACCACACTACAATTCCCTCATGAACCGAGGGGTTACCTTCTAGGGAAAGAAACCCTAAATTAAACATAACTTATACCATCAGATCATCTGCCTAATGAACGACCTAGATTGACTATGAAATTACAATATTTTACAAGGCAATTTTACATATATTTTTAGCTTCAAGGGAACGCTAGCCCTCGGAACCCCCAACCGAGGGGGATGGGCCCCGCCGAACCCCTGCGGGGAGGACAAGTCCCATCCGCGTGGAGGGGTGTACATTATTCCTAAGGTATACATCCGTATGAAACAAATACCTCTAAATCAAGATGATAATTAGGCTCCACACCCAACACACTTAAAATATCACCTTGGAGTTGCTTTACTGGGATTCCACTAGCGTATTCTTCGATAAAGGTAGTCGAGACTCTGTCTAAGGTCAAATTATGGTAAGACATATGCTTGTGATCATCTCCTTCATTTTATTTTAAATTATAATAATTTCAATATTGACGAAGGTGTTATTTGCATGATATTCACTCGTACACTGATAGGTCAAGCTAAAAACGGGTGTCAATCCTTTCCATTTGCCTCTATACAGAGTTGGGGTGAATTTTTGAATATTTTCCTTCACTCTTTTCAGGAATATAATTGCAAAAAGGTGTGTAATCAATTCAAATAATTGCGTAGGATGGAAGATGAGTCTTTGGATTATTTTCTAACTAGATTCAAATAAATTTGTACGCAATTTCATTCCAAATATTTACCTCCCAAATTTCAACTAATAGGATGGTTCAAACATTTAATATCTATTCCTTATCTTTCTAATTTTTATCAAGAAACAAAAGGCACTTTCACTACTGATGAAAAATCAATTGCTCAAAACGACAATGTTGATCCTCCACATATTAAAATTGCAAATACTAATCATCAATCTGAACTAGAGGTTGTTGCTACTAAAACAAATGATGATGATTTCAATTCTGTTTAGAATTTAAATAATGTTGTTTTATTTGATGAAATGGAAAATCAACAAGATGTAAATTTCATTAGCAATAATTAGCAGCAATTAAATCTATAACAAAAAAATCATCCACACAATGTCAGCAATATATGAACTGCTCCAATTATTTAAAAATCATCTTTTGTTGATAATTATCAATCTCAAACATCAGAGCATCCTAACCACAATTTTTAGGTCAATAAAACATATGACATATATTATTTTTGTGAAGATATTGATCAAAAATCTAAAATTTGCAGTGGCACAGATGTGGAAGCATCTGTTTTGAAAAATGAGCAATATTGTATACATAGAGAAAATTTCAAGTATATATCTTCATCCTCTTTTCTATGTCTCTATCATGATCTTTTTAGTAAAAATAGTTAAATTATTAATCAATCAACAGTCCCTTTAAACAAAAATTTAATTTTAGAAAACAGAGGAGATGTCATTAATTTAATTAATAATGAATTATTGCTTACTTCTAATATTGGTAAAGAAAATTTAATCAACAATATTTTCAATTATCCTGGAGATTCTCTTAATCTTGCATTTAATTACCGACTTGGTTTTGATTTATCTTATTTAGAGGAAAATAACACTAATGAAACTATTAATGATGATGACTCGAAAAATGAAAATTTTCAATTTCTTTTCTCTTCAATATTGGTTTCGACTGACTCCCATATTACCAATTCCTTAAGTAAATATATTTTTGAAGATGAAAAGAACATTATTCAAGAAAATATTTCAGTTAATTCTGATTTTCAAACATTCAATCATCATAGTGATTTTGGTATTCAAGAACCTATCCCAATATTTGATTCCTACAATGATGAAGTATCCTTTTTTTATCATATTTCTGAAATTTCCAAATTATCACAAGTAAACTATTTGTTGACACTTGTGGGAAATATTGTTTTTCAAATGAATCCCAACTGTGTTGTATTATAATTTATTATTTCTAACATTAATGCAAATTATAATATTCTTTGTCTTCATTTTTCTCTGTTTGAATTTATGTTTCTTTCAAATTTCATTTTTGAGTTTCTGAAAACACTATTGTGGCCCTTTGAATATTTCAACTCTAAACACTCATCAAATGCATTGATAAGTATATATGAATATCAATTCAAAATTCATGAGTATGAGCATAAACAAATTTTAATTTTTCAATTTTATCTAATGTTCATTTTAGGCCAAATTATGTCTTGTTTTGAAATAAATTCTATTCAAGTTTTAGAATTTGAGAGTGCATTATTACATTCTATCCAGAAATGTAACACTTCTAGAAATATTCTAAATGTTCATCCATAATTTTTTGATTCATTTGGAAAATATCTGGAAGTTCCAGTTCTCCAAAAGATTTCTGATCTTTCTTTTGTTCATAATATTGCCAGTTTTTAATAGGCTTCAATATTTAAAAATATATCTTTCAAACCTGACCTAATATTTCCTCTTCCTTTGAACTTTTTCCATTCATTCACTGAAATACATACTTATTTTTATGATCCCATAGTAAGAGTTCTAAAATAATTTCAAGGTAATAATTCTTTAAATAAATTTATTTTGTTTAACTTGTTAGATGTACATAGTAGGGTGATTTTTCTTTTGATAATATCACTGCAATTTCATTTATGTTTCTAATTTTTAATACTTTTATGTGTAGAAATAAAACTGAGAGAATGGTTACATTGGAAGTATGATTTCACCTAATTTCAGCCTTCTCTTTAAATTAGGATCAGGAAAATATTAGTTTAGGTTTAGTTTCATTTCCTAATTGTATTTATTTCAATATTGCATATTTTTAATAATCATTTAATGAGCCTATGAAGCTTCCCTATTATTTACTCCATTCTCTAACAAAGATTGTTTGAAAAGTATGCTTTCTTAAATTATGATTACGTTATGCTTGCTTATTCTTCTTGGTGAAGGTTCATCACATTGTTGAAATTGTTATTTGCAAAGAAAATCAGTAATGGTGAAGTTAAAAAGAGTCTTTACAATCAAGTGCTCTTGAGAAATCCAAATTTAAATTCACAAGCATTTCTATATGGTCAGTTTTACCACTTTTTTCCTCAGTTTAAATGTGAAGCAACTACAAATTGCTCATTACTTAGTATTTAATTTATATTGAATAAGGAGATGATTTTGATCATATGCAAAATCAAAGATAATACATGGGAGAATGTCGAGATCTATAAATTAATTTTACAATCAGATTCTTCCACGTATGCATATACATGTTCATCCTCATTTGTTGTTAGTTTCATTTTAGCACTTTTTTTCTCATTTAGTCATCCTTTTTATTTCTCATTTGTACTTATTTTTGCAGGTCCTCATTAACTGGGTTTTGAGAATTGATTTTGTAAATAAAATTATTTCTAAGATAAATCAAGAAAATAGTCTTTTCTAATCTACAACATGTTCAGGGAACTATCTACTTTCTCATTAGAAGTAATTTTGATTTTTGTACTTTGTATTGGTGCTTCTCTTCATACTTCCTTTTTTTGCAAATTTGCAAGATGATTCAATAATCATATGCTACTTCTTGTTGGCACAGATGAAATGAGATTCTTGGCTCCTTCTTGTCTATATCTATTGTACACCTACAACTTCTCACATCCTAGATGTTAAATTAAACAAGTCCCATAAGAAAATGAGAATTGATATATATTACAGTTGTACTCATGTTCATGATGTTACCTCTTCATATTTTGAATCTTACCCCGCCCAAGTTGAATTTAATATTTGAATTGAACTCATTCATCTTGCATCTACTTTATTCACATTTTATTCTTCCGAGATGACTCAGAGCCTCTAATCGATAAATATCAAAATTTTGGTCCTCTGCTTTTCATTTCATTTTTAAGAGAGTAAAATTTCGAAGATCTTCCTTTGAGACTTGAAACCTTTAGGCTTATTGGACTCTCTACTTCGTCTTATATCGAAATCATTTTAACTTATGCTTCGATATTTTTAGCACGAGATCCACGTGGCCTTTCTCTCGATTATTGTGCTCACTTTGCTTGTTTTCAAAATGACCCCCACTTCATTGTATTCACTTGGACGTCACTATCTTGGAGTCTCCTACAATGATTTAATTTACAAATTGGTTTCCAATATTTTCAATACAGGATTCCATCCACCTCACTCCTATTCGTTGAATATCATACTCCTTTTTCTAGGAAGATTATTTTAAATACAATAAAAGATTTCCTTCTAAGATTCCTATTTCTCTCTATATTGAGCTTCTTAATATCTCGTACCTGTGAGATATAACATTATTTTAATCTAATGGGAATTTTTCGAACTCATTCAGTTTAGCTCAATCATCGTGGTCATGTGGAGTCCTCATTTAATTACCTTTTTATGTCACGATACCTTATTCCATCCTGAATTCCATGTTACCATTGTGCTCGATACCTTAGATGTATTTTAAATTGTAATTTCAACAAACTTCCAAGAATTTATTCCCCGGGGTGACTAAGTGACCTTAGAGATATCCATTCTTCATGGTGTGTGCACATGGATCTTATTGTTGTGCCTTCGTTGGACATACATCCTCACATGTATAGTTGGGCATATATTTACTCTACAAGACAATATTCTTGGCTAATGAAAAGTTCATCATTTGTGGCTTACTCATATTTTTTCTTTTATTCTACTATCGAATGCCCATCTTCTTTTCTTTTGTCCTATGATATGCATCCTTCCTATGTATTCCGGGCATTCTTTAGAAAACACTATAGAAATACAACCATCTGGTAAGGAAATCTGGAACATGCTGCACATAAATGGATCATGGAAAATTTATGTTTGAATTCGCTTTTAGTTTTCTTATTTTTGGTATATCACTGGCATAATTATCATGCAAATATTCAAGCCCTCTCCATATACACATAAGTGCTACATAGGTGGGACTTGGTTGATTTATGAGATTTTATGAAAACCTTGGACTTGATATGAAATCTAAAAGACAAAGATAACAATTTTTGTTGCAATTCATAGAGAAGCACATCTTCATTTTCATTTATGATGAATTTTATTTACTTTAGATTCCTTGAACATGAATGATTATTTTCCTATTTTTACTACTCATTTTAATTTAGATTTAATAAATTATGATTTTGGGCCAATGAAAACTTCAAATAGTACAACTTCTTCATTCTTTGAATTCCAATCAAAAGAAGAGGTTATATTTTGTTGGATAAAATTGACATATTTCAGGTAAAATTAAACGCAATTTGTTAAATGGTCAGCCTCATATGCCCATTTTCATCCCTTTTCATTTCATTACAATTTTGTTTTAGTTTTGTTTTAGATTTTCTTATATAAACCTATGTTTTGCAGGACATCAAGAATTGTTTCACACCCCTACCAACTTAAATTTTGAACTCATTCTCCTTGTTGTTTTCTTTTGAGTTTTTGAAGAGAAGTTACGATGTTCAAAAAATCAGCTAATTTGGGGAGTCTCTAAACCTTTTATTTGTTTCACAAGGCTTGCTTATTAGGAAAATTGTTAGGGTGTTCTCATGCAAGTCTTTTTTTTAAGCTAAAAGTTTGAAAAAGAAATAAAATTCTCATTTGGCTTCATTTTACCTCATGACTGCTCACTTTACGATTTGAGAGCCTAGTTGATTATAACTCTGCAAGATAAAAAAAATTGAAATCTCAACATAAGATACACACACACACTTGTATTATTTTACTCTTTTCTTGAGACATTTTTATAGTCAGTCTTCTTGGGTTTTTCTTCTGAATTTGGTCTTTATTTCATTATTATTATCATTATTTGAAATTTTTAGAGTATGTTGATTTCTTTTTTCACTTTAGTTTGTATTTATTTCTCCTTTTTGCTATTGGTTATGGTTTTTTTTGGTGATACCGCTAAGATTTATTTTGAAGGAATTGTTTGTCACCCAATAGTTTTCTACATACATGGTAAATTTGTACTCTTCTTATTTCAATGGGCTTCATTTACCTTTTCAAGGGATATTTTTATAGAATTCTAAAGCCATCTTACCCAAAATATTTTCCAGGGAGGAACATGCATCCTTTCTATGTGATATATTTCATATTTTTCAGGAAAAGAACTGACCTTGATCTTATCTTAATGAATCTCTCCCATCCCTCCACTTAGTCATACATGTGTGTGCGGTCCTATGCAAAATAGATCACTAGGAGGAGAATATAATTTCTTGATATTTGTTGATGATTGCAAAAAATATACTTGGGTTTATTTCATGAGAAAGATGAGTGATATATTTGAATATTTCAAATATTTTAAAAACTTGGTTGAGAAGGAAACATGAAAATACATCAAGATCCTCCAGTTTGATCAAGGGTGAGAGGATACATTAGGATAATTTGTCAAATACTGCAAAGCCCATGGAATTGTACAAAATTTCACATTGCCACATACTCCACAATGGAATGGAGTAGCTAAATGGAAGAAAAAAACCTTAGTAGAATGTGCAAGGATCATGATGAAATGTAAATAAGTTACCACTTATTTTTTGGCAGAAGCTATTCATATTGTTGTTTATTTAAAAAATATAAGACCAACAAGAAATTTAAATAACAAGACTCTGTTTGAAGCTCTTTATGGTTATAAACAAGCAGTACGTCATCTAAGAATATTTGGAAGAAAAAAAATTTCTCATGTTCTGAAAGAAGATAACATAAAAATTGATGTCAAATATATCAAGTGTATTTTTATTAGTTATTTTTTTTATCATAAATCATATAATATGTTTGATCCTTCTACTGATAATTTTTTTCAGGCGTCGATGTTTTTTTTCATGAGCATGAAGTTAAAGTCCATAAACAAACAATTATGATGCATGGAATATTCCTCATGATTGTGATGATGTCATAGAAGAAGTTGATAATAAACAAGAGCATAAAAAAGAGGAAGAATCTAGTAATATTCACACCTTAGGAAGTGAAAGCACACCTAGAGGAGGAATAGAGTCACCACAAATAAAAATAAAGTATGAAAACAATGAACAACCAAGAAGTCTCTCTCGCCAAATTCAACCACTAGTAAAGTATAAAGACAATGCCTTGGTGACTAAAGTAATGAATGTACTAAATCCTTTTAACTTTAAAGAAGCTAATGACCATGTGAAAAATGGATAAATGCAATGAAGGAAGAATATTATTCTATTATAAAAAAAGATACATGGGAATTGACATAATACTTCAAGATAAAGTTCCCATAGGATGAAAATTTTTGTTCAAAACTAAATTTAACGTTGATGGAACTATTGATAAATATAAAGCTAGACTTGTAGCAAAGGCTTATTCACAAAAATAAGGGATAGATTATGAAGACAATTTTTCATCTATAGCTAAAATGAACACCATTAGAATCATGATTACATTGGAAACTAAACATAAATGGAAGTTAAATCAGATAAGTGTCAAATCAACATTTCTAAATGGAAAATGAAAAGAAGAAGTATATCTTGTTCAACCATAAGGTTTTGTAAAATAGGGAGAAGAGTGGCTTGTTTGCATATTAAAGAAAACATTACATGGACTCAAACAAGCACCCAGGTGTTGGTATGTGAAGATTGATAAATTATTCTCTCAAAAGGGTTTTATTCAAAGAAAAAGGGGATCGAGAGTCTCTATATCAAAATGGATGAAAAAGGACATATTATTTTGATTTTTATATATGTTGATGATCTTATCATAACAGGAAGTGCTACCAAGGTAATTGAAAAGATAAAAAATAGTGTACCAGGAATTTCAAATGAAGGATCTTGGAGAGATGCATTATTTTTTAGGCCTTGAAGTTTGGAGAGATAATGTTGAAACCTTTGTGACACAAAGAAAATACACACATGCATTAATTAAGAGATTTAATATGAATGGATGTAAGGAAACATCTACACCACTCGAACATAATTTTAAACTCAACAGCGATGATAAAACAAAAGAAAATGATGGCTCATTATATAGACAATTGGTGGTGATTCAGAGGAACCAAAATATGCTCAAAGTTTTGGAAAATGCTCAAAATTTAAAGTTCTCAAATGTAGATGAAACCAAGATCAATGTGTAGTTCTCGAAGCTTTGATTCCAACGAAACTTGAATGGGCGAAAACATACATCGTATGAAAAAGTTATGCAAGGCCAAAGTTCAAGTTCAAACAATTAAACTCGTCAAAGGTCAGTATTCGGTCAAGGGTCAACAGTTGGTCAAAAGATATGTGGCAATTTGATTGAGGCCATCACGAGGATGAATGGGAGTTAGACATGTCGCATTTGCAGAGTTTAACAATTGTTGGTTTCCAGTTGGTTGATTGTAGGCCAATCCTGTGGCACCATGTGGCTCACGCAAGAAAGGCCATATGGCTTCATTTTTTAGGTCAAAAATTTATTTTTTAACCTCCATGGATATCGAACCCTGAACATGCCAGCTAACTCTTCTCCACCTTATCGTTTAGGCAACATTATTTCTTGAGATATGATAGGCGCATATCTCGATTTATAGTTTATAAGATCCAGGATTGGGGAAAGAGATATGACGGTAGCCTGCCATATCCCAAGATATGATTAGCAGAGGAATTAATACAATATAACATTGTGGTGTGGTATGGGTGTGACGGTCACATCATACACAACAAACTCCACCCACAATTAAAATGTTTACGATATATTTGCCCAAAAATCATTCAAAAAATTACACTGAATGTGGATCGAACACTCGGCCTCCACCTTTTTAACCAATGCCCTCAACCAATCCACCTAGATGAGTTTTTTTGGATAATTTGCAGAACAAATTTCTTTTAACTTGCACACAACGAGTATTTTTTGCCTAATTTGGCCATTTATAGGCCAAATGGAGTATTTCAAAAGTTAAAACAAGAGTTTTGGGGCCTTCTTAATGCATTGGAGGAATTATTTTAATGATTTTGAGCTTAATAAAAGATGTAATAGATAATTTGAGCATCTTAATGAAGCGGTCACACTGTAAGTGGACCCAGAGATGTAGCTAAGGAGGGGTGAACCCCATTATCAACTTGTCTTCTTTTTCTTGCTTCTATTTTGAGTCTCCATTATTTTATTTTGCTACAAATGTTTATCAATTTTATGTGTTTTTTCAATTTCTATATGTTGCATAAAAATACATAAACTAAGCTACAATTCATTCAGTAATACCTTCATTTCATTTTTGGATCATATGGGAAGTCTGAATTAATCAACTAAAACCATAACATATATTGCATATTCAGTCAGCATACATAGTCAATTCATGGCTAAGCTACATGAAAGCCACTACAACGCAACTAAGAGAGTCATTAGATATTTGAAGGAGACTAAAAATTTTGACATTGAATATCTAATGATTTGAATGTTGAGTTGGCATTTTATTCAGATTCTCATTGGGCAGGAGATCCAAATGACAGGAAGTCCACCTCTAGTTATGCATTCAGTATTGGATCCAGTATTGTGTCATGGAGCAACAAGAAAAACCCAACTGATTGTGTGTCTTCAACTGAATTTGAGTATAAGGCCCTATGAAATGCAACCTGTGAAGCAATTTGGCTGAGAAAAATTCTTGAAGACATGGGATAAAAATAAGAAAGACCAACAATTATCAAGTGTGACAATAAAAGCTTTATCAAATTGGCAAACAACCGAGTCTATCATCCAAGATCAAAGCACATTGAGACAACATGATTTTGTACAAGAAAATATACAACCAAAGGAAATTAATTTGATCTACTGTAATACAAATAATAATGTGGCAGACATCTTTACTAAGCCTTTAGGAAAATACAAGTTTTTATAATGTAGAAATAAATTAGGTGTGATAAATAATTCATTTATCCATTAGAGAAGAGACTTAGAGTTAATGGACAAATATAATGTTCTCGATTATGCAAAACTCGTGATAATGTCCTAGATTGTATAGAACTAGAATCTTGAATGTTCTAAAGTATATTGAAATCATTGTGTTCACTATTAATTAAACAGATGACTTAATTTTAGCTAAGTAGATGTTATTTTTCTTTATAAGAAAACCCAATCATATATTGTGTAATCAATTTTAGGAATTGCTTTGTATTAATCAAATATTGTTTGTTTTATAAAAACCATAAGCTTTGTCTTAGTTAAAATAACCGCATATTAGCTTATTTTCTTTTTCTTTAAACTTTATAAATTCATCATCGTGTGACATAATTTTTTGAAAACATGCACTCTTGAATTAGAAGTTGCCCGTAAAGGTGCCAGAATACACCGAAGGTATAGAAGAACTGAAAAGATCCTCTCCCCAATATATGTTTATGAGTTTAGATAAACAGGAGCAAGTAATTGTGGAATTTAAGCCACGTAATGAGAGATTTTGTTTGGTGAATACATATTTATTAAATAATTTTCTTCTGTGTGGGGAGTTACACATATTCATATATCCATATGAAATGCATCACAAATCTGAACAACTTCGGCTATTCAAAAAATATGGAGATAAAACAAATCCATCTGGACAAACGAAATAAAATGCAATTCAAAAGCCAAATGTTACTTAATTGTTTTCATCGCTTTCATCATTCAAATGCTTCAAAAATGTCATCCTATCTTGACACACGTGAAATAAAAATTTAAAAAATTAGATCAAAAAATTCACTCCAAATGTTACTTAATTGTTTTAAATACTCACCGAAGTTCATTTAAATAAGCCAAATTACTATTTCCTTGATCAACATTCAAAAATCAAATGTATTCGTTTTTTATTCACCGCTCATGAGAGCACTAGACTGGAGCCATGACTACCTACGGAAGCAGCTCGATAACGGCCGCTAAGAGCAAGAGATAGGAGTCGTCTGTCACTACTAAGTGAAGGACTTCGATATTAGTAGTGCAATGTGAGTGTGTGGTGGGTGAGCAAAAGCTGGATAAGTATTACACACTTTTATTAAATTTTGATAGGTCTATAACTAATTTTTAATTTAGCCTAATTCAACCATAATCTTCTTTTGAAAGAAATGGCTAAAATATTTCTCATATCTTAAATTTTAACCATAAACAAGGACAGTGTTATTAAAAGACCTTTTCCTTTAAAAACCAATTTTCAATACGAAGACTCCATCGTGCATAAAAAAGAAACAATTCAAAAACGTCTTCACATCTAGTCAGCAATAAAGATGTATAAAATGAAGGTCTGGTCAGCAATCCGTTATCTTCATTAACAGAGGTTGGGTTGGTCATGTGGATAGAATGAAAAAGTCAAACATCGATCACAATTGTTGCCGTATGTAACAGTTCTATCATTCAAAAATTTATTTAAAACTTATTTTTAAATAAGTAAATAAATTTTAAATTTTAAAAAATAATAATCAAAATTTACCTTGAAAAAAAAACACTCTAGGGTTAAAAAAAATAAAAACTACGGTTTATGATTCAGTGTATGGAAGAGTAATCTATTCTGACAGTTTTTTTATTTTGATAATACCTTGGATATGAGGCGTTATTCTGATGGACTTTCTTGATTTTGATTATAACTTTAATATGAGGCAGGCGCCCTCATTATAGGTAAAGTAAAATGAGTCTTTCATTCTAAAACTCACCTGTCTCTTAATTTCCTCCAGCTGAAGTCCACGTCACTAACAAAATCCAGTCTACTGATGTGAAAGTGGGTTGCGACAAAAGATTGCAAATGTCTTTCGCTATCCACGTGAGATAATGATGCACAGCGTGGAGTTCGATTCAACGACGCTGGATCAAGACTGAATATTCCACGTTAACACATGGGGTTTGTGGAGTCCATAGATTAAAAGAGTCCAAGCACAATTTTTTTGACAAATAATAGGGTTTGTAATTGAATTAGTATAAATGTTGTGTAAACCTACGTAAGTGCCTTCCAGTCAAACCAATCCAGATTTGCCTCAGCCAATGTCAACCCCAATTTTATGTCATACTTTATATGCAAGCATTTCTTATAGTTGTCTGAGAACAATTTGTGTGACGAATAAAATGGGACGTTGAAGAATTATTTGAAACAGTAGTAAACTCGTATTTCTTTGACAAATAAAAAGGAGGTCAAAGAATCATTCCCAATCGAATTTGAGGTCTAGTTGATCAGAATGAAGTTTTTCAGGAAAAGCCAAAAGAAAATCAAGGAAAAAAATAAGATTAATACCAAGCTTTGTAAGGTTCGTATAAAGAGTTCAATAGATAGCTGAATTTTTTTAGATAGTGGAAGCACTCAACCCAATGCAATGAAAAGTTATAGAAGAGACTTGGTTTGTCCTAAAAATAGAAGAGACTTGGTTCTGGAATCTTAGATATGGAAAATCTAAAACTAGTTATATACATTTATAAGGACTTATTAAACTTAGTCCATTAGTGAAAGATTTTATTTTCTAGTATTTGTTGATGATTTTAGCAAGATATTTTGGATGCATTCTCTCAAAACAAATTAGAAATTTCATAAAATTAGAACAATTTAGAGTTGCAGAAGAAAATAAAATTATCAAATATTTGAGTGCTCAAATCAAATGGAGGAAATTATGACAAAGTAATTCACAATTTTCATCAAACAATGGGGAATTAAAATGAAGTTCACCAAAATATATATTCTACAACATAATAGAGTGGGTGAATGAAAGAATAAGACCATTATGAACACAAGGAGTATACTCAAAGTGTAAGATTCCAAACAATACAAATTTTGATAGATCTAAAACATCTTAGTGTTTTCATTTAATACAATCTTTCATCAAGAACCAGAACACAAGAAATGCAGCCATTTTATTTATATTATTTACTAAAAGGAAAATACATTCCCAGACCATAAAATCCTTCAAATGGCATGCACGGCTGCTTGACAATGACAAATATAAGAAATTGAAGCCCACTTGTGAATCCTAGATGGATCCACCATATAAACATCACCGCGGGGTTTTCGTCCCGAGATCAATGCTAGAACTGGCGAGACCAGGTTCTCAACCCAAACATAATAAGATAGATAATCCTAGAATGATCTAAATGCCTAGCTTCTCTCCCCTTTTATAGGCTTGATGGACTTTCTAGAGATCTTATTTTATTATTTTTCTCAGAAATCAACAAGAAATACCATGGGTCAATACCGTGGGAAAATACCACGGTAATTACCATGGTTCGATTCTATCCACTTTGACTAGATCAAGAAAGGGAATATTACAAATCCTCCTGCCCAAATATTGCTTGTCCTCAAGCGATCCACTTCTATCCACAACAGAAGCATTTGTACATTGATACCAGGATCCCACACAACTTGATGTATTGTTCCATCCCTCCATGTTGAATGGCCCTGAATGGATCCTCCAATACCTAGATCCTAAACAATCCTCTGACCAATCCCTCCCTCAATAGATTTACCTGGATCCCAAACAATCCTTTCGCCAATCCTTCCCCCAATGGATTCTCCTAGATCCCAATGCCACCTAAATCCTGAGACCTGTGGGTTATGGTACCATTTCAACCCTCCATCGCTTTCTGCACCAAGTGGTTCAAGCTGTAATTTTTCCTTGGCTATGGGTATCCTCCAAATAATCAACCCATTAATAGAATACCAACTCATAATCTCTTGGCAATCCATACTTGGGAAAGAATTAATATCTGCAAATCTACTATGTTGATGTTGTTCGATGCTCGATTCATGCTGCTTTACTTGGTTACCCAACATGATGTATTTGGAGAACTCTGCCCTAGTCTTCTCAATGTATAAAGGTGGGTTGTTGGTGTTGCAAGCCTTATCTATGTATTCCTGTAGAGCGCTTCTATGAGACTCCCAATTGTACTCCTCATGTCGCCTTGTGAGGGACTTGAGTTGTTCCTCAATACTAGTCAGCTTGGCCGATGATATGGCACATTTCCCTATGAGTTCCTCAATTTTTCTGTTCTCCTATAAGATAGTGTCTTGGACTGTCCAAAATCTTTGCTTCAATAACATAAGATATGTCTTGAAATGCATGATCATCTCCTGAAAATGCATGATCCTCTCCTCATTTGATTCTCCTTGGGTGTATTCACCCTGGACCTCTTCACATGTGAGGATCAATTGTCCATCCTCTTTGGTTGTCAAAAATGGATGTAGTGGTGGAATGTTGTCTATACCTGATTGCTCATACTCTTTATGGATGTCCTTCATTGTATTTATAGATTCAACTACCACATCATCAAGAGGAATTTCATCTTTCCTTTCATCATGTACTTTGTCAAGCTGACTGCTCAGCTTGTCCTGCAAGTTACTCTGAAGAACATGGTGTTGCTGCTTACCATTTGTACTTGTCTGCTCAGATCCTTCATATGTCCTCTCTTGAAAACTAGCAAACCCATCTATGGATGATTTTCCATGATCTAAAGAAGTCTCTAATTTTTCTATCCTTGTCGCCTCCTTATTATCTGGACATGAATGGTCAAGTGCCCAAACTCCCTTGCATACAAAGCATAAGCCTTTCCTCCTTACTTCATTCTTGCTGTCTCCAAAAATTTTTGTTCTAGTTCCTCCTTGGTTAACTTCTTTCTAAGTAGTTTGATGCTTTGTTTGATCAACCCCTCAGCTAGTTCATAAGCAGCAGGTGATGCAATTAGCTCCTTCCTCCAAATGGCCAACAATTTGGATCTCAATTGTTCGCAGATGGCCCTATATTCTCCTAAGATCAGAGACATGATCTTTTGCATGTCTATTTTGAAGAATTTTGGATGAGACGTTGTAATTCCATTGCAGAAGTAATGGAGCATCTAAAGGATTAAATCATCACACTCTAGATCCAGCATAAGCATACCAAATCTGAATTTCTCCATGCGTTCCAAAATTGTGTGCTTCTGGAAAAAAGTAAGAACGTTGGTGTTGTACAACCCTTGGAGTGCTTCTACCATTACCCGAAAATTCCTCCTCATGATGTCATCATTGTAGGGAAATAGCGGTGCTATTAACGCTATGATTTCACTAAGACAAGAGGCGACTGTGAGTCTAAACTTTTCACAAGAATTCTCTAAGAACCTAGGTTGTATCAAAGTAAGCATGGATGGCTTGAAGGCCCAGCTTGAACCTTCCCATTCTGATTTCTCTATCAAGCTCAAAGCCATATTTAATGTGTCTATCTCTAGGAGAATATCTTTTGACTTTGTACCCTGCAATTTGGATCCAAGATCAAAGAGACACTTACTTTTTATATCTTCCTTTTGGGTATCTTTTTACTGCTGAAGGATAACATGGACCTTTCAAGAGAAGGGTCTGTTGTTCTGCTCTTGCTTCTGATTTGTATGTTGTTGCTATCTTTGATCCACGAAAGTATTGTAGCCCAGAGAACTGACTGATATATCATTATGTTGATTCTTGTGGCGTTCCCAAAAATAAAATGACGACATCGAAATCCATGGATCTCAATACTTAGCTAATGAGAAACCTCGGAATGATCCCTGTCTAGAAATAACTTTCGAGCCTTTCAACAATGACCATATTTGCAAGAAAGATATGAATCTTCCATACACATGAATAAATATCATAGGTACATTTATAATATTCCATACACATGAATAAATATCATGGGTACATTTATTCATAAGAGGCCATATACAAGCTATAAATGATTTTGTCAATCATGCCTTCAAATATTTTCACAAATTTAACCCACATACTTATGAATGATTTTCCATTCACTTATGTTTCCCAATAAAATAATAAAAATCCAACTAGGGTGATAATATCATCAAAGTGAGAAATGCTGGCTAGGGTGGAAAACAAATTTCACCGAAGTTCCTTGCATAAAACTCTCAGGCTGGCAGGATGCACAGCTCTGATACCACTGTAAGATTCCAAAAAATAAAAAATTTGATAGATCTAAAACATCTTAGTGTTCTCATTTAATACAATCTTTCATCAGGAACCAGAACACAAGAAATGAAGCCATTTTATTTATATTATTCACTAAAAGTAAAATACATGCCCAGACCATAAAATCCTGCAAATGGCATGCACAGCTGCTTGACAATGAAAAATATAAGAAACTGAAGCCCACTTGTGAATCCTGGACGGATCCACCACATAAACATCACCAGGGGGTTTTCGTCCCGGGATCAATGCTAGAACTAGCCAGGCTAGGTTCTCAACTCAAACATAATAAGATAGATAATACCGGAATGATCTAAATGCCTAGCTTCTCTCCCCTTTTATAGGCTTGATGGACTTTCTAGAGACCTTATTTTATTATTTTTCTCGGAGACCAATAAGAAATACCATGGGTCAATAGCATGGCAAAATACCACGATAAGTACCATGGATCGATTCTATCCACTTTGACTAGATCAAGAAAGGGAATATTACACAAAGCTAGGAATTTGTCCAATATTTTTTAGGAACTTGTTTATTCTATATATTGAAGAAATATTTGCTAGCATGTCAATGAAGGATATTAATATTCTTTAGTGTTCTATGGTTGGATATTTTAGGTTTATATGAAAGTAGATTATCTCACCTTTAGTAACCCTCACCTATGCTCAATAACCATCTCAAATGGTTTACTCACTCATTGAAACCCACTTAATTGGTTGAACCACTTCTATTGATTATGTAACATTCTTAGGAGAAGCAAAAAATAGTGTGAATGTTAAAGTGCCTCAGGAAGCATGAAGGGGCACAAAATCAAGTGTCTCTCATTTCAATGTCTTTAGCTTTATTAGCTATGCATATATCCCAAAAGAGTTAAGGAGTATACTTGACAATAGGAGTGAAAAATGCATTTTCATTAGATAAAGTAAATAGTCCAAATCCTATAAATTGTATAATCCGTATGGTAATTTATTGTGGTAATGAGAGATATAAAATTATTAAAGGAAAAATCTAAGAATGATCAAGAAAATGAAACAATAGATGGTATAAATCCATCTCTCTAAATGTATGAATAGGTGGAAGGTTTAGGGACACAAGTCTCTCCGCCAAGATTTCCAATATTATAGGTGTAAAAATAAGAAGATATTTATACTTCCAACAAAGACTTCAAGACTTAACATATTCAATGAGAAATGAAAGAAACAACTTATTTCTTCAATAGTGATTCAAAATATTCAATGAGAAATCAAATAACGAGCTTAATGGAAATATAAGAGCAACATGATGACATGGATCAACAAATTAACTTTACCTTGTTATCCTACCATTCTACTTAATTTGGAAAGGAAGTGAAATAAGAGCATTGGATACATGCCACGAGTCTCCCAAAAACTCTCGATGGAATTTTGGAAAAATAATTTTGAGATAGTACAATTAAATATAAATAATGGTACACAAGTTCCAAAGACAACTCACTTAAAAATAATGATTTTGTTAGTGATATTAATTATCTAACAACACTTCAATAAAATTTTGATCTACTAAGATTTTAAGAAACAATCCATTGTCTTTATATCTTCCATAGTAGTTAAATGTATAACAAATACTATAACATTGTACCATGTATATACAATGGCTAAGAATACCTTTAAAATATCTTGCACATGTAGTAGATAGGTGACTAACTTCTTCATTTTTTTAAACAAAAATTTAACAATTAGTTTTATGTCTTCCATAGTAGTTAAATATATAACAAATACTATAACATTGTACATATATATACTATGGCTAAGAATACCTTTGAAATATCTTGCACGTGTAGATAGGTGACTAACTTTTATTTTTTTTAACAAAAATTTAACAATTACTTTTTCAAATAACCACTTGTTTCAATTGGATATCACTTTATTCCAATTGCAACTCTCTCATAGTTCAGGAGTACCATTTTGAAACATTTTGGCAAACATCAGTTTGTATAAACATCAGCATTACAATATACATTTGTGAAATAAATGAATACCGGCGGACTACATCGTATTTTAGCCATAGAAGAAGAGAATGCCAAGCATAGCGTGCAGTCTCTTCTCCGAGATGTTCATAAATCTCCAAGCGGCCCGTCGGTTTCGGCGATAGTATACAGACTTGGCTTCCATGGAGAATGCCGAGAGCCACCCTCAATTAAGGGAGGCAGCATTAGATTTTCCCTCACGATGTTGACATTATTGGCCGAAAGGAATGAAGCGACGTCTTCTTTTCTCAGTCGAAGCTTCACACGCAAAGTGGATCCGTCGGTGGAGTGGGAAGAAGAAACAATCGTGACGCCACCTCTATTAATCTTATTAACCGCACAATCTGCTTCTTCTTGTTTTAGTGAATCTCTGCTTTTTATTGAATCTCTGCCTTTGTCTGTAGAAGACGGTGGCTGTAACGGCCTGGAACTGGCGATTTGGATGCTATGATGAGAAGCAGTTCTTGCAAAGGGCCCTCTGTTGCTATCGCTGTTGTAATTGAAAAGTTCATCCTGTGGTGAAGGGATGAGATAATAGAGAGAACCAGCTAAAAGTTCTGTCCTTTCGGGAAGGGGTCGAGTGAAACTGCCAATCCTAAGTGGAGAACCAGCGGGTGCCGCAAATATGCCATGATTCGGATAATCGATGAGTATTTGCTTGACAGAAAGAGGACTCCGCAGCTTCATCACCGATCCGTCGGCTTTCATGATCTTTATCCGTCGACCATGACGGTGAACAACTCCTCGCAGTAGCATGTTACCCATTCTGTATATGTGTGCACAGCAGAGATCCAGAGAAGCCTTTAGTTGTATATATGCGCACAGAAGAGATCGAGAAAAGCCTTTCCTCGTATATATGTGTAGAGAAGAGATCCAGAGAAGTCGAGAGTTCAAACTGAGAAACTTATGCTATTCTAATTCTATTCTCCGCTATCGTCTTCGTAGTTAATAGCATATGGACAACTATTAGCTCTATTTATACAGAGAACAGAGAACATTGTCAGGTGGATTAATTTGACAACGAATAACCATTAATCCACGTAATTCCGTGAAGTCCGTGTTCAAAAAAAGCGTTCCCTCAATTCCTTTACGTTACCAACCCACGTGTGCGTTAACGTGGAAAGTTGACTGTTGGTTCGACCTCAATGCATCCCATCACTTTCACACCGGAGAACGAAACTCATAACATCAGACAAGGGATAATGACGTGGAATTTGGGGCAGCTGGATTTCGCTGACGTAGAATTTCTCCTCCCTGCAGACAATTCAAAGATGGTCTACATTTATTCATCTTCTAAATTCTAATACACTAGATTAGAGGAAAACTCGTAATAATTGGCAGGGCATCATTATCACACGTCATACGTCACATTTTATTTATCTAAAGTTTGCATAAAACTCTCTGAAAAGATAAATAGCAACATGAGCATAGTGAAAGAGGAAAGCAAAAATAAAAAATTCGAGAAGAAAAAGAGCAAGAGCTGAAAAAACGCTCCCGTCAAAAGTAAGTTGCTAGGTAGTCAGTGAAGGAAGGCCAAAACTAAAAGGATTTTTTCCTTCATCTCAAAGACAAAGCACCCCAGAAATTTATCTTTTTTTTCACCCCAGAAATTTATCAAGCGGCGTTATTAGCGCACAAAAGGTTCTGGAGGGACGTTATACCGCAGCTCAACAATTTTAAGTTGCTGCGAAGTCACCAATTTTGAATCCACGTTACCTCACCAAGCAATTTTGAATCCACGTTAACCTCGCAGTGCCTCGATTATTTTTGAAAAGTCAAAAAGGCTGCGAAAATTTTCAATTTTAGGAGTGAAATGAATTTTGGAGTTTAAAATCATTAGTGAATCTTATTAATTCTTAATATGAAAATTATGAAATATTTATTAATATAATTAAGTGATGTATTTGTAAAATTATTTAAATTTATAACAATTTTATATATATTAATCTTTAAAATTTTTCATAATTCACATATAGTTTTTAAAAAAGCACTATGATATGATTTGCCAAAAAAATTAAATGCTATGATATGCCAAACAATCATATTGTTTATAATGCTCATATATAGTTAAAAAAAATTCCCTTGTTAGAGTTCTTAGTTTTTTTTTTTTAAAGGACAAAGGTTTCTTTAAAAAAATCAATATTTAAAGGACAAAGGTTTCTTTAAAAAAATCAATATTCAAATTTATTTTTTTGAAGAGGGCTTATTTAAAAAATCAAAAGGGTTTTTTTAGATAAATTGCAATATTTTTCTTTTAAGATAGTTTATAAAAGCTTTTACAAAATCATTGTGTTTGTAGAGAAATTGTAAACCTATTTGTTTGTGGAAGCTGACCAACAGAGAAGCACCACAAAAGATGTCTGTAAATTGACTTACGTGTTGAGGCATGGTCAGACAGAGCCCAACAAATGGGAAAATCCAAGTGGCAAAGAATGTTGAAGAATCAACTAGAGATGTGTGAAGCTTTTTTGAAAGAATTAGAAGTGAAGAGGAAAAAGAACGCCTTTGCATTGAAATGCTTAAAAGAATTTGTAGATGACATCATTGTTCCCTTGATTTAATATTCCAAGACAACCAAGGAAGCATGGGATAATCTTCAGAGGAGTTTTGGTGTAAGGGGGAACATTGAAGTTAGAGATGAATCTGGATATATAGCAACAAATCTACAACGAGATGAAAAGTTTGTTGAATCCCACTATGTCCAGTCACATGTGGATGATGTCTATGAAAAATTTGCAGAAGAAGCAGAGAAGGAGCACATAGTTTCTCGTGAATCCCACTGTGTCTTGGTGAATCCAACAACAAAGCTTGTTGATGATAACTTGGTGAATCCAATAATGGATCTTGTTGATGACATTGAAACTGCCATTGGAGCAGTCAATAGTATGGTGAATCCAACAATCAATATAACTGATGTGAACTTTGATGAAGAATTGTTGAATAAACATAAATGGTTGCAGATATTGCAAAAAAAAACATCATATATATATGATGCTATTCAGTGAGAAAATCCCACTTGATTCAGTGCAAGACATTCTATCTGCAAGAACACAGGTTAAAACAGAAGTGGAAGAGATAGAGACAAATACAAAGATAAAGGCAGAAGCAAAGAAGGAAACCCACTAAGAGAAAACAGAGATAGAGGTAGAGGCAAAGAAGGAAGTACAACAAAAGAAAGATATCATTTCAGAGAAGAAGTAATAGAACCAATGTGGTTCTGCATATATTTTTACACTTACCCTTGATTTTCAATGTGTAGTTAAGCGAGATGATTATGAAGAAGAATTAAGATTCCTTGAAACATGTTTTGAAACACCATGTCTAGATCAGGTCTACATAGAAGCTGCAGAAATAAATGTTGAAGACATCATGCATGATGAACACTGTAGGTCCTCATTTTTTATCGAATTTTTCTTATTAAAGCCACCTGATTTCCATCACTTTCCACTTTATACCATCCACATTTGACCAATTTTGACCTTATTATGAATATTCAAGAAAATAAATTATGTTTTTCAAATTTTAGAATTTTTTGTAAAAATTGGGTTTTAAGTGCATTTTTGGACAGAACTGAAAATTTCTGTAATTGCTTCATTTAAGTCATACTTGCAGGACACATGGGCACGAGTTGATCACATATTTTGAAATATTTGGAACTAAGGATGGATGTGTACCTATGGGTTCAGTCAAAGCAGACTAAAACAGGCCCAGTCAAAGCTGGTCAAACATGACATGTTTTTCACGAATCCCTAGAAAATAGGGTAGAAATAGTAGATTTTGGGATTTTCCAGATTTGATGTAACTAATCGGATGGATTCGAATTATATGGATGGGATTAGATAAGATAAGGCTATTAGAGACATACTAGAATAGTTTGTTTATTATTTATCTTTTTGCTTGATCGAGTTTCAGTAGTTGAGAAGTACTCTCAATGTGCGAAGCAAGGGTAGAGGGCCCCCACACCGAGCTAAGTGCACTTTCTCGTTAATTTAGTTGCAATTTCCTGAACTAGTTTTGTTTCGTGTTTAATAAGTTAATTAGACGTATGATGATATGTAATGGTTTCTGATGAATCTTAATCTTAATTCTAATCTACATATGAAGGGCCAAACTAGTGTTAAGTTAAACCCTCCTATCTGATTAGAGGTTAGAAACTCGAATTCATTTTTCTTTCTTTTAAGTGATTTTCTAAATTTCCAGTTTTCTAACAATGGCATTAATGATGAATGAATTTATAATGAAGGACAACAAGGACCTCCTTAGTTAGGATCCTATTCTTCTTTTATGCATCATGAGCTATTGTTCATTAGCGGTTTTGATTTATGTTCATGAAGTAGTATTGTAGAGAAGGTCAAACAAGTTCTCCTAAGTTAGGAGCTTCTTCGTTTTCTTATTACATAATTGAATTAGAAATTATTTAGTTAAATTTTATATTTGTAATATGCATTTCCTTTAAATTCAATAATTCATCTTCTAAACTTGGCTGTAGTTGAAATCCATATATTTTGGAGATGCTTCTAACTTCTACAAATGCAGATTCTCTATAAAATACTTGTGTTGGTTTACCCAATAAACGGACGCAACATTTTTGGCGCCGTTGTCAGGGAAGAATACTTCAACATAGTAATTTAGGAGGATAAAAAAAAAAAAACTACAAAAACCTAGTATTTCTTTGAGTTAAGTTTTCTTATGCCTAGATATAGAGTTTAGAAGGGTAGATTCATTAAACAAAACCCCCAACAAAATATAACAAAAAAAGAAATAACTGCCAAATCCATTTGCAATACAAGATCTAAAAAAACATGATGTTAAAGAAGCCATTTAGAGAAGGAGGGTATGCCACCACAACGATCTTCTTAAATCCTTGTCCAGAATTTAGAGTGATCACAAGGGATAAATCTTCATTTCAGAAGTTATAGATAAAAATGACACTGAAATGAAAAGAAGGAGTTGCAGCTCACAGGTGAGTACTGCACCTGGAGACTGCACCCAAAACTGAGAGAACACTCAGAGTTTACTCTACATTCATGAATGAGGAATTACATCATTAAGTACAACACTAGGAATTAGGAGTTTGTTTCCAACTTCCTAATTCCTAGTGTTGTACTTAATGATGTAATTCCTCATTCATGAATGTAGAGTAAACTCTGAGTGTTCTCTCAGTTTTGGGTGCAGTCTCCAGGTGCAGTACTCACCTGTGAGCTGCAACTCCTTCTTTTCATTTCAGTGTCATTTTTATCTTGGTATCAGAGCTCAGAGTAGGGACAGCCTTTTTTTTAGGATGCATCATTGATTACAGAACTGTAGTGGCGGAAGAGCTTATAGAAGTTTTTTTTTCGTAGATTCAGGTGGACTGCAGTAACACCTGAAGGATAGGTCTCAGATGACTGATCATCTCTGAGCAGAAGAAAAGGTTGGCGCGGATTTTTTGTTAACAGTCGCGCCATTGGCGCGGTTTTTAATACGAACAGTCGCGCCAACGCGCCAAAATTCGCGGGTGGCGCGGAGGTACACTCTACATTCATGAATGAGGAATTACATCATTAAGTACAACACTAGGAATTAGGAAGTTGGAAACAAACTCCTAAATTGTAGGAACTAATCCTAAACTAAGGAGATACGTTACAACTTGTGTAACCATTTCTCCATTAATATAAAATAATATTAATTATTTTCAACTCCCCCTCTTAATGGAGAAAGGATTATCCTGAACTCCTAGCATCCTTCTAAACAATTCAAACTTTACACGCCCAAGAGGCTTAGTAAATATATCAGCCATATTGTCACTAGTTTTACAATATTCAACAAGTATCTCTTTTGACTGTAGTTTCTCTCGAACAAAATGGAACTGAGTGTCGATGTGCTTGGTATTTTTATGAAAAATTGGATTGTATGCTAGCTTGATGGTACTCTGGTTGTCAGTTTTAATGATAGTTGATTCTTTCTGTTCTTCTCCTGCATCGTTGAGAAGTCTTCTCAACCAGATAGCTTCACATGTGGCTGCACACAATGCTTGGTACTCAGATTCACATGAAGATAAGGCTACAGTGCTTTGCTTTTTACTACTCCATGCGATGACCTCGGATCCAATGCTGAAAGCGTAACCTGTGATAGACCTTCGATCATCCAAGTTACCTGCCCAATCTGAATCTGAAAAACCTGCTAGAGTAACATCAGAAGTGTCAGTGTACAAAATACCATAATTACTAGTACTACTAAGATACCTCAACACACTTTTTGCTGCGACCCAGTGACTTTCGAGTGGTTTCGACATGAAATGGCTCAACATACTAACAGAGTATGCCAAATCTGGTCTAGTTGTAGTGAGATATATCAAACTGCCAACTAGCTGTCTATACATAGTGGCATCCACCTCTTTAGTGCCATCGTCACTGCTCAACTTTAAGTTCTGTTGCAATGGTGTTGCTGCTGATCTGCACTGCTCCATTCTGAACCTTTCCAGCAAGCTTCTGGCATACTTCCCTTGTGTAAGAAAGGTCTGTCCAGAATCTTTCCATACCTCCAATCCCAAGAAGTAATGTAGATTTCCGAGATCTTTCATCTCAAACACTTGTGACATCTGTTGTTTGCTTTCTTTGATCAGATTGTTAGCATCCCCTGTTATGATCATATCATCTACATACAAAGAAATCAAAATGATTTGCCTCTGTTTATTAAACTTGGTATACAGATTTGGATCATTCAAGCTCCTATGAAAGCCATGCTGTACAAAAAATGAGTCAATCTTCTCATACCATGACCTGGGTGCCTGTTTTAAACCATAAAGTGCCTTTTTCAATTTACACACAAGATGTTCCTGCCCCTTTTTCACAAAACCTTCAGGTTGAACTAAATAAATTTCTTCTTTCAAGTCACCATTCAGAAATGCAGACTTAACATCTAGCTGGTGTAGCTGCCATTTATGTTTTGTTGCTAAGGAAATTAGCATTCTAATGGTATTTAATTTGGCTACAGGAGCAAAGGTGTCATCAAAATCTATTCCCTCTTGCTGTGAGTAACCCTTTGCTACCAGTCTAGCTTTAAGTTTTTCTATACTCCCATCTGCATTTATTTTAGGTTTGTACATCCATTTTCATCCTATGGGGGTTTTACCTTCAGGCAATTCAACCAAATCCCAAGTATGGTTTCTGTTTATTGATTCTATTTCCTCATGCATTGCAGCCTTCCATTCATCAAATTTACTTGCTTCCTCATAATTTGCAGGTTCTACAATGTTTAAAATCTTTGACATTAATGCATAGTCTTTCAATTTAGATGGTAATTGAGTCTTCCTACTTGATCTCCTTGGTAGGGGACTTACCTCAAATCTGTCTATTTCAGCCTTCTACGGGCTTGCATCATTGATTACATTACCTGTTACTTCTTCTTCTTGTTTCTGCTCCTGCACTTCATCATCCTCACTGTTTTCTTCCATTAGCAATGGAATGTGCCAATCACTGTTAGATTCATCCTTTCCTTCTTCAACCTGTTCATGAAATATGACATCTCTACTTGCAAAAACCTTATGAGTCACAGGATTAAATAACTTATATGCCTTGAACTCAGTGCCATATCCAACAAAAATACATTTCAAGGCTTTTGATCTAACTTCTTCCTATCTCCCTTAGGTATATGAGCATAAGCTTTTGACCCAAATATTCTTAAATGACTCACTGCTGGTTTGAATCCAAACAATGCCTCAAAAGGGGTTTTGAAGCCTAGACATTTAGTAGGACTCCTATTCTTTAAGTAGACAGCAGTGTTAATAGCTTCTGCCCAAAAACCATTTGAAAGACCCTTACCTTGAAGCATGCTCCTTGCGCACTCCACAAGAGTTCTGTTCTTTCGTTCTGCCACTCCATTCTGCTGAGGAGTGTGGGGCACTGTGAACTGTTGAATAATCCCATGCTTCTTGTAGAAATTCATGAATTCTCCCAACCTGTATTCTCCCCCTTGATCTGAGCGGAGAATTTTTATCCTTTTTCCTGTCTGGTTTTCTACCATAGATTTAAACTCTTTAAAATACTGAAAGGTCTGACTCTTTTTACTTAGAAAGTATATCCATGAGAATCTAGTGCAATCATCTGTAAATAAGAGAAAATAATATGCACCTCCTAATGACCTAGTCTGCATAGGTCCGCATATATCAGTATGCACCAGTTCTAAGACATCTCTTTCTTTTCCATTAACATGCAAAGGGACCTCTTCTCTATGCATTTTCCCTAATGCACATCCATCACAATCCAACTTAACATTATGGAAAACAGGGAGTCCATCAACCATACCTTTTCTCTGAAGTAAGATGAGGTCTTGCAGATTAAGATGGCCAAATCTCTGATGCCAGAGATCTTCAGCTATCGATCTAGTTGCAACCATTGCTTGCTTTGTCATACTTTTCACGTCTAACCTGTACAAGCTCCCCACGCGCACTCCTGTTGCAACTGTTTCCATCTGGTTATCCTTTATGACATAGTTAGTCTTAAAGAATTGAACTTGCATGTCCTGATCAGTAATCATTGAGACAGAGATCAAATTTTTCTTAATTCCGGGCACATACAATACATTTTTAAGGTGTCTAATGTTACCGCTAGGTAATTTTACCAGAATGTCACCATATCCTTTGATCTCATATCCACTATCATCCCCTAAATAAATTTTTGACCCACATGAAGTTTCTTCAAGACATTCAAACCAATCCTTCTTACCTATCATATGTGAGGATGCACCAGAGTTGACATACCATATGTCGTCCTCATCTCCCTTTGAAGCTGAAAGAGCACAATCAGCTGTAAATAGTCGAAGTTCGTGGCTATGATCCTCATCTTCCTCAACGAAGTATCCTTTGTGCTTTCTCTGTTTATTTCTTGCTTCGTCTGCCTGCCTCTTATAACATTCTTTAATCTGATGACCGGGTTTTCCACAGTAAAAACATTTCTTGCTGGGAAAATTGTTAGCAGACATACCTTTAAATGGTCTCTTTTGAAACGTGTTGGCTCCTTCCTGTTGTTGCTGCTGCTGCTCTGGCTATTGTTGCTGTTGTGGCTGCTTCCCTCTATATTGCCGCCTTTTCGCCATCAGAGCAAGATCATTGCTCTGTGATTTCAGATTTTGTCGTCGCTCTTCTTCCTGTAGCAGAATCCCTGTTAGCTCTTCAAACGCAGGGGCTTTCTCCCTTTCTGCCAGTCCAGTGATGAACATCTGATATTCATCTGTCATTCCATTCAACGTGATCATGACCAGATCCGAATCAGAAACTTTCTCTCCGATATCTCCCAATCTGTCCTTCAGGTCTTTGACTCTCGCAATGAATCCAGCAGCGGACTCATTCTCCTCCATGTTCATCGCAAACAAATTTCCTTTCAGTGACAAGACATGGTTTGTATTCTGCGTCTGGTATAGGTTTTTAATCATCGTCCAAATTTCAATGGCCAATTTACAGTCTCTAATATGAGGGATAATATTGTCCTTGACGGACATCTTTAATATGACCTTTGCTTTTGTCTCGCTTTTATCCCAGTCTTGTTCTTGTGCAGCTGATCCTGGTCTCAGCTCACTTCCTGTAACGATCGACCACGCATTTGCGCTTTCAAGTAAAGTCTGTATCTTGAATTTCCAGTTGGAGAAATTCAATCCATTGAGTTTTCCAGACTTGTGGAGATACGATTCTATACTGTTATTCATATTGGACTGATAAAATTTCTGATCCTTTGATGAATAATTCTACCCAACTAAATAATTGCAGGACACACTAAAAAAAAATCACCACATACCAGATCCTGACCACTGTTTTCCAAAAAAATTGTACCTTCAATGTGCCACCACCGGGCAAGTCCGATCTGCTGCCACCGAGAAAATCAGGAACTTCAATGCGCCGCCACCGGGCAAGTCCGATCTATTGCCACCGAAAAAATCAAGAACTTCAATATGCCACCACCGGGCAAGTCCGATCTGCCACCACCGGGCGAATTCAGAACTTCAATGTGCCACCACCGGGCAGGGCCGATCTGCCAAAAAAAAAAATTGCAGACCTTCCCAAAGAGAAAGAGGCTGGCACTTCTTTGATGCGAAAAATCCGCGCCCAAATCAAAATGCGTTCGAGTCCCAGCCCTGGCGCGAATTTTGCATGTACTTCCATGCCAATAGCGTATTTTGGCGCGTTGGCGCGCTTATCTCCCTCAAACTCACGCCAATGGTGCGACTGTTCGCGAAAAAACCGCGCCAATCCTTTCTCCTGCTCAGAGATGATTAGTCATCTGAGACCTGTGTTTCAGATGTTGCTGTAGTCCACCTGAATCTACGAAAACTTCTGTAAGCTCTTCCGCCACTACAGTTCTGTAATCAATGATGCATCCTAAAAAAAATAAGGCTATCCCTACTCTTTGCTCTGATACCAAGATAAAAAATGACACTGAATTGAAAAAGAAGGAGTTGCAGCTCACAGGTGAGTACTGCACCTGGAGACTACACTCAGACAGAGAGAACACTCTGAGTTTACTCTACATTCATGAATGAGGCATTACATCATTAAGTACATCACTAGGAATTAGGAAGTTGCAAACAAACTCCTAAATTGTAGGAACTAATCCTAAACTAAGGAGATACGTTACAACTTGTGTAACCATTTCTCCATTAATATAAAATAATATTAATTATTTTCAACTGTTATAAGAGGAACAAAGCATCCATGAAGAGGATCCACGAGAAGAAAAAATAGAGTATTCTTCTAGTTATCTTTATAAGGAGGTGAACGAGTCATGGATCACATGCGATGAAGATAAAAAATTAGAACCCGAAATTGAAGAATTTCTAGCATGTATATCGCAAGATACCTTGTGCATTCAAGATTTTGAACAAGTTCTACATGAAGAGCTTTGTGATATGACAAATAAAGAGAGCCAAGCAAACAAAGATAATCTTAAAACTTGGTTTCAACTAATCATTAAATCACAACACCACTCCATTTTTCAATATTCCTTAGCATCAAATATTTATGATCAAATAATGTTTCATGTCCAAGCATTCATTAAAGTATATTTTTCAAACATGGATATGAGTTTATTTATGATCTTGCTACGCAAATTGAAGAATTTCTAGCATGTATATCGCAAGATACCTTGCACATTCAAGATTTTGAACAAGTGCTACATGAAGAGCTTTGTGATATGACAAATAAAGAGAGCCAAGCAAACAAAGATCATCTTAAAACTTGGTTTCAACTAATCATTAAATCACAACACCACTCCATTTTTCAATATTCCTTAGCATCAAATATTTATGATCAAATAATGTTTCATGTCCAAGCATTCATTAAAGTATATTTTTCAAACATGGATATGAGTTTACTTATGATCTTGCTACGCAACTAGATGCACTAGAAATTCTCTTATACTTGAGAGAATGAATTTTTTTATACAATAGAGTAGGATAGAATAAAATAAAATAAATAAATGGGTGACATGAGTTCACAATAAGACCTTTGGTTTAAACTCTCATGAATAAATCTTCATGTAATTGTTTAATACTCATTTGAAAGGATTTCATAACAAAATGCATTAAGGACAATATTATTTTGGCTAACTGTATAGGATCATTTTTAAAAGCAAGGTATATCTTCAAATTTCGTTTTTAAATTCATTTTGAATTTTTAAATTTGGATCACAAATAAAAAAATGATCAAAATAAACACTAGATTTCAATAAAACTTTTAAGGACAAAGTTAGTACATCATTGATTTGAGGGTCCTAATGGAAACATTTTTACTTGATATTCATAGGGAAGATATACCTTGGAGTATAGTTTCCAAATAAATTTGAGTCACCTCAATCCGACATCATATGAAAAATATATGCTCAAAATACTAACTATTTGTCGAAAAAATTCTGCATGGTGACAATTCCATGTCTCCACTATTCATTTGCATATTTGACATACTAAAACATCTTCTTTTCAAAACCTGTTTCTAAGGGAGATAGATATTGAAGTCTAGTTTATGATGCAGTTTCAATCATCTCATTTGAAGTCCAGGTGAAATTGTTATTCCACATTTAGTGACTGCATGCCTTAAACTCAACATAGTCAAACTTTGCCTCCTAGGTCTGTTCATCACCCATTTTGTGATATCAAACCTAATGATTTTAAAAACCAGTTTCTACTGTATAGACAAAAACGAATCTACTTTTATCTCCAATTTTAATCACATTGATCTGATCTTTAAGGAAGACGCTACACTCTAAATAGTGACTGTTGGTCTAGTAAAAAATTCACAAGAGGCTCTATCAAACATACTACTTCTCATCATTTTTTGTATATCATTTTAAACCATTTTGAAAACCTGTTTATACTAGAGATAGCCATATTAATTCACATTAACTTGGCTTTGGTATCTCTCTAATTGGACATAAAATGAAGATTTTGTGACCAAAGTACCGCTAGGAGGTTTAGGTTGGCCACCATTCCTCAAGGGGTAAACACATGCATTTTCTTTGTATATCATATTTGGACTTGTTTTCAAGAATTTCTTATAAGTATTTTACATATTACTTGGAAGAAGAGAAACTATACATGTCTCTTCCTCCATCATCTAATATTTTATTGCAGGCAGATGCTATGTTTTTGCAGGTTATAAGAAGATTTAAGAGGTGACTCCATGGACAAAGGACTTTTCAAAGTCAATTTAAAAAAAAAAAGTCATATTTCAGAATATGAGTACAAATTTTCAAGTCAAAGAAAAGTGAAAATTCACCTGATGTTGAGTTCATCCAATGAAACTCAAACTTAAGAAGCTTGCTTTCAGTGGCTGACCAACAACACCAACAACCCTACAAGAGGATCAAGATCGAGGAAAAAAATATGAAGCTAATAAAAAGAAGAAGAAGTCAAGTTTTACCATGACAAGCCACATCCAATGTAAAAAAAAGGGCTTTCATAAGACATATTGTTCATGATGTCATTCATCTACCATATTATAGGTTAAGTTCCGCAATCATGCATGTTGAAGTCCAGACCTATTTTCTATCTATCAATCCATATACTCTTAGATGATGACTTCAACCTATCTTACTTTCATAATAACTCTAGATACTTTCCGACTCCATTATGCCCCACCTCCATCCAGAAAAGAAAAGGAAAAAAATAGACAAAGATAAAAAAAAATAATAAAAGAGTTTGGTTGTGAAAATCCTGGAAACTGGCACAATACAAACTTAAATTCATATCGGAAAACCAAACTTTCTTTACCAATATGAATTCTCTATTTTGTTTTATTTTTACTTCAATATGATTTAACAGAGTTAATCCTCCAAAACATGTAAGACTTGAGGACAAGTCTTAACATCAACAAGGGAGAAGTTCGTAATAAAACTATGCAAATAGTTTGAGCAGTTGTATTGTAGAAGGAACCTGAATTGCATGACATAAGGGACCTAATACATCATTGAAAATATTATGTAGAAGGGACCTGAGATATCATTGAAAATATTATGTAGAAGGGACCTGAATTATATGAAAGAAGAAACTTGAAACATTTTTGAAAATTACATGTCAGAAGGGACTTGAAACATTCTTTATAATATCACTACAGAAGGGACTTGAACAACATCAACATTCAAAGCTCCTGAATCAGTATCAGATGTGCAAACATGAAAGAAGAAATAAGTCTTAACATTTCAATATCTCCTGGAAGAACCATCGATTATGATAATGAAGACATTGTCAACCATCGACCAGTATTTTGACCAGAGGAAATCATTGAATAGTATTGACAATTAAGCTATTTACAGGAGTACAAGTACAGTAAGTAAAAAAAATATTGTTCTTAAAATTTCGATTTTTTTTTAAATTTCTAGAAATTGTTAAGACTAATTTAGCTTGATATGCATTACATTACATTTTACCTATATCCTACGTACATTTCAAAACACTACCTTCATTATCATACCCATCATAATCATATTCATTATAATCATATTCCTATTCATTAGCCCTTTCCTACATTTACCTTCATACATTAACCATCATTCCATATACCATCACATTAATCCTAATCATTTTTTAAGCATTTGGTCAAAGATTGAGGCTCGGTGTTCTTTTCCCATAAGGATTTTTTTTTCTTGCCTACAAAACCATACAAAGTTAGTGTCATAATGAGAATTATTTAATTTTAAAATGACCTATCCTATGGTCATTTTAAAATAAATTAAGAATAATGCATATAAATGACAAAACCTAAAGTATGACATAAGAGATCAATATGTAAATATGTGATTGAAAAGTGTGAAAATGCTAACATAATGAAATGCAATATGCAAACATGTGAGATAGTGAATGAAATGACATGAGAATTATTACACAAAGGTGGACATGCATGAGGCTACGAATAAAGAAAAGGTGGATATAAAATGAAATGCATGAGGCTATGAATGCAAAACAAAGACATGCAAACAAATTAATGATGCAATGAATAAAAAATCCATCTACAAGGAAGTGGGTAATGCAAAAATAATGGTGACAAGACATGCAAAGTTCACGGTATTCAAACTATAATTTCATCCAGATAAGAAAATCATTGCAAATTTCTAAAGGTTGTGCCATGGGAAATGTAAACAATGAATTGAAATGAGAAGAAACAAGTGGGAATATACAGGACCGATGCAACACTGTCTATGCATTGCAACCATTAGCTCACTCAAAATGCAATACTGAATCATCATAGCCATTAGCTCAGACTACACTTGTGAAAACCTTATTTGATGTGTAGAGGATTGTAAAGAAAAAGGAAATAAGCTTGTAGAGATAGCACGAGAGAAAGGTAGAGTATCTATGGCTAAATAACGCAAACAAATGAGAATTACATGGTCGAGGTAGGAAAGGAACACGTATAAACAAATCCTCACGGGAATCCAAGTATTTTACATGTAATCCATATTTTTAGGCATAAAAATGATTATGAGGTTATTGAAATTCTGAAGGTTGAAGTCGGAAGTCGGAGTGTTAAAATTGTTCCTGGAAATTATCCAAAGATCACAAATCGCATCAGTATTAGCTCCAAGTTAGTTACTTCTCAACCCCAAAATCACTTTGCATGAGGTAGAAATCTTCATTCCTATCACCAGTTGTTGATTTGAAGTGAAGTCATAGTTCCAATTGTCGATTTGCAGTAAATTTTAGGTTTGAAACGTTACAATAAAAATCAATTTGCAATGTTTAAACATTACATTCATATCTTTCAAAATCGATTTGCAGTGATAACCAAACCTTTGCGAATTAAATTGCAAATGTTGAGGGTTAGTTTGTTTCGGAAATCAGGGTTTTAACTTCAGTGATGTCAACACAAACCAATTTCCAATAATTAGTTATTGCAATCAATCCCCAATGTATAATATTTACAGAACATCGATAACTCAGAAATTATTTTTCCATCACCGTGAACGTTTTTTTTTTAAATGAACACAGTGAGCAATGCATAGTGGTTGTTTTAAATTTCCCAGAAAATTGATTTCTAAGGAGGATATTTTCCATAATTCTATTTTTGAAAAGGCAGTGCATGGTGAGTTCGAAGTCGGTATTAAGGTTGTGAATGCATGAGCGCTGGAGCTAAAATTTGAGTAAAAAAATCGTAATTTCCAGAGAAGAATGTGATAAGAATAGTGTAGATTACATAAAAGAAGTCGATTTCTAAGAAGGCAGAGAAGGTAAATTAAAATAATTTTGTTCATATTTAAAAAAATTACACTCGAGCATTCGATTTTTGAAAAGCCAGAGAAGGTAAATTTGAAAACAATTGTTCATATTCTTGAAAATTTCTCATTTCAATAATTTGATTTCAACTTTAGAGAGAGTTAATCATTCCTAGAATTTATTTTTAAAGTTCTAAAAAGACAAAGTAGAAATAGATTTCAATTTCTAAAAGAGCATAGAGTTTTTCCAGGATTCGATTTCATATTTTGAGCATTTAATTCTTGGACATAGAGAAAGAGAGTTTAATTGATTTTGTTGTAGGTCAGGTATCATTAAAAAAAAATTTCCTCATTCATATTAAAAAAAAAATGCATTTTGCAAATTTTTTCCAATTTTTACACAGTGAGCAATTTTATAAGAAATTTTGCAAACAGAGAAGGGTTTTCATGGAATTTTAATGGGAAATTTTGCAAAAATTGAGAGGAGAATCTAGAAAAAAGCACGAATACCCAGTATTCCCTTTGTATATATATTATAAGGAGACAAAAGAAAATCGATTTCAATTCCCGAGGAAGCAGAGAAATGAATTTCCAATTTCGATTTCTCGAAGTCATTTTTTTTCTAATTCCAATTTCTCCAGGAAGGAGAAAAATTTATTAAATAAATTTCGATTTTGAAGGAAAGAGAGTAGTATTTTCCAAATTTGATTTTTAAAGTAATTGAGAGGATTGTTCATTTCAGAATTTTAGGATCTCAGAAGGAAAAGTGAGATTCAATTTGCAAGTATAGTGTTGACTAAAAGCAGAGAAGGATTAAAATCAAACCTATAGATGTCCATAAATCAAAAGTGAACTTGTTTTTAAAAGAAGTAGTGATAATAAGATTGTGTTCAGAGGAATTTTGATAGAGTATTTGCAAAAAAGGGTGTTTAAAATTTTTAAAATAAAAGCCTTCTCTTCATAAGAAATTAAAACAGAGATTTATAAAATAGAGAAAAAGACATGAGGATCTTGACATCCTTTTACATGTAGCTCATCAAGCTTCAACATCAGGAGCCAAACTCACAGATACATCAGCAGGGCAGTCATCAGACAGAAGTAGAATGTCAAGGAGATAGAGGCAAGCATGAGGACATGTTTGAGAGTAAGCAAGGGGTAGATGTTGGCCCTCATTTTTTATAAAAATATTCTTATTAAAATCCACCTAATTTCCATCATTTTTCACTTTATACCATCCAAATATGACCTGTTTTCACATTATTATGCATATTCAAGCAATAAATTATGTTTTCCAAATTTTGTAATTTTTTGTAAAAATTGGCTTTTAACTGCATTTTTGGACAGAACTGAAAATTCTCATAATTGCTTCAATGAATTCATACTTGTAGGACACCTGGGCATGAGATGAGCACATATTTATAAATCTTGGGAACTAAGGATGGACTTGTACCTATTGGTTTGGTCAAACCAAGCTCAAACAATCCCGGTCAAAGCTAGTCAAACATGACCTGTTTTTCAAGAATCCCTAGAAAATAGTGCAGAAATATTACATTTTGGGATTTTTCCAGAATTGGTGTAAATAATTGGATGAATTCAACCTATATGGATAATATTAGACAATATAATTCTGTTAGAGACATAATATCATAGTTTTTTTTATTATCTCTCTATTTATACCAAGTTTTTGAACCATTTTAACATGTAGAATTTGTATGATTTCACTTTGATATTTCTAAAATTTTGAGAGATAATTGAAGAACCAGTTATATATTATTTTCTTTTGTTCTATATGGTGAATGCCTGATTGAGTTTCAGTATTTGAGAAGTAATCTCAGTGTGTGAAGCAAGGGTGGAGGGCCCCCACACCGAGCTAAGTGCGCTTTCTGGTTAATTTAATTGTAATTTCCTAAACTAGTTTTGTTTCATGTTTAACCAATTAATTAGATATATGATGATATGTTATGATTGCTGATGAATCTTAATATTAATTCTAATCTGCATATGAAGGGCAAACTAGTGTTTAATTTAAACCCTCCTATCTGATTAGAGATTAGAAAGAGAAGTCATCTTTCTTGATTTGAAGAGTTTCTCTAAATTTCTAGTTTTCTAACAATGCCCATTAATGATGAATGAATCTGTAATGAAGGACAACAAGGACCTCCTTAGTTAGGAGCCTCTTCTATTATTCTTTTATGCATCATGAGCTATTGTTCATTAGTGGTTTTGATTTCTGTTCATCAAGTAGTATTGTAGAGAAGGTCAAACAAGTTCTCCTAAGTTAGGAGCTTCTTATTATGCTTATTACATAATTGAATTAGACATTATTTAGTTAAGTTTTATATTTGTAATATGCATTTCCTGTAAATTCAATAATTCATCTTCTAAACTTGACTGTAGTTGAAATCCATATATTTTGGCGATGCTTCTAATTTCTACAAATCCAGATTTATAATAAAATACTTGTGTTAGTTTACCCAGTAAACAGACCCAACAAACACATCAATGAAATTTTCAGGTATTGGATTTTTTAAGAGATAAAGTTTTATTCTCATGTTATGTTGGAGTATATTAATGATAAAAACCACACTACAAAATATAATATGTGGGAAAAGGCCACATAAACGTCATTTTTTGAAGAAGTCCAAGACATGCTTAAGAAAAAATGGAACAATGGAAGACCTACACCAGAAAATGAAAAACTAAGATTTGAAGGATATGACAAGAAGAAAAAGTTGAAAAAACTTAGAGGCTACAGATTATGCAAGAAGAGAAGAAGAAAATGTAGTTGAAGTGACATTTTTAAATAGTAAGCCTAGTTGAGACATAGAACAACATGCATCTTAATTTAATTTTTATGTGGTTTTAATGAAGGGGGACTGTTGGAGAATCTAATTCACACCATCCATCCAAAACTATTCATCCAAGTATCCTAGTTCAGTTTCAGTTAGTCTGGTTTAGTTGAGTCTCACTACATTCATTTATTGTTGATGTCTCCAATGTAATCTTAGTTAACTGATTTTTAATACTGAGAAAAATAATCCTCTGCACCATATTTTTTATTTCTTTTCAATCACACATCATACAGAAACTTGAGGATTTTTTCATTGTAAGTGTGTAACCAAATTTGATGTGAGTGATTCTAAAAATTTGATCTCAGCGATTCTGAAAAATATCTCTGAGAATGATTAAATAATCTGCCACAAAAAATTATATATACTATATAATGTTGATCACCTAATCCTCTATGGGTAGGTGTGGAAGGCGAAGAGTCACAAAGGAGTCCAAGTGACCTTGGAAGATGAATCCAAGAGTCACACCATTGTATTATAAATGTACATCTATGTGTAATAAAGATGCAATGATTGCCTATCTTTCTATATGTGTGTTTTAGTTTCTCATACACCATGTGTGTGTTTAACATGGTATCAGAGCTGATACGTTGATAGCCAGCTCAACCTTGAGTGAGCCATTTTTTTTGTGGCCTATGTATATCTGTAAAAATTCTGGTCATTTTTGTAGCATTCAGATATTTTTTGCAGTAGTGATTCTTGCAACATTCAGAAATAAGCTTTGTGAAGAGCACCGTTGTGCATCTTAAACCCTGCAGGTTTTCTCACTGCTCCTTCCAATTCTGCAATTTTCCTGCAATTTATACCTACTTTTATTTCTGCAAAGTGGGTCTCTGCTGCTGGAAAAGAAAAATATATATTTCCTTCTACTGTTTAAAGTGAAAATTTTCTGCTGAAAATTTCCTGAAAATTCTGCAATTTCCCTCAATTCTGCAAATTCTGCTGTATATTTGAAAAAATTCTGCTCTGTTCTGCAAATTTTGCAATTTCTCTCTGCAATTCTCTACTGTATATTCAGCACCACTCCCTCATAAATTTCTTCAAATTCTGCTGTATATTTGTGAAATTCTGCTATATTCTACTCCTCTGCTGTACATTTTACTATTTCAACCTTAAAAAAAAAAAACTATACAAAATTTATGAGCACTCGGCCCATCCCACAGCTCATGGAACAACTCACAGCCCCAACCCTTACGCTCTACCTCACACACCCCCTCACGCTACCTCCCCTCGATAATGCCCACTCCCCACAGCCCTAATTCCCACAGCTCACCCATTACTCCACCCCCTCACCCATCCCTCTCGGCCCTCCCCTTACCTCCCCCACAGCACTTCGCCCCTCCCCCCCCACCCCGCTCACAAACCCCACATGACCTGTGTCTACCCTTACTCCCGCACTCTCGCACTCAACCCACGCTCCCATTCCCCTTGGCCTTTCGGCCCACCCCGCCTCTCCCCCTCCCTCCCCCTGCACTTACTTGCCTGTGCTCACCCTCTCATTGTCCATCCCACCCTGCCCCCTCGCCCCATCGCTTCACATAGACCTCCCCACGCTCGCTCTCCCTCACCTCATGACCCTCCGCCCTTCTCCCCTCAGCCCCTCCCAACTCAACACTCCATCTCATTATGACTGCATTCGCCCTCACACCTGCTCACTCCCCTATTTCCCAATCCATTCCCCTTTTTTAATTTTTAATTTCAGTTTAATTTTTTTTTACATTTAAAAGTCCCCCCTTTTTTTTATTTCCCTTTCTCTTTAATCTGCAAATAATTTAATTTTGAAATTTTTTTCCAGATTGGCCTTCCCCAGTCTCACCTCCCCCAGAAATACCTTCCCCAGTTTCACCCTTCCCCAGAAAACACCTCCCCCAAATAATACCTCTGTTTTTCCCCAATTTAAAAAATAAAAAAATAAAAAAAAGAAAAACAGCAGAAGAAGAAGAGAGAGAGGAAATGGCATATGAGTAGGTGGATTGTCTACATAGTAGAAAAGTGAAGCTTGTGGTGTATTATTTGTGGCATATATAGAAGGGTGACTCTCTCAAAGAGTTTGACAATGTGAAGAGAAGTTGTAAATTGGTCATCATTTTCAAAACAACAATGTCATTTACTCATAGTTTGCCACACAGAGTTTCTAATTTTTGGAGTTTCTCTTAGTCTCTATTGTGTAGTAGTACAGCAAGGTCAAACATCAAAGTGTTTGAATCTCCTTCTTTTGAAATTGAGTTGCTGTTGATGTAAAATAGCTCTTTGAAGAAGAGAGAAATCATCTGCCCGAAAGGGTTATTGCACAGTAGTTTTTGCTGCACATTTAAAAAAATATTTTGCTGTGACATTGTCTTGAACTTACATTATGAGTGGATATTTCTTCTTCATTCATAGTTGCAATCAGTGTTTGAAGTGTAACTTTGAGTTGTTGAGAAATCGTTGATGTGAGTCATTGTTTCTTGTCGGTTAGACAACCAAGTCTATACCTTGAGGTCCTCCATAATTTGAGTAGCAGAGTTTGTTCTTTGGGAATTCCATAATTGGAAGTTCTTTGAAGTCATTTGTATTTCTTTGAAAGTAAGTTGAATCACATTGTAAACAGGTGCATTATCGGTTGAAGCTGACACCTTTTTTAGCCTGAGTTGTTGAGAAAAATGGCTAAAATCAATGAGCATTAGAGTTGTTGAATAACCTCATTCATTCCAGTGTTCATGATATGGTAAAAATGAGCAATAATGTTCTTTTTAATATTCAAACTTTCTTGCAAGATGCACAAGACAAGATTGAGTTTTTGCAGTTCGAGTCTCAGCTTCAGCGAGATGAACTTCAACAAAAGAGTCATCATTATTAACCTGTTTCTATTCAGAACATTGAGAAGGACTCTCATTAGAAACAAGAATATAAAGTTGCAGACGATTCACATTTAGTTCCTTGTACAAGAGAAGATTTACATGCAGATGCAGTAGTTCAGTCTGCACTTCCCAAGCCCATCATCAGACCTTGGGAAGAGCTTGTCCACAACAAGCACAAACTGGTCTTGGATATGACAAGGATGTGTCCTTCCGGACTACTCCAAGACCATCAAATTTCAAAGTTCATATTTCTTTATGACAGTTCACCTGTAGTTGTTCCAGATCATGCTGCTCTTCCACAACAACAACAACAACAAAAAATTGTAAAATGCCAACACTGTGATCGAGTTGGCCATATGAAAGATCACTATTTTGATCTTCATCCATGCAAGCACTGTGGTCGGAACACCCATTCTTCACACAGATGCTTTAGAAACAAGCCTCCTTTAAGAACAAAGATTCATCTTGGATGGATTGCTTCTTGGCAACGGGCATTAGCAGCCAAGAAGATGTTTAAGTCACATGTCAAAACTTGTTCTCGAATATTGAATGATCTTGCAGTTGTTTTTTCGCCATCATCTCACCTTGTACCTGACAGGGGGGGAAATGGTGTTCATCTACAAGTTTCGACGCCACATCAAGCGAGCCTGAGCCACAATCTCTCATTCTAGATTCAGAGTGGTAGCCGGAGACACAACAGTTCAAGCGAGCCTGAGCCACAATTCCTCATTCCAGATTCAGAGTTGTATCCAGAGACACAGATGCCCATGAGCATGCCTTTGGTTGATGGATAGCCTTAAACCATCCATGTGAGGTTGATATTATTCCTCTTTCAGAACACTTCCTCTAGCAGAAGACTTTAGCTTCTTGCCAGTTTTGGTTGAGTTCCAGGAATTGCATCAAGCATTCCAGTGTTGGTGGTCATCGTTAAACCATCACAGGTTGTAGACTTCCCTTCTTTTAGGTTGAAGTTCTCCCTTTAAATATGAGGGACAATTCCTTTAGCAGAAGCCCTTCGCTTCTTGCCAGTTTTGGAAGAGTTCTGGGAACTGCAAAAAGCGTTGTGTTCCAGTGTTGGTGGTCATCCTTAAACCTCCTCTTTATGACAACATTTCAGAGAGCTAATTCAGCCTAAGTGCTGCCATGCATATTTTGCAGATTTGTATTACAACTCTCTTCTTGGACTCACACATACCCCTTCGGATTAAGGGGGGGAATGTTGAACACCTAATCCTCTATGGGTAGGTGTGGAAGGCGAAGAGTCACAAAGGAGTCCAAGTGACCTTGGAAGATGAATCCAACAGTCACACCATTTTAGTATAAATGTACATCTATGTCTAATAAAGTGCAATGAATGCCTATCTTTCTATATGTGTGTTTTAGTTTCTCATACACCATGTGTGTATTTAACATATACTAACTGAGTACTCTTCTTTTGTTTCTAGAGTGTGTTATATTTTTCCCTTATTCATGTACTACTTTTCAAATCAATGTTGTCATGATATAATTCATGGAAATTAACGTTTCTAATAGCTTTCATGACCCTTTTCTTTGTTTCGATTAGATTTGTTTCTCTGTTGTGTAGGCGATTGATGGATTGATCAAAACTAACCATGATCAAACATATAAGATTAAATTTCATCATAATCTACCAATCATAATCGGAGTTAACATTAAATCACATTGAACCATAGTTAAAACCATTGGTGGACATAAAACAGTCATCCACTACAAACTAAATTTCATGAATCCCTTGACGTGGGACATAAAATAGTTTTCAGATATCATGATTTCTTTGACTGAAGAGTTCAAGCCATTTTCAAAGTGTTATGTGAAGTCATTGGATAGGAAACTCAATTCATTTTCAGAAAATCAATTTTTTTGAGGCTTTGAATCCTTTGATCCACAAATTGAAGCCATTTTTACTATCACTAAAACCTTTCATGAGGGACTTCAAGTCCATTATGGATTGTGTATGCATCATTGATGGAGCTAAAACGAATTGAGAAGCCATTGGTCGACAAATTAAAGAGAACATGGGGGAAGGGAAAAGTGGTCTAGGGTATTGATAACAAGGTTTCACGACCAAGAGGAGTTGTCACTTTAGATGACATCTAAGAAGAATTAATTATCACTCCATGTTCACTAGTTCAATGTTTAAAAGTATTGAACGACCTATGTATAAGACATTGTAGTAGGTTCATTTATACTTCTTTAAATCCTCAAAACCCCATCCTCTTTGCCTTGGTTATTATAACCACATACGCGCTCACTTTTCTTTCTCTTTGAACTTTATAAACTCATCAACATGTGACAAAGATAGTTTAAAACATGCACCCTTGCATCTATTTCATAATTCAGATGCTTCAAAAATATCATCCTTCCTTGACACACCTGAAATAATATTTTATTTTATTTTATTTTATTTATTTATATTTATTTTTTTATTTTTATTTTTAATTTATAAATCCACTCCAAATGTTACTTTATTGTTTTAAATACTCACCGAATTTCATTTAAAATAAACCAAATTATTTTTTCCTTATTCATCATTCAGAAGTAAAATATATTCTTTTTTTCTTTCACCGCTCATGAGAGCACAAGACTGGAGCCATTGTTGGAAAGAAAGAGGAGGTAAAACAAAATTTTAACACATAAAGCACATAGGAGTTGTGACTCTTCTATTGATCACAAAAGCTTGATGATTACAAGGAATCTAGTGAGGGGTATTTAAACTTTTTTTACTAGTGAATCACCTAAAATAACTTAACATGCAACAACAAACTAAATTCGACTTTACTCAAAATAATACTTAACTCGACTTGACTTAACTCGACTATCCATATTTAGCCAAATATTCCTGCGGAAGTAATTAGCTATTTGAACACTTCCCCTTAATTATGGCTACTAAGCTAAGCCATGACTCATGACAACTCAAACATGCATGCTGGTCTATGTCTCAGCTAAGATTACAACACGCAATTTTCCTCTGTGAAACTCAAATACATATTTCTATAATGGCTTAGTGAATATATCAGCCAATTGATCACTTGATTTACAAGGCTTCAAGTAGACTTCTCCATTGCTCACAAGTTCTCTAATAAGGTGATATATAGTATCAATATGTTTTCCCTTTTGTTGAAACACGTTATTCTTGCATAGTGCAATGGTTGAGGTGTTGTCACAATATATTGTTATTGATCCTTGTTGTTTCTATTTGATTCCATCAAATACTCTTCTTAACCATAATGTTCGGCATGCTGCTGATGTCGCTGCTACATATTCTTCTTCTGTTGATGAAAGTGTCACAATAGGCTACTTCTTATATGACCATGAAATCACACCTAAAATAAAATGGAATACATAATCAATATTTATCTTCCTATCAACCAAACTTCCTGCAAAATCACTATCTATATATCCAATCAAATCATTTTTTTATATGCTTGCATAAATTATGCCACAATCTAGAGTTCCTGCTATGTATCTCAAAATCCTTTTTCTTTCTCTCCAATGTCTGCCTTTTGGAGTCTCCATAAATATGGAAATCAAACTCACTCCTTGCATAATATATGATCTTGTAGCTGTGAGATACATGAGGCTGCCAACAAATATTTTGAATAGAGTTGGATTGACATTTGATCCTTCATCGTCCTTACTTAACTTGGTACCTGTTACAACAGGTGTAGGGGATGGTTTACAATTTTCCATCCTAAATCGTTTCAATAAATCTTTGGCATATTTATTTTGACAGATGAAAATTTCTTTTTTAAGATTTCTCAACTTCTATGCCAAAAAAATATTTCATGAGACCCAGATCTATCATCTAAAATTCTTTCTTCATAGCTTCTTTAAAGTCATCTAACTCAAGGTCACTAGTATAAATCATGTCATCCACATTTAAGAAAATTATCAAAATTTGTCCATGCTCATTTACCTTTGTGTACAAGTTAGGCTCAATGTCGCTTCTGTAAAATCCATTCTTGATCTTGTAGTTATCAATTCTTCTATACGAAGCTCTAGGTACTTGCTCAAGAGTCCATAGAGAGATTTATTCAACCTGTAAACTTTTTATTCTTCTCTTTCAACTTCATATCGTAGAGGCTGCTACACATACATTTCTTCTTCTAGAATTCCATTCAAGAAGGTTGATTTCACATCCATCTGATATACTTTCCACTTTTTATTAGATATTATGGCTAAGACTGCTCTTAAAGTATCCAATCTTGCTACTGGAGCAAAAGTTTCTCCAAAGTCTATTCCTGGTTGTTGCGAGAATCATTTTTCTACAAGTCTTTCTTTAAATATGTCAATTTCAACTTTCTCATTCAACTTTGTCTTATACACATATTTCACACAATTGAGATTTTTGTATTTTGGAAAATAAACTAAATACCATGTATCATTCTTTTCAATAGCTTGAATTTATTCATCATTGGATTGGACCCAATTTTAACCTTTGATTTTGTCTTCCAACGAAGAAGGTTGAAATGAAAAAATTGAAAATTTGAACTAACATCGAAATAATCATAAATATCTTTCAAACTTCTCATCTTTCTCTTACCATTGCTTTATTCATCACCTAATTGGTTGCTAGGAGAATTCCAATTTGTTGATCTGTTTGAATATGAATGTTGCTTAGAAAATATTGGAGTCCTTGCTGACATGACTATTTTAGGTGTCTTCTCTTGTGATTCTAGCTGCTCATTTTCTGCTACAACCTCTTCTTCCATCAGGGGAACTTGTGCATCATCTATTTTGTTTATACTCCCATTCCATGACTCTTGTTCTTTGAAGACAACATCTCAACTAATTATGGTCTTTTTGGTGATAGGGTTATACAATTTGTAAGCTTGTGATTGCTCACGATAACTAGTGAATATGAAATTTTCACTTTTATTATCTAACTTACCTCTTAACTCTTTAGGCACATGTGCATAAGCTACACATAAAAACACTATGAGATGAGATACAATGCAAGACCTAATTTTCCATGCCTCTCTTGATACTATGTTCATCACACTCTTTGTAGGAAATATGTTTATCACATAAAAATCACATGCAATTGCTTCTTCTCAATACTCATTAGATAAGTTTCTTCCTTTCAACATGCTCCTTGCCATGTTCATAATTGTCTTGTTCTTTATCTCTGCTACACCATTCTGCTGCAGTGTGTACCTAGTTGTAAATGTCCTTCTAATTTCATGTTGTTTGTAGTAATCATGGAATGCCTTCAAATCATATTCTCCACCACGATCTGACCTCAATACCTTGATCTACCAGTCACTTTGGTTCCCTGCTAAGGCTTTGAATTCTTTGAACTTTGAAAAGTTTCATACTTTTTTTTTAAGAAGTAAGCCCATGTCTTTCTGCTATAACCATCATTGAAAGTGAGCAAGTAACAACTTCCACCAATCAGTTGTGTCCTCATAGGTCCACAGAGGTCTGTATGCACTAGCTCAAGAGGCTGCTTTGTTCTGTATGCAACTCCCTTTGGAAAGCTTTCATGGTGGTGTTTTCCCAAGATGCAATAATCACGAGTACTATCAGGGTCTTTGATGGGAGGTAATCCTCTAACAAATTGTTTCTATTGCAACAATATTAAACCAAAGAAGTACAAGTGTTCAAACCGAAACTGACATAACCAATAATCATTAGAATATGATATTGTAAATGAACTGAGTTGATCACTATAGTTCATGATTAGAGGAAACAAAATGTTCCTCGTCATCTGCACCTTGCTATCACCTATTTTCTTGGGAGCTTGTCATATATAAAACACTAGTGAGAAATTGAAGTATAGAAATTGATCTTAAATTTAGAAATCTTGGCAAATATTAGTAGACCCTAATATGCAAAATATAAAATGCTTGGTGATAGTTTTATGAAAATATTCAAATTTCTAATGAATTTATATATTCTTTATAAAATTTTGGGGATTTTTAAGGTAACAATTTTCTATACTATAAAATTTGGGCAAATCATTTTTTTAAAAATAAAAAATTCACGAATATTTTTTTTAAAGCATGGAAAATTAACCCACCTCTGAATATTAGCCCCTAAAATTTTAATGTTTTTTAATTTCACTATTCTCTTAAGATGTGAATGTGAAAATGTGATTTTTATTTAGTCATGTGGTGTTTAGTACAATGTTGAATGCGTTAGTGCAAGGATAAATTGAAAAATATCCATATTGAGATGAAGCTAGGTTTCTAATAAACTATTCAAGGTTAGGTTGTTATTAATATTATATAAGATTTATATAATTTATTTACTAATAACAACCTATTTCAACAAGTTTTAAAAATTATTTAAAATTTTAATATACATGGAACCAAAAATGAAACTACTAAACTTCATATAGAAATACACGTGGAACCGCAAGGGCACCGACCATGGAAGTTCTTCATTGCTGGGAAACTGCTTTAGTGACCTGAGAAGTGAGAGCTCATGTTTCTGTGGATTCTGTAAATGCCCACGATCGGTAAACCATTTAACAAGTTATGACAATAAACATTAAAAGAAATGATGTAAATCAATAACCAAAACGGGAACATGGTAATATTCAAGATATCTTACCGAGTACATAGAAAAAAACAATGTGGATATATATGTGAAAGTAATGTTGATATTATTTCGAAGAAAACATAGAAAGTGAGATAAAAAGGATTCTCCAACTACAACTCTCCCATAGTTTCGGAGTACCATATTGAAATAGTTTCGGAGTACCATATTGAAACATTTTTGCAAACAGGAGTTTCTTAAACATCAACATTACAACATACATTTGTCAAATAAATGAATACCGGGCACACTACATCGTATTTTAACCATAGAAGAAGAGAATGATCATTGTAGTGTGCAGTCTCTTCTCCCATATGTTCTTAAATATCCAAGCGGGACATAAGTTTTGGCTATAGTATCCAGACTTGGCTTCCATGGATATTGCCGAGAGGCACCCTCAGTTGAGGGAGGCAACTCTAGATTTTTAGTCACGATGTTGACATTATTGGTCGAAAGGAATGAAGCAATGTCTTATTTTCTCAGAAGAAAATTTACACGCAAACTGGATTCGTCGGTGGAGTGGGAAGAAGAAACAATTGTGACTCCACCTCTATTAATCTTTTTAACTGCACAATCTGCTTCTTCTTGTTTTAGTGAATCTCAGCATTTTATTGAATATCTACCTTTGTCTGTAGAAGACGGTGGTTGTAACAGCCTAGAACTTGAAATTTGCATGCTACGATGAAAAGCAGTTCTTCCAAAGGGCCCTCTGTTGCTATCGTTGGTGTAATTGAAAAGGTCATCATGTGGTAAAGGGATGAGATAATAGAGACAACAAATTATAAGATATATCCTTTCGGAAATAGGTGGAGTGAAACTTCCAATCCGGAGTCGAGGATAAGCGGGTGCCTCAAATATGCCATGATTTGGAAAAACGATGAATACTTGCTTCACAAAAACACGACTCTGCAGCTTCATCATCGTTCCAGCGATTCTCATAATCTTGATCCTTTGACGATGAGGGTGGAGGACTCCTCGCAGTATCTAGAGAAGCCTTTAGTTATCTATATGCGCACATAAGAGATCCGGAAAACCATTTCCTCATATATATGTGTACAGAAGAGATCCAGAGAGGTCGAGAGTTTCAAACTGAGAAACCTATGCTATTGTAATCCTATTCTCTACTATCGTCTTCATAATTAATAGCATATAGAAAACTATTACATCTATTTATATAGAGAACATTGTAAGGTGGATTCATCTGACAAAGAATTACCAATAATCCACGTAATTCAATGAGAACGAAAGGCATGACATCACACACGATCATGAAATCCATGACGAATATTTTACTGAAAATCTGGTACCCACTTGCCCATGGGTCAACCTAGATTTTGATGACGTGGAATTCCTCTTCCCCTCAAACAATTTAAAAATGATCTTCGTAGAAACTGAAGACTCACCAAGACCTTGAAAACTTCGTTGCAAACATTGTAGTTTATACACGAGTCTAGTTGTAGAAACTACAACGACTATCAATATTTCTTACCTAAATTCACCGACTTTTAGGGACTATTAACTTATGTGACCGACTCGTCGTCATGGGAACAAAGTCGTGATTATTATTCTAACTTCTCCTCTTAATCATGGCTTGAATGTTAATTTTCTTACTGATCTTAATCTCAATTAGGCTTAGAATGGTACATATAAAACTTGATTACATAATTTTCATTTTTAGCTTCTTGCTCAAGATAGTGGAACGCTTGAAATTTTAATCTCCTCTTTCATATTGATGGTAGGTTCACATTCTTTGCATTCAACATCGTTGCAGGTTCTTGGGAGTTATACTTGCTTCAAGCTTTATTGTTTCTTCCTTAGTGTTAATATATGCATACTTAAAAACAATGTTAAATTTATATAAAACATCATAGAAAGAACCATATTGATTTTTGTAATCATGCTTTTTTAAAAGAGCTTTCCTTCCTTCATATTTCTCTGCCAAATATTTATATTGAGTTTCATTTGGCTCAGCAACATGGTCTCGAACCCGGACTACCACTCCATTAAGCAGCTTATCTATAAGTTTCTTTTCGTGCAACATTTATAACCAAACTTCACTTGAAACGTTTTCATCATCCTATATCAATTTAAGTCTTCAATTCTTTCGTCCATCACTTTTCCAACCAAGACGAACTCCAACACTTTGCTATGATTTATGGCTTCACGCGCCCTCAGTTCAGGCACAACTTCAGAGGGATTCATGAGCAGCCACAATACGTAGAAGCCATATAGTAGGCTCACCAATCACCAAATAGTTAAACACATAGTAGCGAAACCCAAGCAACTTGCACAGGATTTCACTAAAATACCTAAACACTAGAGGCTCCCATAGAGAGTCCAATCTTCACAGACCAAATAATCGAGACCCAATATTCTCACAACAACACAACTTCACAACTCTCCTACACTTCAACTACACATCCACAATCTCACAAATGGTAGCGCTCGAGCTCCCACGCACAAGGAGAACAACTCTTCAAAACTCCTCAAAGCTCGAACAACTATGGGCAGTATGTACGCTTCAACAGTGCCCAGTTCGACCCTCTACAGGTTACACAACTTCAGAAAAACACCAGAGTTGGCTCTATGTCCCGCAAACGCTTAATATGTCATGCTCACACCTTATAGCGGACAGATCTATGACTCTTCTCCAACATTGCCATGCACAATCCGCTCCTTAAATAAACATTCTCGGCTTCTAAGGCAATTTGATGCCCTCAGCTTACTCTCAGCAACCACTCACAAATTTTCATGCCACCACACATCCGTTGCATTTAAACCAACTGTAGTTTCAACCTATGAATAACGCTCTTCAACAACTCTATAAGACATCCACAGGTACTTGTCCACACTCACACGGACAGTAGGTTTCACGAACTCTCTCAATAGTAATCAATCACATGCTTCACTCAAACTCCCTTCAAGAAACTCATCCATTAGCGTAGATCACAAAAACAATGCCTCAATTACCCAAAAGCCTCACAACAGCACAACAACACAGGGATTCGTTCCTCCCTGCCAGTGATTTCTACAATAATTTTACATGGTATCAGAGCTACAAGGGTTTGAAGAAGTTGCATGAACAATTTTTTTGCAGGTTTGAAGAACATAGAATTGGAAATTGTTCGAAGATTTGATTTGCAGATCCAAATATTAGAGAATTTTCCGCAATGGAGTTCTCATCTTCAACGATTTTGACTCCATACAATTACCATGAATGGAAGCCAATGATTTTGCTTCATCTTAGGAGCAAAGGCTTGTACCAAATATTCATGGGAATTGAGACAAAACCAATCTCAGAGGATGAGAAGTAAGATTGGCTTAACATATATGACATGGTTTATGGAAGATTGTGTCTATCTGTGTCTCGTGATATTCTTTATAAGATCATAAATACTGAATCACCACATGAAATCTGGACAACATTGAAAGGATTATATGGTGATGAAAATGATCTAAAAGAACACCATTTGGAGGAAAAGAGATCAACTCATTATAGCAGTCATGAAAGTGGAGAAGACTCCAAAAATGTGGAGAAATATTCTCAAGACAGTGTTGAACAAGAAGATTTTTCTTCTTCTATTGTTAATGGACCTGTTGCAGATGAGAATTTTATCTTATCCAATAACGAAGACATTGCACATGAGGAAATATATTCATCTACTAATGATGAAGACACTACTTTCAAAATCATAGAAGAGGAATTTGATTCCTCTACTATTGACACAGATTTGACGCAGTCTCAATTTAATGATGCCCCACATTCACTCTCAGTCGTAGAGCCATGCATGCCCATGCATGAATCTAAGGAGGCATTTATAGCACCATGTATGCACATGTATGCATCCACAAAGGCATCTTGAAGGACACACATGCACATGCATGCATCCCTAGAGACAACCATTCTCATGCATGCATATAAGGTACATGAATTTGATCGTCAAATGCATTACGAAGTTGCAGGGAATCCATATTGGCATGAAACCATGTATAAGCAAATTCAATCCTTGATCCAAAGATGGGAGTTGATACCTCTACTTCCAAAAATGAAGCTTATTCCTCCAGATCCATGATGGGATCATCGGTTTTCAGTACTATTCGAGTTCACCAAGACTTTCACTGAGCAGAAGTTTCAATTTTTGCGAGATCGTCTCGGGGTGAAAGATAGGACTGCCTAGCAGTTGTCTTTTCTCTACTTTTCAATTATATTTTGAGCAGGGGTTTTTCTTCCCACTGGATTTTCCCTCTTTCCTCTTTTCATGCATTGTATATGGGTACCTAAAATGGCCATGTTGCCGGGACTCATTCATTTTGCATGACACTCACCTAAGTTATGGTTAAGAGGGGGTTTTGGTGTACATGCACCTAGATTAGCTTTAGTTCAACTCTAGAGATTGCATGCAATGTGCACTTGTTTTTAGCTAGTTAACTCGAGTGCTTACATGCGATGTGCACTAGTTTTTAGTTAGTTAATGTTAAACATCATGTTGAAATACACACATGGTGTATGGGAAGAATACACACACACACAAGAGACTCAACACACAATGAAAGATAAGCGTGAGGCTTTCTTATTTTCCATTATACAAAGATGTACATTTATAGTACAATGGTGTGACTCTTGGTTTCTCATTCCAAGGTCACTTGGACTCCATTGTGACTTTTCGCATTCCACACCTACCCATGTAGGATTAGGTGTTCCAACATCCCCCTTAATCCGAAGGGGTATGTGTGAGTCCAAGAAAAGAGTTGTAATACAAATCTGCAAAGTATACATGGCAGCACTTGGGCTGAATCAACTCTCCGAAATGTTGGAAAAAAGAGGTGGTTTTAGGATGACCACAAACACTGGAACGCAATACATGATATGACAGTGAAAGCTCTAACTCTTCCAAACTCGGCAAGAAGTCAAGGCTTCGCCAGAGGAATTGTCTCTATGTAAAAGTGAGACCTTCAACCTAAAAGAAGGGAGGTTCACACCTGTGATGGTTTTAGGATTACTAACAACTCTAGAATGCTTGAAGCATTTCCTGGAACTCAACCAAAACTGGCAAGAAGCTAAAGGCTGCTAAGCTGAAGGCTTCTGCTAGAGGAAGTGTTCCTCATATATGAAAGGGAGACCTTCGACCTAAAAGAAGGGAGGTCCACTACCTTGTGATGGTTTTAGGTTATCCACCAACCAAAGATGATGGTTTTATGTTATCCACCAACCGGAGGCATGCTCATGGGCATCCGTGTCTCTGGCTACATCTCTGACTCTGGAATGACGACCGTGGCCTGCTCACTGAACCGCCGACAACAACCTCCCAATGCGGGAAAAGAACTGAGATTGCAGCCTGTTATCATTGATATGACGTCGAAGCTTGTACATGACCACCATTTTCCCCCCTGTCAGGGACAAGGTGAGATGATGGTGAAACTCAACCCAAGTTTGCTCAATATCCGTGAACAAGTTCTAACATGTGTCGTAAACATCTTCTTACCTGCGATGCAAATGGCCAAGAAGCGATCCATCCAAGATGAATCTTTGCTCGCACAGTTTATTGTGTCTGAAGCATCTCGTCAAGAATGGGTGTGCCGACCCACAAAGTGCTTGCATGGATGAAGATCAAAACAAAGTGATCTTTCATATGGTCAACTCGATCGCGTGTTGGCATTTCTACAATCTATCGTTGTGGAAGGGAGCATGATCTCGAACAGCTGGCAAAAGAACCGTCATACAGAATTACACATCAAATATGATGGGCTTATGTAGTATGGAAATATGAAAGGACACATCCTTGTCATATCCAAGACCACCACAGCAGTTAGGGACAAGCTCTTCCCAAGGTCCTGATGATGGCTTGAGAAGTGCAGGCTGAACTGTTGCATCTGCATGCACATCTGCTCTTGAACAAGGAACTGAATGGGAATCAACTGCATCTTTATTGACTTTCTGCTGATGGGAGTCTTTCACAATGTTCTGAACAGAAACAGGTTTAGAATGGTGACTCTTTTGTTGAAGTTCATCTTGTTGGAGCTAAGATTCCAACTGCAAAAACTCAATATTTTCTTGTGCATCTTGTAAACAACTTTGAATTCTACAAAGAGCATCCTTGCTCATTTTTATCATGTCATCAACATTGGAATGAATGAGGTTATTCGACAACTCTAATGCCTCATTGATTTTAGCCATTTCAACAACTTAGGCTCAAAAATGAAAGGGTGTCATCTTCAACCAAAAATGCACCCGTTTACAATGTGATTCCTTTCAAACAAATACAAATGACTCCAAGGAATTCTCAAAGTACAAAGTGTGCTCCTCAAATGATGGAGGACAATCAACAACAACTCAAATTTACTGATTGCAACTATGAAGAAGATGCAAATTCCACTCACAATACAATTTCAATATATTTGCAAAATGAATGTGTAGCAAAAACAACTGTGCAAAAGGCCTTTAAGGCAGCTGAATTTTCCTTCAAAGATCTATTTTAAAAATGATGGCAAACTTGTCTTCTCATGTAAAATTCTTCAGAAAATCACCCTCATGTCAATGCCACAAATCATATAATGTCAAATCTTATCTTCTTTTCTCCTCTATGTAGACAATTTATCATTTTCTTCTATTATGCTGCTTTTTCTGCTTAAACTTTCTGCTCTTCTTTCCTCTCCATTGTTTTTTTAATTTAATTGGAAATTAATTAAAAAATAAATTAATTAAAAATGGAAATGATGGGGAATTAATTAAAAAATGTGAGGAGGAATTGTAATAATGTGAAGGGAATTAAAAGGGAATTTAAAAAGAGTGGGAAATTTGTTGAAATGGGATTATATATAAATGGGAATGAATTAAAGAAAGAGGGGAGTTAAATTTTTTTTTTTTAATTAATAAAAAATTAAAATAAAAAGTGGGAATGAATTTTGAAAGGGAGGGAATTAAATTTAAAAAAGAGGGGAACGCATTAAAATGGAAGGGGAAGATTTTAATTTTAAAAAAAGTGAGGGGTAAAAACGACTTTAAAGAGGGGGAGTGGGACGTATTATATGGGTTTAAAATAAAATGAATTTTAAATTATGGGGTGAGGAGCGTATGGGATGGGGAGTGGGTAGAGCGTAGGGGGAAGGGGTAAGGGCATTTGCAAGTAAGCCGTGGGGAGTGAGGTGTAAAGCGGCGGGATTTAGTGTTAGAGCAAGGGAGGCCGGTATGCAGAAGGGAGGTTAGAAGTATACGCAGAGGGGAGCGAGAGTGGCAGGTTGTGGAGGAAGGAGCGTTGGGGTAGAGGCAAGGGCCGAAGGCCAAGGGAGATGGGAGGCCGCAGAGGGTGTGGAAAAACGCAGGTAGGTGCAGGTTGGAGCAGGCGTAAGTTGTGAGGGACGGCCCCAAAAATAGTTTATGTATTTTTTTATTTATTTATTTTTTTTTTTTAAGAACCGTAGTTGCAGGCCATGAGGGATCGAGGGCCGTGGTAACGTTAGGTTGGGGACGGTGAGTGTGAGATATGTATGTTGAGAGGGATGGGTAGAGCAGGGCGTAGGAGATGAGGCGTGAGGGTCGAGTTGCAGATAGGTGGCTCAGAATTTTTTTTTTTTTATATTTTTTTTTTTTTTTTTTTTTTTAAATGTTAAACAGCCGAGAGCAGTGAAAGATTTTGTACAATAGCAGCAGAATGTGTAGAAATGAGGGCAACTTCAGAATAGTCTTCAAAACAACAGATTTTTTCAAATATACAGAAATCTACTCCATTGCAGAATTTAACAGTATTCAGAAACCCAGAAACTTGCAGAAATTTTTCAATGAAAAACTCGGAAATTTTTCTCTCAGAAACCCTCTTTAAACCCAAAAATTTTTCCAATAGGGCAGCAGCAGAAAATATTTTCAATGGAAAAACTCAGAAATTTTTCAGTGAAAACTCATAAATATCTTCAAAAACCCTCTTTAAACTATTTTCCAGCAGCGCTTCAAAATGCAGATTTTAATAAGCAGAAATTGCAGAGAAAAATTAGAATGAAACTTTCAGATGGGGAGTGTTGTCTTTCTTCATAACCAATGCCCTAATGTCTTCAATCAATGTCAGATTTTTGGCTGTCAAGCCTTTCAAACTAATTCTAATGAAAAATGTCAAAATCATCGCTGCAAAAACTTCTCAATGCCGCAAAATGCGTATATGCATAGGCAGTGACACAAATGGCTCTGACCAATTGGGAGCAGGCCATCCATCTCCGCTCTGATACCATGTTAAACACCATGTTGAAGCACACACATGGTGTATGAGGAAGATGAGCACACACACAAGAGACTAACACACAATGAAAGATAAGCGTGAGGCTTTCTTATTTTTCCATTATACAAATATGTACATTTATAGTACAATGGTGTGACTCTTGGTTTCACATTCCAAGGTCACTTGGACTCCATTGTGACTTTTCGCATTCCACACCTACCCATGTAGGATTAGGTGTTCCAACAATTAACTCTAATGCTTACATGTGGTGCATGTGCACATTAGCAATACAGCTTAATACTCTAGCTTTGTGTTAGCTTTAACTATCCATAGATATTGCATGTACAACGAAGCTTAACTTAATTGCTTTATATATTGATTCTCAACCTAATATTGATGAATCAATTTCATTCTCAATTCTAATTGTTTTTCTTTTTCAACTTGGCAAGTTTGTGTAATTATTCTTCAACTAGATCCATATTTGTGCTCTAATAATTTTACAGAATTTAATCATCCCCTTTCATCACTATTCTTGTTATATTTCAAATCGATCTCCATATTTCACCCAACACGTCGAAGGTGTTGTAAGGACTTGAGACTCGAATCGACTCGAACCCACAACCAAACTAGAAAAGAAACATATTGGTCGTCTCTGCTACAAAAAACCCCTATGAAAGAAAGTAGCAACCACTATATCCGATCTACAATTCCCACAGAATAGTTATAGAAAAAAAAAAAAAAAACACCACTCTGACTTACTCCTCAAGTCGCACAGCTCAAGCACTTTAGATCATAATAGAAGTGACACATTTTACCTAAACAACTTCGAATACATGAGATCAATTATGACACAAGCACTGCAACTAGCACAAACCCTAAACTACTTCAAGCACTCTATCCATATTTCTCCCTAGCTAACTCATGGAATTCACCAACACTCAATAGCTTCACCTTTGACTGGAAATTCTTGAACAATGTGTCTTTCTCTTCATGGTTGTAGTGCAACCCGCCTCGACCGACACCTCCACGCTTACTGCACCAGGCTCTACCCTTGGCCACCCAATATGAAAATCAGTGTGCCTATCACATGAAACTCCATAGGTGGCTCAACGCACAATTTACACCTCCATACAGGCTCTTCACACACAGATCCATCAACAAGCTCAGCCTCATACACCTCTTTACTACTCAGCCTCTCCACATACAATGTCACAGCTCCTCAATACTGCTTTTGGTTTAGCTATCGTACTCGCAAAAACGTTATGTCAAAACCTTCGGATCCATCAAGTTCCCAAATGCCAACCTTCACAATCACTTCACACAATAAACATGTCCAACACATAGTGCTCCTCCTCAGATCCAGCCTCACACAAACACTACCTGGCCTCTCCGCATAGCTATCCTAACTTTTGATACCATGCCAAAAATTGAACACTCACTAAGAGCTTAAAAATTTCATTGTAAACACTTTAATTATTACACGAGTATAGTCGTAGAAACTACAAAAACTCTCATAATTTCTTACCTAAATTCACCGACTTCTAGGGACCATTAACTTATGTCACTAACTCGCCATCATGGGAATAGAGTCGTGATTATTATTCTAATAGGTCTAGGTTTCTTTATGTTCTAAGTTTTAATATAATAAATGAGAGGATAACTCGAAACACATGGTAGCCCACCATATCCATGTCGTGCATGATTATCACATTTCATACAGAAACATGAGGAGGTTTTCATTGTAAGTGTGTAACCAAATTTTATCTGAGCGATTCTGAAAAATATCTCTCAAAATGATTAAATAATCTGCCACAAAATTTATATATACTATAAAATTACTAAGTACTCTTCTTCTATTACTAGAGTGTGATGTAGTTTTTCCTTATTGATGTATTTTTCAAATTAATATTTTCATGATAAAGTTCATGTAAAGTAACGTCTGTAATAGCTTTCAGTACCCGTTTCTTTTTTTCGATTAGATTTGTTTCCTAGTTGTGTAGAGGATTGATCGATTGACCAAAACTAGCCATGATCGAACATATACAACTAAAGTTCATCATAATCTACAATCATAATCGGAGTTAACAATAAGTCGCATTCAACCATAGTTAAAACCCTTGGTGGATGTAAAATAATGATCTACTGCCAACTGAATTTCATGAATCCCTTGACGGGGGACGTAAAATAGTTTTCAGAGATCATGATTTCTTTAATTTAAGAGTTCAAGCCATTTTCAGAGTGGTATGTGAAGTCTTTGGATAGGAAAGTCAAATAATTTGTGATATATTACTACCGCTAATGATAAAATTGTGATTGCAAATGACGACTAAATTTTGCATATATATGACTGTTAGTAGCTAATTTACAATATCTTATAACATCACCAAAATTTAGTCATATTTCTTTGGTCATTAATTCTTTTCGAATAATTAATAAAATTTGCACATATATGACTAGTAGTAGCTAATTTACAGTATATTATAACGCGAACAACATTTTGGTCATATTTCTTTGGTCATTAATTGGTTTTTTCGAGTGATCATATAGTAATATATTTTGTTGTATATTTGGTCATTAATTGTGATAATTAATGACTAAATCAGTTACTAAATTAATGACCAAATTTATGACTAAATATACGACTAGACGATAAAATTGAGACAACCAATTAATGACTAAGTGAAAAATGACTAAAAGTTGGTCGTGCTATAAGATACTATAAATTAACCATTACTGGTCACCGACTAAAAAATGGTCGTTTATATGAAAATTTTAGTTGTTTTTTTAGTAACTAATTAGCCATTTTGTACTTGTGATCTCATTGGGTTCACAAATTCAGATCGAGCTCATGAAAATAATGATCGCAAGTCCACCTCCAATTATGCACTTAGTTTGGGATCCGACTTATTTTGTTGATCAAGCAAGGAGAAAGCTGCTATTGCTTTATCATCAGCAGAGGCCGAGCACAAAGGAGAAGTCAATGCCACTATTCAGACCATTTGGCTATAAAATTTCCTATCTAAGCTTGGTATCAGTGTCCATTGTCTAACTATTATTTGGTGTGATAATTAAAGTACGCTAAAGGTTTACAAAAATCCAGTGTAGCGACAGGGGACCAAACACATCAAGATCCACATGCACTTTATTAGAGAACTAGTTCATGATGGTATCACCGATCTTCATTATTGTCCCAGTTCCGAGCATAATGTTGATATCTTCACCAAGAATTTCACTTAGTAGAAATTTCTATTTCTGCGATATCGTCTCAGGGTGAAGTACACGACTGCCTATCAATTTTTTTTATTTACTTTTTGCATTATATTTTGAGGGGGGTTTTTCTTTCCACTCGGTTTTCCCTCTTTTATATTTTCATACATTGTATATGGGTACCTAAAATGGCCTTGTTGCTAGGACTCATTCATTTTGCATCACACTCACATAAGTTATACTTAAGGGGGGGTGTTGGTGTACATGCACATAGCTAACCTTAATTAGCTTTAGTTCAACTCTAGTTATTGCATGTGGTGTGCACTTGGATTTAGCTAATTAACTTGAGTACTTACATATGGTGTGCACTTGACTTTAGTTAGTTAACTCTAGTGCTTTCATGTGGTGCATGTACACATTAACAGAACATAAAGCTCACTTAGCTTTAATTATCCATAGTTATTGCATGTACAACTAAGATTAACTTAGTTTCTTTAAGTATTGATTCTCAAACTAGTATTGTTAAATCAAATTCATTGTCAATTCCATTTTTTCTTTTTCAATTCTCACAATTTTGTGTAATTATTCTTCAGCTAGATCTGTATTTGTGCTTTAATAGTTTTACAAAAATTGAATTTTTTTATCAAAAAAAACTATCGAGGGTAAAAAAAAATATTTGTACTGTTGGAATACGTAATTCTTACTTGTCTGCGGTTTTGATTCACTATGTAAGTAGTTTGTTCCTATCTCATAAGAGCTAGCTAAATCTATAGATTCCTAGTTTTCTGTGTGGTTGAGATATTCTCTCAACCACCTTATTGTGCATCCAAGATAGTTTTCCTATTTTGAGACTATACTTCATGTATATATATGTAATAATTTTTATTAATATGATATAGCGTGCAGAATCATATTTTATCTTGGTATCAGAGCCCATATGGGCCTGGACATCGGCCTTTCCTGGGCTGAGGGAAATAAGAGTATAGTTGTATTGTTTTTTTTATTTTTTTTATTTTCCATTCATCAGGAAAATGTTGGAGAAGTGTGAAACCATGGATCTATGTGTGTAACCAATGTTATGCATTACACCAATAATTCATAGAGAAACCTAAAGGAGTCCTGGTGGACTTGGTTTGAGCGGATCGATTTGGTGCAGCGGAAGCAGGTCAGTTTCTTTATTGGTGGCATCATGGGATCAATTAATGGTTATGTCTGACTGATAGATGTTGTAAATCATCTTTATGAGCAAAGGCCGATTGTTGTTGGCGAGGGTGAGGGCAATGGCAAAGAGAACTATGCCGAAGTGAGGTGTAAGGATATCACATTGATGAGGAACTGATTATGATCTGTTGGATGACCATCTCTGTATACAAAATGTTGGCTTTCTGGCTAATGATCGATTTTGGATTCGAGTTGTCAGTTGGTTTCTGTCGTTAGTTTTTCGCTGCTAGAGGAGAAAAAGGTGAGCCATTCCTGAAGCTTGGCAGTGCCAAGAAGCCAAGGGGTGTGCCAAGAAGTCAAGGGAGGTGTTCATGCCTATGTATGTGTTGTGGATCTGCCCATAGTGGATCCTATAATTTTTTTTATCCTTGAGTGACATGCCAACGTGGAAGAGGAGATGTGATCGATCAATGCATGATAGCCATGGTGAACCTATCATGAAGGCTCCTGACATGAAGCATGGTGGATGATGGTGGTCAAGATCTATAGTAGAAGCATGGTGGATGTCGAGTGGATCATATTGGATCTGCTGGTGAATGGAGGATCTATTGTTGAATGACTTGTGAGTGTTGTGCAATCAACGTTGCAATCATCTTAATTTTATCGATTGTATACGGGTGGATATATCTCGATGGTGTGGGAGCATAGGAGGAAATGAGGATCCACATTTTGACTGTAGGTGTGGTTCGAGCAGGGGGTCGGTGAGGTTGTGTTTCAGTGGTGCCTTCATGCGGGAGGCTGAGAAGAGTGTTGGTTGATCATCTGACGTTGTGGTGATGAGTAGATAGTAAATTCGTGTTGCTCAATAGATGTGCAACGCACATAGTCATATTTAGCTGGAGTGTGGCTGCATATTTTTTGCTTGGATGCAAAGTTTCGACATGATTTGGGGCTTCCTGGAATGCTATGAAGGTGAAGCTTGGTCATGATGCGGTAGATATATTTGGATTGGGCACCATTGGATTGGAGTAGAGGAGGAATGGTGCCCTATTACTCATGCATGTGAGAGAGGCGAAGTTTTGTGAGTGTGCAATGTTGCATGTTCTCCATGATTGCGGCGAAGATCGGACTGGTGGAAAGTAGAAAGTAGCAGAGTGTGGAGAGATGGGGCGCAGTAGAAGTGTGGCGTTGCTGCATCGTAGAAGAGCCAATCATCCTGTTTGGTGGATTTATCTTCCGTCAATTTTTTTATTATTATCGTTGGAGCCTCAATGGAGGTGTATTGAAGCAGTTGTTATTCTATGTTGCTCATGTGAATCGTCAAGTATGCAGTTACTTGGCATTTTTGAACAACCAACCTATTTTGAGGGTTGGAGCAGAGGCGATGTGATCATGTGAAGGATTTGTTCGCATTGTGTAGAGGCTCAGCAGAACACATGTTGAGAGCCACAACGATGATTTTTTTTCCTACGTGAATATTTGAAAGTTGAGACCAATATTGGGCTGTTGTTTGGTGTTAAAGGCCGTGGGTTGTTTTTTCAACCTGGATCATCCAACGTGGATAATAGGGCCAATGAGGCAGACCTGAGGCATGGCAAAATATATAGAAGAATTGATTATGAAACAAAGATTTTTTTTTTCATTTTGAGAAGAATCGACAAGCATCTGGAGTAGGCATCATGATGCTATCATTATGGCCCGCGGGGACGTTCTTTATTGGTCGTGTCTTTATCCAACGGTGGATAGCCGATTGCGGTATGTTGTGTGTATAGAAGCTGGAGAAATATTGTTTTTTTTGGAATTTCAAGAGCTCTGACTCTCGTATTTGCAGAGATTAAGTTTGATATAGATACTGAAATGCATGATCAACTTGATATTGGTGTTTTTCAAATGGCTAAAATATTTATGCTAGATTCGCTTTATGTTCTCTTCTGAGGTGTCATCCAAGTCCAACGCTAGAAATGCTTGAACCTTTGTTGTGCATAACAACATCTGTTGAAGTCTTGAGATTGGGTAGAAAGAGGCTATGGCGAGCTTCTGATCTGTGCCAGCGTGAGTATATACACGTGTGTTGAGGCGACATGAGGATATAAAAGTGTGTTGAGACAGTTTGAGGGCGTATTTTAATTGGAATTCGACTGCCAATCTATGGCATTGACACTAGAGAATAAGAAAAACGTGCAGGTTACTTACTCTAAGAAAATGAATGGAATGGATGTGAAAGTGTGTGTGAACATTGGAACAATTCGCTGAGGGGAGGTGCTAAATCAAATTTTCGGGGACCATTTTTACTTATGGATGATTTGTTAATCTGTGGAGTGTCTCTCTGTGTTTTGGGGAATTGGGCATTGACATTTCGAATGATCGGTTGTTTTATGGCTAGAGGGTGGATGAGGCCACTGAGAAGGGCCGAGTCCTCAAATGTTGGTTTCAATGTGTTGTCAACAGAGGTTTTAGAGTGTTGGATCCACTAATATTTCTGGTAATGGAGTCAATGGCGCTGGGAAGCTAGTACTAGAGTTGAATTTGCTAGTAGTGATGCCATTTCAAAGAAGGGAGTGTTTAATCTCTAGTGCTAGTAAGCACATATTTTGACTCAAGTTAAATGAGTGTGGTTGGTTCTTTTGCCTTAATGCATAAAATCATAGTCATATTCATATTTTGGAATGTGATTTTACTATTATTTCATATTGTTTTGGAGGAAATATGTCTTGTAAGTTTGTACACATATTGAGATTCACGACCTCAATATGAAGTCATTTTGTTAGAATTCGCGACTCTAACTAATGACAGGAAAGACATGGAGATTCAAGACAAGTATATCCAAAACTCAAGAGTACAAAATCTATGATGGAAATACTCAAGCAAGAAAGCAATGGTGTGTTCTAGCATATGAATGGTATGGTGAGCAGCAAAGGATGATGGACAATTTGAGTTTGCGACTTTTTTTGTGAGTTTTTTGGAATAGACTCTTGATGATGAGTCACATGGTTTAATGGTAAGCAAGTCTAGGATGATTTTATAGTGGTCTTTGTATGTACCTGGTAACTCCAAGAGTTGGAGTGTGTAATGTGAGCCTTGTAAAGGAATATGTATCCCCATGAAGTTCGTGGTTATCTAAAAACCACTTTGTAATTGCCACTTTGTAATTACAGGATTTTGGTTAGCTAGAAACCATTTTTTTCACTTTGAAGTGATGGTTTGTGGTGAGCCAGAAACCACATGTGAGCCCTAGTGGCTATAGAGCCTTCATGGCTACAGTGCCCCAGGTGCACATAGGAGCCTTAGTGCTCACAGAGGAGCCTTCATGCTCACAGCGGAGTAGGTGGTCTGCAGAAACACCTTATTCACAGGAGAAACTCAGTTTCTCACAGGTCTCAGTTTACTGAGCACAAAGAGGTCAACACTTATTTGGGGGGATTTTCAGATACATGTACATGTATGCAGTGGTAATAATTGACAGAACCATGTATGCGAAGGACATCCTGCAAGACTAGTGGTTGCAACGGTTGGTACCCATGTATTCTGGTGGATGGTTGCTCCTTTATATGGACGTCGACATATCCCTTTGTTGGTTCTGCACATGGGATTTTCCCATTTGTGGTGGATCTGAGTCACAGTCACATCTTTTGTTATGATTGACCACAATCAGATTTTTTGAATCGATATCGAGACATGTAGTCATTAAGGGGGTGCGTTGGAATATGTAATTCCTACTTGTCTGCAGTTGTGACTCTCTATGTAAGGAATTTGTTCCTATATCATAAGAGCTAGCTAAATCTATAGATTCCTAGTTTGGTGTGTTGTTGAGATATTCTCTCAACCACCTTTTTGTGCATCCAAGATAGTTTTCCTATCTTGAGATTATACTTCATATATCTATCTATCTATATATATATATATATAATCCTTTTGATTAATATGATATAGTGTGCATAATAATATTTTATCTTATACTACGATTTATAAAACCTTCCTTAAGCCCGCTTTCCAATCCCGTCGATATACAGACACTCGGTTTCAAATAGACTTCATTCATTCATGTTATTCAGAAGCTCATGTGTCTCAACATAAAAATTTTAAGTATTGACTTCACTTCCATCGAAAAGGACTACTGATTGGTGAACTTTGTTATTGCTTACTTTGTTTCACTTTCAGTTTTCAAAGAAATTTTTTATCATGGTAAGTGACTTTCATTTTATGCTTAACAAATTTATAAATTATTAATTTCATCATAATCCAAATTATAGTTTAAAGTTTCAAATTCAAACTGATTATAATAAAATTTATTTTTGGATTTAAATGTAACCTAAAGTTTAAATTTAGATTTCAAATTAAACATGGATGAAATTAATAGAAAAGATTAGTTAAAAGGTTCATTGACATGTCAAGATTGTTAATATGCAGAAAGCTTTCTGATATGATTTCAAAAACACAAAAATTGTAAAATAGCCCAAAATAAAGGTAAGAAAACATTATATATGTGAAAGTGTATATTCTCTATCCAATAATATAAAATGAATACAAAATGACAAATTCATGAAATTTCCAATATAATTTGAAAACAAAACTTTAATTTGATGAAAATCCTAAATATGAAATCTCACTTGCAAATATACATGTATACATAGACTGCTTCTATTTGTTAGTGTAGCCAAAGGGTAATGACTACAATACAACAATTGCATCATGGCCTCATAGTTGAGTTACGAGTATAAGGTATAATCTAAATCTAAAATAAATCTAAATTTAAATTCAATATTGTATATTGTATATAATATTTTAGTAATATATTTATCTTTTTGAATTATTTATAATAAATTAAGAAAATTATGTGTGTAATAATATAATAATTAATTAGATATACATGCTTGGATATGATTAGCAACAAATATATCCACTATACAAAACTAAATACAAAAGTACAATGTTTCATCAAAAGAGAATTACAATGTTTAATCGATCATAACAACTAATGAACAAGTTTGAAGGTGATTCGTAACAAATGAACTCACTTTACAAAATTATCTATCACGAGTTGACGACGATTGGGCTGACAGCCTTGTTTTTTAAATGCAAACTTATGATTCAGTGTATGGAAGAGTAATCTATTCTAACAATTTTTTTTATATGATTATAACTTGAATATGAGGCGCTTTAAGAGCAGGCGCTATCATTATACCTAAAATAAAATGAGTCTTTCATTCTAAAACTCACCTGTCTCTCAATTTCCTCCAACCGAAGTCCACATCACCAAAATCCAGTCTACTGATGTGAAAGTGGGTTGCAACGAAACATGGCAAATGTCTTTTGCTATCCACGTGAGATAATGAAGCACAATGTGGAGTTCCATTCAACGACGCTGGGTCAAGACTGAATATTCCACGTTAACACAATGTGTTTGTGCAGTCCATAGATGAAAAGAGTCCAAGCACATTTTTTTTGACAAATAAAAGGGTTTGTAATAGATAAAATATCACACTGCAAACTCTATATAAATTCTATATCTCAATCAAAGATGTTACACACATATTTATACAAGAAATAGTCTCAAGATAGGAATTCTATCTTGGACGTACAGTAATTTGGCTGAGAGATTCTCTCAACCACACACTAAACTAGAAAAAATATAGTTCTAGCTACTTCCTATTATGTAGGAACAAACTCCTTAAATAGGGAATTACAACCATAGACAAGTAGGAATTAAATATTTCTAACTCCCCCCCTTAATGACTACTTGTCATGATAGAAATTCACAAAGTCTGGTTGTGGTAAAACAAAACAAAGGATATGTCGACATCCATATAAAAGAGAAACCATCCACCGGAATGCATGGGTACCAACTGCTGTAACCGCTAGTCCTGTAGGATGTCTTTCGGGTGAATCACATGTGCAGAACCTCCAAAACAAAGAGAGATCAGCACCTTTCTAAGCCAAATATTCATGTCCAAATAACAATCGCTAACAGTTGCGCTGATTGCGCCTTTCGACGCAACTATTAGATAGAAAAGTGCGCCGACCATCTTGTGCTCAGACACACCAATATCTGAGACCGCGAGCAAGGCGTTACTGTAGTCCACCTGCTCGACCGAGCACAAAGCTCCTGTGAGCAGAAAGCTCTCGTGTACACGCGGCCACAAAGGAAATTTTAGCCACAAAGGCGATCCAGCCACAAAGGATCTATAGGTGGTTTCTGGCTCACCACCAACCTGCCACAAAGGCGATATATGTGGTTTCTGGCTCACCACCAACAAGCCACAAAGGCGATATATGTGGTTTCTGGCTCACCACAAACCATCACTTTACAGTGACAAAAGATGGTTTCAGGCTGACCATAAACCATTACAAAGTGGTTTTAAGATCACCATGAACTTTCAAATGCCTTTACAAGGCTTACATTCCATACTTCAACATTTCGGAGTTTCTGGGTACATATAATGACCATTACAACAACCATCTAGACTTGCTTATAACATGCTAGGGAGTCTATTCCACACACCCACACTAAACAAACATCTACTTTGTTGTCCACCATAAACATTGTTGCTGCTCCTTTACCTCATCTTTTCATTGTTCACATCTTGGGAATCATCGTATTTGTCAAATAAATTCTTGGAACTCCATGCTTAACCTGTAATTTGTTAGAGTAGCTAATTCTAACAAAATAACTTTACCTACATTGAGTTAATTAGGCTCAATAAGGCTCAATAATATTTAAACATGATTCCAAGAAACTAAATAAAAAAATCTTCACATTAATTTCCCTCTCTGCCCAAAAATGATTATTTCCGAAACATACCAGTAACCATTTTTCTACAACGATAATTGTGAGGGGTCCACTGATAAAGAAACTGGATTGACGACTTTTCAACTGGACTCAATGCAATGCATTCCAGCACTGATGATCCAGACATAGGCACTCACAGCCACACGGATAGAAGCAATTTTCCCTTCTCAAAAATAGTAATCCATGACTACACGGTCCAATCCTCCGTTGCGTTTCAGTATCCAATCCCTTGGCATCTCAACATAATGCCACTCCCCATGTTCATAGCATGAAGGCTAGTGACTGCTTCCAAGCATGCCTCCACATGCCTACTGACACGCTCTTCTGACACCTGCAAAAGACCAAATAATCTATCGACCTCTTTGCTGAGAGCTGCATTGTTCAACTCAACCATGTAGGTGAAGCCACCACCAATTGGTTCCAACTATAAATTAAAAATGAATTGAAACCAAAACAAAAAAAACATTCGAGGACTCGTCCCTTCTCAGTGGCCTCATCCACTCTCTCGCCATACAACTACCGAGCACTCAAATTATTAATGAATTGATCTCTATTAGCCAAATCCAAGGGAGCCCACCACACACAAGAGAAACTTCTATGGCCACGTTGCCACTGTTCCACGCTACCAATGCTCTAACATATTCGTAGATTGCGATCATGGAAGGATCCAATGGAAATTGCATCTTAAAATTAATCGGTCAGTGGAGGTTCAGATCCAATAGAAACAGAGAACACATTAGTGCCATCTTGAATCCCTGCATCAAATGCTACAAGAATATCTGCGTCGGAGCATACGTTTCCAGCCCAAAAAACTTTGTAAGTTGCAACTCTAGCATGAGCTGAAGCATGGAGGCGGAGGCTTTAAGCATGAGCTTAAGACTGGACCAAGCAAGTAAATTGATATTTTTCCCAGAGGCTAAATCCACTCGCGATTTCTACAACCACGAGACTCTGATCCACACGCAGACAGGACGAACCCCATGTAGGCAGATCGTATCCCAAATGGGACTCTCTAACAATAATTCTGTTACGATTCACGAGCTCCTGAGAGCAATCGAAACCCAATTGATGAATCTGCTCTCTGAGATATAAATTGGATTTTAATCCGTTGGTTTCAGCATCTGGGCACTTGATCTTCGTACTAAAAGTGTTGTAGTGGAATATCCTCAGCATCTCCAGTGCGCACTGCCTCTCTCATCAAATGTGATTGATATTTCGATCAAGGAAATGAAGAATCTCAAGGGTTTTCCTTCAAATTTGAGATAGACAGGACCAACCACTGTCTTCACAGTCTAATCCACTGTATCGATGCAGCCACACCACCATGGTCTTCATGATATGAATACACCATAAACAACTCGCAGCCGGTGTGAGAGAACCAACAATGCCTCCATAGCTCTACCTCGTAGCAGCTACCTTAGCCTTGATCAGTGTCTCATTACATGCAATAATCAATCCTTCAACATTTCCTGGCAAGAGGAATTTTCTCAATTGAATACCAGTGGATACGCGTTCACGAGGAGGAACAATCATCAAAAACAACAACACCCATGACAGTCACAGTACTTCCTTCCTAGATGTGCCCCTCCTTTAACAGCATTACACGATCATCACTTGTTAGGTTTCTTTCATCCATCCAATGATTAAAACCACTGGTTGAATTGTGATTGTAGGAAAAATGCATCGACCTCACTGTCGCAGGAATCTCTACATCATGGCTCACACAGGCATGGATATGGAAACTTCCTCACCGAGCCAGCCTCATGCTTCACTCGGCCCTTTAACTACGCAGTCAGCAGATCACAACGAATCCACCATCGATCCACGCAGGTTCATGACTCCTTATCCTGGTTCCACACTGAATGTAAGGTACACGCTGAACCAGAACAGATGGCAGCGTCCTCCAATATTGGCATCACTGGAGTTGATTGAAGGAGTAGCAATGTTCTTTCACTAGTCTTCCCCATGAAACAAAAGCAACTGTGCGATCAGGTAGCGTACACTCGGACTGAGAAACCAATGGACAACAAAAAAAAAACTACAAACAAAACTCTCTATTTGCTATTTCCCTCAACCCACGAGGGGCCGAGGCTCAGGCCCTTATAGCTCTAATACCAAGATAAAATATCACACTACAAACTCTATATAAATTCTATATCTCAATCAAAGATGTTACACACATATTTATACAAGAAATAGTCTCAAGATAGGAATTCTATCTTGCAGGTACAGTAATGTGGTTGACAGATTCTCTCAACCACACACTAAACTAGAAAAAATATAGTTCTAGCTACTTCCTATTATGTAGGAACAAACTCCTCAAATAGGGAATTACAACCATAGACAAGTAGGAATTAAATATTTCTAACTGTAATTGAATTAGTATAAATGTTGTGTAAACCTACGTGAGTGCCTTCCAGTCAAATCAATCCATCTTTGGCTCAGCCAATGTCAACCCCATATATACATCATACTTTATATGCAAGAAATTCTTAGAGCTATCTCACAACAATTTGTGGGAAGAATAAAATGGGAAGTTGAAAAAATATTCGAAACGGTAGTAAACTCGTATTTATTTGACAAATAAAAAAGAAGAGTTTCAGGAATCATTCAATATTTCTCAAATCCACAATCGACAATCGACTATGAGGTCTAGTTAATGTGAATGAAGATTTTTAGAAATGTTGTGTAGCAATGGAGAATGGTTTTGCAGAGCTATATAAAAAAAATAAAAAATAAAATTAACTTGTAAAAATAAGGAAAAAAAATAAGATTAATACCAAGTTTTGTAACTAGAGTTAAATAGATGACTCAATTCTTTCTAAATAATGGAAGCACTAAACACAATGCAAATTTGGGATATCTCAGCATTAGCATATCATGGTAATGAAAAAGTAAATATTGTGAAGGTTTAAATCCTCAAGGGAGAGTTTAAAACATTGAAGATGGAGACATATAATATTGGCAAATGACTAATAACATTTGAAATCATGGAGGGACAATTAAATATTAGAAAATTATGGAAAAAAATCTCAAAAGCCTATCTAAGAAGTTTGATATTGTTTTTATTTTCATAAAGGAGTACGAAGATATGTCCAAATTGAAAATATAAGAGTTTTTGGGATCTCTTCTGTGCCATGAAATAAGAATCAACATGGAATAAGATTCCTTAATATCTTCAAGACTCAAGAATCAATTGGTAGAGGTAGAGGAAAAGGAAGTAGAAATATACGTAATCATCAAGCAAAAGGAAGAACTAAACTAGAACAATCAAGACAATCACATCAACCTATATACTCTTGGAGTCAAAGGGGAAGAGGTGGAAGATGGTTGAACAAGTTCAAGGTACAATGTTACTATTGAAAAAATTATGAACATTATGAAAGTGAATCTAATGATCCAACATTGAGGAAGGAACATCTAAGTTAGCATTCATTTCATGTGAAATAACTGAAGAAGATCAAAACAATAATGTTTGGTTGCTGGACAATGGCTACAACAATTACATGATAGATAAAAAAAGGCTTTTTTCTAGTATTGATAACTTTCTTCAACTTGAAATTACTTTAAGAGATGATTATCATGTCAAGGCCATACACAAATTTTTAGTGTCTAACACGACTAAGAAAAGTGAGAATAAAGATATATTTGATTTCTATTATGTACCAAAACTTAGAAATAAATTATTAAGTACTAGAGTGTAGAAATTATATCAATGGATTGACTCCGATCATCTAATGTACTAAAGCAAGATACTGAATCCTTCTACAATATTTTTGGAATATAAAACATGGTTTCTTAATAACATGCAAGTAAGAGAAAAAATAATAAATCACACAACACAAGATGTTCTTGGGGAAAGTACCTACTCAAAACCCCTCTATCATATATTGTACATAGTCAAATAATCATGAAACAATATAATGCTTTCTCACACCGAGAATATCTTGCACTGTCCTGACTCTCTCACTCTGATCCTACTCAAAACTATCTAGAAATTCTTAGGAAAAATTGACCAACACTTAGCCAATTCTCATCCCTTCCTTAGTCTAGCCTTGCTCACACACTTTCTATGCAATTAATTCTTATTAAATAGGATTATTATCCTTCCTTGACTACGCAACCCCTATGGAGCATTCCTCTGACTTTATAACTGCACCTAGGCAGTTCACCAAAAATACAACTGATAGTTTAGTTGCCTTTAACCATTTTCTCAATTGGGTCTCCATCAGAATTGACATGCATGAAAATATTAATAGTGAATCATCAGTTACTTCGTAGATAACTACTTGTGAATAAAATCTATTTTAATTCACTTGATCTTCCACTAGCTCATCAATCAGATAGAACTAGTAAAATTGATTTTAACTCAATAAATGTGAGTTAACTGATCCCACTCACACCACACTAGTGCTACAGTTGCAACTGGACCCTGTTAATAATAAAATCACTCTTCATGCCTATCCTCTGACCCTCAACTCGGAATTCTTGAGCTAACCAAGTGTATCACACTTAGTTAACTATTACAAGTTGTTATGAGTTAAGATTACAATTTACTTTTATTTTAATTCAGGATAATTAAATCAAAATCCCCACATTGTAACCATTTTCTTGGTGCCATTTTCTAGATTTTGTTTCTAGATGCCAATTTCACTGTTTTTCGTTGCAAATTTCAACATTCCCTCTCAACAAGAAAGGAATAAATCTATCCCGATCCAGTACCATTGGAATACTATTGCATGCAACACTTCTCTAGTGTTGTTTTCACATGAAACTCTCCTTAACTAAATAGCATTCAAATAACTGAATCAATATAATGCATCTATCATCAAAGTCTTCTCACTACTGCTAGCTACTGCACATGTCTAATGGACTCCTTGCATTGCTGCTGACATCTGCATCCATGCACTTTGCACTACTGCCAACTTTGATCTGTGCTCTAGTATATGACACACGACACTCTGATTTCTGTCTTCCTAACATCTAATTGCATCAATCTAACCGACCCTTCATGCTACTGCTATACTGTGGGCTCCTCGTAGCCAGGTTCGATCCATGAGACACACCATCTCAACGGACCCTGCCCAATTTTTATTGGGATCATATCTACACATTTCCCCACCTCACACCTAGAGGTATAGCTGCATGTACTCCCTCTGCCCATCTGGCTCAAAATTTCCCCCTCCTCAAGTCTCTGCTTGAGTGGACTCTTCCACTCAGTCTCCTCTCTGCTTCTTCAATTTTTGTTTCTCCACAAACTTCTGAGACTGCTTCTGAGGCTGCATGTTGAGAGATAATTTCTCCCTCTCAACCACCAAGTCATTAACCATTGATTTGATTCTCAAAGCCTTGCAAGCATCTTCAACCTGGAGAGCATACAGGTTTTTGAATCTTCAACCGAGCTACTTCACCTGTCCCGTGGCAATGTGTTTAAGGAAAATATTTCCTTTTCTAAACATCACATCATAACCATGGTCTTCCAATACCACTATAGAGACAAGATTATTCCTTAGGCCTGGAACATACAAAACATGTGCTAGTCTGATAGGGGAGCCAAACTCCCTCTCAAAGGTAATTGTACCTATGTCGGTCACGTTATACCTCCCGTCATCTCCAAACTCTATGTTTTGTTGGAGGTCCTTCTCCTCCAAGTCACTAAAGAGATCTCTATTCCCCGTCATAAGGAATGAGGCACCATGAATAGATACCACATACATCCCATTATAGTGTTGTCCATGCATGCAATGAGAGTAAAATCAAGCTTGAACTGTGAAGCCAATGCTTCGCCCGCTGCAACTGCAGGCTCCTTCTTGCTTGCCTTTTTCTGTGGACAATTCGAAGCATAGTGCCCATGATCGTGATAGTGAAACATCTGATATTGGACAAGTATCTCTTGCCCTCTTTGCCTTAGGACTTCTTTCCCTTGGCTTTTCTCCTTTTCTGACTCACGTACATTGTAATTGTCCAGCAGTCACAATTTTTTTTAAAATACGAGCCGATTTTAAACCGATGATATCTTCCTCATCCGAGCTCTGATTCGACAGATTTTTTTTTTTAATTTCAGTATTTTTTTTAAGGAATCCAAATATTCTATTTGTTTTTCAAAAAATTTCATCAAAATGTTCATATAATCTCTACAAACTCGCCGCCCAAACAATTATTTCTCCGATACCATGTAGAAATTATATCAATGGATTCAATCCGATCATGCAATGTACTAAATCAAGATATTGAATCCTTCTACAATATTGTTGGAATATAAAACACGATCACTCAATCACATGAAAGTAAGAGAAAGAAATAATAAATCATACAACAGAAGATGTTCTTGGGGAAAGCACCTTCTCAAAACCCCTTTATCATATATTATACATAGTCAAAGAATCATGAAACAATACAATGCTTTCTCACACTGAGAAAATCCTGCACTATCCTCACTACCTCACTCTGATCCTGCTCAAAACTGTCTAGCAATTCTTAAGCGAAATTGACCAACACTTAGGCAATTCTCAGCCCTTCCTTAGCCCAGCCTTGCTCCCGCAATCCCTAGGAAATTAATCCCTATTAAATAGGATAATTATCCCTCCTTGACTACACAATACCTATGGATCCTTCCTATGAATTTATAACTACACCTGGGTAGTTCGCCAAAAATACAAATAATAGTTTACTTCTTTAACCTTTTTCTCAACTGGCTCTCCATCATAATTGACATGCATGCATCTAGTAATAGTGAATCATCAGTTACTTGGTAGATCACTACTTGTGAATTAAATCTATTTTAATTCACATGATCTTCCACTAGCTTATTAATCAATTAGAACTAATTAAACTAATTGTAACTCAATTAATGTGAGTTAACTGATCCCACTCACACCACACTAGTGCTACAACTACAACTGGACCTTGTTAATAATATAACCACTCTGCATACCTATCCTTTGACCCTCAAATCAAAATTCTTGAGCCAACTAAGTCTATCACACTTAGTTAACTATTACAAGTTGTTATGAGATAAGATTACAATTTACTTTTAATTTAATTAAGGATAATTAAATCAAAAACCTCACATGGTAACCATTTTCTAGATTTTCTTTCTCGATGCCAATTTCACTGTTTCTGGTTGCAAATTTCAACATGAAGAGCTAGGTCAAAATGGTTATGATGTCATATTCAAGGGCTCCATATGCACAGTTATAGATAAGTCAGCTAGTAGAATAATTATTGCAAAGGTTCAAATGACCAAGAATAAAATTTTTTCAGTGAATACAAGTGTAAATATGTGACAATCATATGCCAAAAATGCCTTACGAATAGAAGAGACTTGGTTCTGGAATCTTAGATATGTTGTGACCTACTTATAGGAGTCTTAGTATTTTGCAAAAAAAATAATGTTTGAGGAATTTCTCATATTAAATGGGAAAATTGGTATTTATGAAAGTTGCATTCTTGGATAGCATCAATGAGATAGCTTTCCAGAAGCCTCATATAGATCCAGGGATCATATAAAACTCATCACATAGAATCTATATGGATCCATGAAACTTAGTCCATTGGTGAAATATTTTTTTTCTAGCATTTATTGATGATTTTAGCATGAATTTTTGGGTGGATTTCCTAAAAAAAAAATTATAAAATTCATAAAATCCAAACAATTTAGCGTCGCAGAAGAAAAGAAAATTATCAAATATGTGGGAGTGCTCAAATCAAATTGAGTAGGAAAGTATGAAAAAGGAATTCGGAATTTTTTGCAAACAATGGAGAATTAAAAGGAAGACCACCACAATATAATGGAGCGGGTGAATGAAAGAATAAGACCATTATGAAAAAGAAAAGGAGTATTATACTCAAAGTTAGGAATTTTTCGAATATTTTTTAGGCTGAAGTCGTTGTTTGTTTATTCTATATATTGAAAAAATAATTGCATGTGAGTCAATGAGGGATCTTAATATTTTTTAGTGTTGTATGGTTGTATATTTTAGGTTTATGTGAGAGTATATTATCTCACCTTTAGTAAACCTCACTTATTCTCAATAACCATCTCAAATGGTTTAATCACTCATTGGCATACTCAACAAACCAAAGAAAACCACTTAATTGGCTCAACCACTTTCATTGATTATGTGACATTATTAAGAGAAGAAACATATAATATGTATGTTAAAGTGCCTCAAGAAGCATGGAATGGCATAAAATAAATTTTCTCTCATTTCAGTGTCTTTCGCTATATTATCTATGCAGATGTCCCATAATATCTAAGGATAAAACTCGACAATATGAGTGAAAAATTAAGTTTCATTACGTAAAATAGATAGCCCAAAGCATAAAAATTGTATAATCCATATGGTAAAAAACTTTTGGTGATTAAATATGTAAAATTATTGAAAGAAAAATATTTCAATGATCAAGAAAATGAAGCAATGGATGGTATAAATCCATCTCTCCAAATGTATGAATAGGTGGAAGGTTTAGGGAAACAAGTCTCTACACCAAGATTTTCAAGGTTATAGGTGCAAAGGTAAGAAGATATTTATTCTTCCAACAAATACTTAACATATTCAATCAGAAACGAAAGAAATAACTTATTTCTTCTAGTAGTGAGTCAAAACATTCTATGAGAAATCAAAGAACAGGCTTAATGGAAATATATAAACAACATGATGACATGGATCACATTAAATTTACCTTATTATCTTATCACCCTACTTATTGAAAAGGTATTGAAAGAAGAGCATTTGGTAAATTCCATGAATGATGATATTGAAGTTATTGAAAGGAAAAAGGCATGAGACTTATTGATATACCAATAGATAAAACTAGCAATGTTATTAATTGTGTGTATAACAAAAACTGGATGATAAAGGAAAGGTATAGAAATATAACGCAAGGCTAGTTTCCAAAGGATTTGATGAACAACCAGGTACTGAATTTGGTGATAACTTTTCTCTAGAAGTAAACTTGGATTCTATTACAGATGTGTTAGCCCTTGCATCCTAGAAAAAATGGGAATTTTACAAAATGGATGTGAAGTAAGCCTTCATGAATGGAAAAATAGAAGAGGAGTTGTATGTTGATCAATGACCATGATTTGAAGTAAAAGTTGAAGAGTACAGTGTACAAATTGGATAATGCTTTGTATGACTTGAAGTAAGCTCCAAGAGCTTGGTACAACTAGACTAAATCTCGTTTTTAGTGAGAGGTTCAATTGGAACATTAATTAACGTATTGTCTATATCAAATCAGTTGAAGGTAGAATCATTTTAATTTGTATTTATGTTGATGGAATGATATATATTAAAAATATAATGTTAGATGATTTCAAAGTTTTTATCAAAAGATATTTTGAGATTAAAAATCTTTGTCTCATGAAGTACGTTTCTTGAATTGAAGCCCAGAAATTTACTCAAGGGATTTTTCATATTGCAGGAAAACTTTTCTAGAAATATTTTAAAGACATTTAGAATGGACAAATGGAAACATACTATGGAAACTATTACAATAGGAACAAAATTGAGAAACCAATATGATGGACCAATAGTGAATTCAACATTGTATAAGACACTTGTGACTAGCCTCGTGTACCTTATTGCAACTAGAATTAATGTTATGTATGTATTTATTTTGATTTCCAATTTGGAAAAATATTTTTGAGGTATATTGTAGGAAAATTTGAATATGGATTATGGTGTACAAGTTCTAAATAAAACTCACTTACAGATAGTGATTTTTATTATGGTATTAATGATATAAAAACACATAAGAATATACTTTTTATTTGGGTAGAATTTTGATCTCATAAGATTTTAAGAAACAACCCATTGTCTTTATATCTTCCATGGTAATAAAATATATAACAAATACTATAACCATGTGCCTGTTGGAGATCAGAAGCACATCATATTCAACTAAATAATCAGCAAATAAATCAAGCACATAAGACACAGAGGTTTAACGTGGTTCACCCAACCAATCTGGGCTACGTCCACACAACATAGGCATCGGCAATTCTTTATTAATCAAACAGGAGATTACATAATTAAATCAATCCTCACAAACTCTCACTCACTGCAAACAATCCGTATGGATACCTGTTATATAGCAAAGAGAATCTAACTGCCTCATAAATCCTCTCACATCAAATTTAGGATGCCTTAACTCCCTCCCAACAAACTGGAGCTAATCTAGGAACTAATTCCTATTGTTGTCATCTACTGAGATTTTGCCTATTTTATTGAAAACAGAAAATCTCAACAGTGCCATGTACTATGGCTAAGAATACATTTGAAAGATCTTGTCCATATAGATAAACGACTAACTTCTATTTTTTTAAACAAAAAATCAACAATTATTTTTTTCAAAAAATGGCTTATTCCAACACATTAACATTGGTTATCACATTATTCATAGACTTGTTTAAAATAATGATACATCTCTTCAATTCTATGAATCTAACAATCAACTAACAAATATCTTCATTGCATTATATATTTTACCAAATTATATTATATAAAATTACAATAAAAAAATTTATAACCATAAATATATGTTGGAACAAATATATCCCAAAACGAATCACTTATTTCAATCTACACGGTGTGGTACACAACGCCCTCAACCACTTAGATATGTAAACAAGTAACATGATCACTAATCATTAAGTTTAATGTCATGTAACATATTAAATAATTAAGTTTAATATCATGTTACGTAGTGAATACATAAGTAAAACATTGATAATCTAATAAACCCCTTGAGTTGTCTTGAGAAAAAGTGCAACATTTCATATGGACTTATAAATAGACGAATTCCTAAAGCACGAACGTTAAGCTGCTTCCAGTTTGCCTTAAGTAATCATAGAAAGCTGGATAAAAAGTATTTTTCAATTAGTTTAGGAGTACCATATTGAAACATTTTTGCAAACATGAGTATGTTTAAACATTAGTATTACAATATACATTTGTCAAATAAATGAATAGACTACATCTTATTTTAACCATAAAAAGAAGAGTATGATCATTGGAGCATGTAGTGTCTTCTCCGAGATGTTCATATGTTTCCAAGTGGGCTGTCGGTTTCGGCAATAGTATCCAAACTTGGCTTCCATGGAGATTGCCGAGAGGCTCCCTCAATTGAGGGAGGCAGCACTAGATTTTCCATCACAATGTTGAGATTATTGGTCGAAAGGAATGAAGTGAGGTCTTCTTTCTCAGTCAAAAATTCACACGCAAAGTGGATCCGTTGGTGGGCTAGGAAGAAGAAATAATCGTAATGCCACCTCTATTAATCTAATTAACTACACGATCTGTTGCTTCTTGTTTTATTGAATCTACGCTTATGTCTCTAGAAGCCGGTGGTTGTAACCTGAAACTGGGGGTTTGGATGCTATGATCATAAAAAGCACTTGCAAAGTGCCCTGATCTGTTACTATCCTTGTTGTAATTGAAAATTTCATCTTGTGCTAAAGGGATGAGATGATAGAAACAACGAGTGACAAGTTCTGTCCTTTCAAGAAGAGGTTGATTAAAACTACCAATCCCAAGTCATGGACCGGTGGATGCCTCAAATATACCATGGTTTGAATAATCGATGAGTATTTTCTTCATAGAGAGGGGAATTTGTAGCTTCATCACTATTTCGTCGGCGTTCATTATACTTAAAATCTAAGCATGCACACTGTGTATTCAATTAATCATATAGAGTTACATATATATGTGAAGTATTGTCTCAAGATAGGGAGACTATCTTGGACACACACTAAGTTCGTTGAGAGAATATCTCAACCACGCACCAAAGTAGGAACCTAGATTTAACTAACTCCTATGGAATAGGAATAGGCTCCATACATAGAAAGTCACAACTGAAGACAAGCAGGAATTACATATTCCAACACACCCCCTTAATGACTACTTGTCTCGATATCACTTTGAAAAATCTAGTTGTGGTCAAACATAACAAAAGGTTATGTCGACGTCCATATAAAGGAGCAACCATCCACCAAAATGCATGGGTGCCAACGGCTACAACCATCAGTCTTGTAGGATGTCCTTCACATACATGGTTATGTCAACCATTATCACTGAATACATGTACCTGTACCTACAGATCCACATCCAACGTGGGTTTTATCAGATTACCCGTAACCATGCTCTTCCTTAATCAGTGAACTCTCATCGGTAGTAGATCTGTCTTACATCTCTTCCTTCATCGGCAAACGTTTACTTGATCTCTTCATCGATGACCTTTCATTGGATCTCTTCATCGACGACCTTTCACCGGATCTCTTCATCGGTGACCTTTCACCAGATCTCTTCCTTCCTCAGTGGGAAAACACTGGCACAAACCCATTTTCAATCCACTTCACTCTTACACGTGGTTTCTGACTGACCACAAAACGACACTGCAAAATGGTTTCTGGCTGATCACAAACCTTTAATTACAAAGTGGTTTTGAGATTACCATGAAATTTATGGGGATACACATGCCTTACAAGGCTTACAACAAAAATCCAACTCTTGGAGTTATCAAGTACATAAAACCATGCTAGACATGCTTACTAGTAAATGTATGTGACCATCAAGAGTCTATTCAGCAAACTCACAAAAAAACTCCCACGAACTTTCACTTTTGTTGTCCATTATCCTTTAAATGTTCTTGATGCTCCCTTACATCATATTTTGAAATTTTCACATGTTAAGTACCTATATTACTAGTATAGTCCCTTATTGTTGTTAGTGTAACCCCCTTATTGTTATTGTTGTACCCATGTAACCCCCATATTGTTATTATTGTGCCCTTACATTATTATTGTTAGGTCGGCTACGATTACTTTGTGGCCCCATGGACTCCTATGTATAGAAAGGAGGTTTTCTCATTTGTATCAACCAACAATTTTTCATTTATGTAATGTATTGGAGGTTCCCACCTCGAAGTGGATTATTTATAAGGCATTGATCTCTATTTTATTCTATTTTTGGAGCTAGTTTCATAACACTTGGTATCAGAGCTTTGGATTCTAGGGTTTCGCTTCTCCAAACAGTTCATTTTGGAATTTTCACTATAATTTTTTTTTCTACGAAGGTTCAGAAGCTAAAATATTTACATATCGAAGGCGAAATCCTGAGGAACATCATGTAAAAATTTCAGATCTTGGTTCGCAATATTTTTGGAAATATGATTTGTGGAAGTTAGGGTTTTTTTAGGCTCTAGAATTTCACCTAAAACAAGTCATCATGGATTCATGCTATAAAAAAATTTCTACGAAGGTTTAGAAGCTGAAATTTTTAGAAATCGAATCCACAATCTTGTGGAACTTCCTGTACAAATTTCAGATCTTGGTTCGCAATATTTTCAGAGATATGATCTGTGGAATTTAGGGTTTTCTCAGGCTCCCGAATTTCATCTCAAAGAGGTGACCATGGGAAAATCATCATAACTTTCTCTCTGGGCGTCGGATTGGAATTCTATAAAAAGTGGTTGAAATTAAATAGACTATAGTTTCCTGTGTATCAATTTTAGAGCCTAAGGAGAAAACAATGACACGTGGAATGTCATAGAAGTTCTCTTTACTTAACCAGTCCATAATTAGGTCATTGTGGGAGATTGGAAATAACTTGGCCTTGAAGAATCCAAATCAGGTCAGACATATGGCATTCGAAAGAAGATTCATAGTGCTACTACAGGGCCTAATTCAAGTTATTGGAGATCCAAAATCATAGAGATAATTCAATTTCATTATCGAGCTCCTCAAAATCAAGAAAAAGGCATGTATTCTTTTCTGAATTGCATAAGTCTTGTTTGAAGAATCAATTTGAATTGATTCGAGGGGAATATTGCAGAATAGATATCAGTATTGGGTTCTAAAATTCCCCCTAAAAATAATTCAACACCCATTAAGCCTTCAGAAGGCTCTACTATGGCTCATGAAGATGAAGAAATGCAACATGACATATCAAAATTACAAGAGAAAGTGCACCAAATTTCACTCTCGCAAAGAGCAACAAAAAATGACATGGATGTTTTAAAGAAAGGAATGGAAGCTAAGATGGATGGTTTGAAGAAAGGCGTGGAAGCTACTATGGATGGTTTGAAGAATGGTATGGAAGAAAAAATGGAAGGTTTTAAGGAAGACATGGAAGGTTTGAAAGAAGGTTTGTTAAAGTTGATACAAGAAATTATTCGTAATGGCGAAAAGATAGTAGAGGAAACTCATGATGAGAAAATAATAAATGTTAATCATGATTTCATAAACTCTAATGCTGGATTGAATAACCAACATATTCCAAATATGGATATGAGGAAGTTTGATGGCAAGGATCCTGTAATATGGATATTATAGATGGAGAAATGTTTTGATCTCAATAATGTGCAAAACACACAAAAGGTATGCATTGCAACTTTACATTTAGAACAAAATATATTGGTATGGTATCGATGGCTTTGCTCCCGTAAAAAAATTGTCACTTGGTCAAATTTTACGGAGGAAATGATAGCACATTATGAGGATACAGAGAGAAACACCTTCTTTAGCCAATTGATAAATATCAAACAAAAGGGTTCAATGGTGGAGCACATTGAGGACTTCCAAAAATTGAATATAAGGGTAATTGATATTCCAGAGGAACAGAAGATTGATATCTTCAGAGGGACTTTAAAGGATAACATCCAACATGAAGTTCGTGTTTGGGAACCTGATTCATTTGAAAAGGCATTTAGGTCAGCAAGAAAATTTGAATGTAAAATTATGGCGACAAGGAAGCCTACCACTCACATCTATAAAGATGGAAGTGTTGATACTCCTAGTGATGTAGGGGCATCCAAACCAACTGAAATTAAATCTGAACTCTGAAACTGAAGAGGTGGTTATGAACACAGTTATGCAAATTAGGGAAAAAATTAGTTAAAACCGTTTCTTGATATTTTGTAAAAACATATAAAAATGAAATCCTGTAGTGTGTGGGAAACAGATAGGAGGGGCGAATGCAATGTTGTCTTAGAGGAGGCGTGTATTGAGGCAGAAATGCCTCATATTCAATCTTGTGTTTTAGAATTGTAACTGCATTTTGTATTATAATAGAAATATGGTGTTTTGTGGATTTTCTGTGCGTTGAATTGGGTATTTATTATTTAGCTTTATGAATTAAAAAGTTGAGTTGTGTTTTTTTTATTGATCGACCATCGATCTGATGAAATAGAATATCATTGGTTAAATTGTTGTGTGGCACAAGTAAATCTGCGATCCAGTATAACATTGTCATAGCGTGAGGTTATTTGTGGTTGAATACAGCGAATTGAGACTATTGATTCGAACCGACAGTGAATGAATCGACAGTTTCTCGAAGCCGAATATTGAAATGTATTTGCCAATGAGTGGTTTCATGAAGTTGTCATAGGTATGGCAGATTAAAACCTGTTCGAACCTTGGATCGAAAACCATAGAACTGTTAGCCAATCGAAGCAGCACAATTAGATGATTTAGTTTTTAAGGAATGCCGATTTCTTTAGTTAAATCCGGAACTTGTTTGTTTTGCTTGGAGGTCGATATTGAAATTGACCATGTTTATTGCTTACGCCGCAAAATCCAATAATGGCCACAGTCTAACGCAGAGTGTTGCAGTCATTGGAATAGCATGTTACTGTGGAGATGAACGGAACCTTGAATAAGATGTAAGCACATTGGAAGGGAACCGAACCACGTGAAAGTATTAAGAATAATTAGCGCAGAGAGCTTAACACCTGCTCGAATAAGTGTTGGAGAGGGTTCGAAGCTTGACTGTAAATGAACTGTGAGATGAAGTAGTGAGAAGTTCTGTTTAAAATGATGGTTGTGCCGGCAATTTTGTGGAGGTTTAATAAAGACTTGAATTGAAGGCAGAAGCGATGGCACAGAGGAAACAAACAACAGGTTTGTTAAAGCGCAGAGGAGTTTCAAGGGGTCAGAGCCGTGATTCAAATCAAGGCTCAATAGAGTGAAGGAACCTGGAGTAAAGACGCAGTGGAAGTGCGTGCAGATGGGACCAACGTTCGTTGGTCAAAAGGTTGATGATGATGTTCGACAGTTCAGGCAAAGGTTAGTGTTGGGCCGTGAATACGACCACTTCTTAACACTTATTTCATCCTTTTTCAGTCTTCTTTATCATGTCATTTATTATAATTTATCATATAAATCCATTTTATAATGATTTATGCTTTTATGGATGAATATTATTTATTCTCCTTTATTTTTAATAAATTGATGATTATTATGTATAATTTTATCAATGATGGTTTATTAATATCATTTATCATTTTAGCCTCCAAGATATTTTCCAAATTGCAGATTTGATTTCCAAATCATCATGAGATATTCCAACTCACAAATCCACTGGAATAAGAAGTGACAGTTTTGCGGTTAAGATTCTGGGCGAATGAAGAAGAATATGGAAAATATGGAACATGGGTTTCGTCCAGAACGGACCCAATTAACTTTATCATAGAACGGTTTGCCCAAATTCGGCCTGTATTGAGAGATAAGCAGGGTTCTTTAAGCACGATATTCTCAGTTCTGTTGTTGCGGCCGTCCTCCAAATCTCAGCTACAAAGCCAAATTTGCCCTGCTCTTGTTGAAAGATTGTTGGAAATGTATTTTCTGGTTGATCAAGTTGTTTGGAGAAATCCAATATTGTTATGGGAGATTATATTTGCTATTTAATTTCTCCTTCTTCTGATTATAAAAGGAGAAGCATGTATTGTGTATTAAAGGGAGAGAATAGGGAGAATGGAGAGACTTTTCTGGTTGTAATTTGCAGAATTGTACATCGACTCTTGTTAAGAGAGTATGAGCAGTTTGTAAAAAATATTCATGCCTGATTAATAAAAGAGTTTGTTCTCATTCCATTTCTCAAACGCTAGAGTAAAGCATAGCAGCGTTTCACCGGTGGCTGAGGGCCTGGCCCTGGTGGAATCTTTCTGTTGTTTGTATTTCTATCATTTTATTTCTGTTATGTGAAGTTTGTTTAATGTTTATTAGAATTGGTTTATTTTTAATTGAATCAAATACAAAGTCATTGTTGTTTCATTTCTTTACAAGAAGCACATTCGTTGATCAGTTATCTTGTTATCATTAAACAACTTTTCTTTCTGTATCTGATTCAGGTTGCTGTTCATTTAATTTATGATTTGTTGTTGCGTAATGATTGATTGTCGATAGGATTGAAGCGTGAAGAGTTGTAATTGTTGTTCATTTTATACTGTCGTTCCATTTTCTATTCATTGTTTATTTACAACATTCGATTTGCAAATAGATGAGTTACAGTTATACGCTGTTGTTCCTTTTCAGATTGCATTTCTTTTAAATTTCTTTTGTTTATCCTTCTTGTGTTTCAATTTCTTTAAGATTTCCAACTGTAGAGGATAGAGGCTTTCACTTCCAAGTCCCCAGAATTGGTAATCTTGCATCGATTTCTAAGGGAAAGAGTTATTGCTACTGTAGCCCTGATCGATGTTCTGCAAGAATGAAGTAGTTTAATCTTTCCATTCTTGTTACCGTAATTAGGTTTCTTTACAAGAATTTGTTACCTTCACATTTGCTATTCTGTACTACATCTTCATAGCATTACTCTTGGATAAATTGCTGCCTCAGACTGAGTACACTCCTGAAATAAAAAGTCACTCACGGATTGATAATTAATGTGAGATAAATAGGTGTTAAAAGATACATTTTTATGCCTCAACATTTTGGCGCCGTTGCCAGGGAGAGTGTATGCTATTTAGAAGGAGTGATGCACATTTGACATTTTTCTTCTTGGGGAGAATTGGGTTTTAAAGATGGAAGGTAAGAACCTGCGCACCGAGCAAGGAACATACTTGCTCACTGCCCGCTTCACTGCAGAATTGGGTAATTTTTTTTTCTTTAGGTAGGAATGAAGGCTTGTTGTTTTAAATGACTAGAAAATCTAAACAAGAAAAAATTCCTCCCAAATCTGAAAAACCTAAGGGATTGGTGACCCTTGGGAGAAGGACCTCTATTGACGAAATTCTTAAGAAAACTGAACCTTAGCCATCAGTAGGACCTAGGAAAGGTATTTCTAGACAAACTACTACTTCCCTTAGGGCCACAGAGTCACCATCTGTAGCCTTTGCTGAGGTACATAGCCAAACAGAAGAGACTGAGAAAGATTCTCAAGAAATTGAGAATTTTTGCCCAATTTTTTTTACAAAGGAAGTTGGCTTCTCATACCCTACTATTTATCAACATGCATTTTTCAAATTTGGGAATGTATAGAGGCCTTATTTTGGAAATAGCTCCACTCAGAATGCTCTTATACATAAGAATATTCAATTTTCAAAGAAGAGTAGATTAGTGGAGAAAATAAAATAAATAAGGAAATAAACACATTTTTTTATTATTTTATTTTTGTAAAAATAGTTGTTTCTTTGTTGCAACACGCTGTGGAAATCAACATTGATGATAAATATTATAATTTATTTGTGCATGTAGATGAATTATATTGCAAATAAAAATTCTACAAACATTCAAATTCATTTTTATCATCAATATGGAAAAATTGCTTAAATATCATTTTTTTAACTTGTTGACTTGATGAAATTTCTAAAAACACAGTTGGGACAATCATGTTTTGGGAGACCAAAATTGAATATTTTTAAAATCTATTTCAATCCTAAGTATCCTTTGATGTCTACTTTCTAACCCAATTTTAATCAGTCAATTTGGATTTGAAACGAGAAAGTTAGAACCAAAACATTAACAGGGTGTCTAGTAGCCAGCTCAACAACGGAGTTGGGACAGTCAATTTTTGGAGGCCTAGATGATTATATTTTTAAAACATGTTTCTATGGTATATTCCTCTATTAATCTAGTTTATAATGCAATTTGAATCACTCAATTTTGATATCGTATGAGGAATGTATGACCAAAATACTGACTGCCTATCATAAATTAGCACTCTTGAAACTCTGTTTTCTCGGTTGTTCCTTAATATATTTGCCCCATCAATTCTTCATATATTCAAAACCTGTTTCTATTGGAGATCAATAAATGAATCTACTTTAAGCTCCAATTTGAATAGGTGAAATCCACCATTAAACGAATAATTTATGCTTGAAATACCAACTGTTGGTCTGAACTGGAAAATAAAAAATGACTCTATTATGCAGGTTGTCCTAAGAAAATTTGACATATCATAGCATTGAATTTTTAAAACATGTTTCTATTGGAGATAAAAATTTGAATTAGCTCTCATTTGGCTTTGGAATCACTCAAATCGGACGAAAAACAAAGAATTTATGATTGAAACACTGCAGGTTAGCATGATTGGCCATTGCTCTCCCGCATGGAATAAATTAATTTTACTTTGTCCGTGGATTTGTTTTACAGAGTAACTACTTGTTAGTTTTTTTGCATAATTCTTGGATTAGGAGAGCCCGCGCACCTCTCTTTCTCCATGATTTAATGTTTTACTGCAAGTAGACACTCGTTTTTTTGCAGGTCTTAAAAGAACAAAGAAGGTGAATTTATGGACCAGCGATTCCTGAAAGAAATTTTAGTGAAACAAGGGCATTTCATCTAGTTCATTACCTAACATATTTATAATAAGAATAAATGAGGAATTGGTTCCCATTCCAAGATTCATGTTGCTGCGGCCAAAACATTTTTCAAAATATCATTTTTTTTCCATTAATAGATTTGATATTCTCTTAGAAATAACATCATAGTTGTTGTAACTTAATAAAGTGTTGTTTCTTTGCTGATTTCTTTTATGTTTTTGTGTTTCAGGTGTTGATCCCTCTAAATTATAGTTTCCGCTCCATTTTCAATTGAACAATAATGACCCCACCATGCGAATTTCAGTTACAGAAGGCAATTCTTCAGTAGCAGCAATTCTGTAAAAAAAAATCTTGAAACCTGTATATAAACTTTCATTTCTATTAGATTGGATTTTCTTGGCAATGGATTGCATATTAGCTCTGTTCTTTCCTCTATTTTCTATTTTTTGTTTTGTTGTTCTTTTAAAAAAGAACAACATTTTTGTTGCATGTTTTTAATGTTCCTTTCAAAAGGAACAACACCGCTCAGTTTTGCTGTTCCTTTCAAAAGGAACAGCACCGCTCATTTTTGCTATTCCTTTCAAAGTGAATAGCACCGACTGTTCTTGCTGTTCCTTTCCAAAGGAACAGCATTTTCGTAGATTGTTTTTGCTGTTCCTTTCAAAAGGAACAACATTTTCACAGATTGTTTTTGCTGTTCCTTTCAAAAAGAACAACATTTTCGTAGATTGTTTTTGTTGTTCCTTTCCAGAGGAACAACACTTTTTGAGTGCATTTTTCTTGTTTTTAAACAATATTTTTAGAAATTTTTTGAATTTTTCATGATTTTTTGAAAGGAAAACATACAATTTATGGAAGGATATACAAATTAGAGCTTACTATAATCAGCAAATCAATAGAAATCGTCATTTTTAAGAAAGTTGTTTAGTAATGATAAGAAAAAGGAAAAAGGGATATAATCAATAACATGATTTTGTTGTCCTACTACCACTAAATTTATATGATCGATTATATTTATCATGTTGGTTCTTTCCCATATTTTATAACTTTCTTTGATTTTTATTTATGGAGTAGGAACAAGGGCATTTTTTTTTTTCTATTGAGTTGTTCAGACTTCTTCCACCATCCCTACTCTTAAGGAGTGTTGAGCCATCCTTTATGAATAAATAGGAAAGTGCTATATGAAAATAAAAATATTTACATATTTCATTAATAATTTTATAATTTGGTAGATGGAGGATTAGGGGTCTCATCAAGAGCCGGCCTACCATGTTCATAGGGAAGCAAGTGAAGTGGCATTCCCATCATGGCCACCAAACCAAGGACATGGTCCAATAGATAATTGAAAAATCAAGAAGTCTTTGGAACAGGAGGTCTCATCACGAGCTGGCCTGCCCACCTTTCACTTCTTCCTGGTGAATGGCATTGTGGTTTATCTGGTCACCAAGCCAGCACAATGGCCTCTGTCATAATATTCAACAAAAGATCACTTCCCCAGTATAAATAAAGGACAATGGTTCCGTGGGTAAGAAAGCAACTTTGTCTAGGTTATGGACACTTGTGGGCAACAGAGCTCTGCTGATGGTATTGGAGTCACATTTATACACATCAATAGTAATATTTAACCATTTTCCTACATCTATATTTAAAAATCAAATGAATGTATGAATCATTTACCTTTACTTCCGAACCTATGATACATGAAAATCATTACAAATCGATCATATTAGTTTGAAATGGTCAATAACGCATTTGTACTTATGTTTATCTTAAGCTGTCCCTTCTCCTTATCCTTGAATCATTACAAAACGCTTCTATATCTGTTTACGATTTATCACATGCATGGATTTCAGTAATGCGATAATTTGTTGATTGTATCATAAGTATTTATGTCTTTCCATGTTATACAATTGCTGTGCAGTACGCTGCTCTTCTATTTTGTTGATTTGCAACAACATTGATACTGCATTTTTATATAATTTTTTCTGCTTGAAATTTTTTTGCATGCATCTTATCTGTTGTCATTCCAAACTGAAACTGCGGATTCAAGAAAATTGTATACAGAATTGTGATTTGTTTACAGGAGAACAACAAATATGGAGGGAAAATTCTATTCGCAACATGATCACACTATTGCAACTAAACAACAAAGGCTCGCGAATGCACACAATTATTTAGACATGATGTGCTTGCATGACTTCTACCTTTTGCATCACTTTCAGTATTCGCTCAGCCTACATCAGCTTCAACAAAGGCCAGTCACTACATGTCATTCCACATTTATTCGGAGGTAACACCTGAGGTAAAATAGCATAATTTTATGATTTATTATGAATTTAGGAGAATTTCATGAACATCCATTGAGCATTATTTATTATCATTCATTCCATATCTTTACCACTTCCCATTTTTTTAGACATGTCTCATCTTTCAGTTTGGAGCAGTGTTGATTTATTTCATTTATTTCTTATGACCATGTCCGTAATATTCTTTATCATCCATGGATATTCTTATTCATTCTCAACACCTCCCTTATTCCATGTTTTACACGAAGCATCGATTTCAACAAATTATAGCAACCACCTCTCTTTGTTTTCTAGCATCGCATGAGGACATGCTAATTCTTCAGTTTGGGGGGGGGGGGGAATTGCTACACAGGATGGATTTTTTCCACTTTCTTTTTTAAGGCATACAATGTCATTTGTATATATTGCAGAAATTGATTTGCATATATCTTTAAAACTATGAACTGAATTCTTGTGATTTCTGGATAACAAAGAGGTACACAAACCCAGATAATTCCACACTAAATTAGTTCATAAAATTTCGAAAATTATGCACTATTACCTACAACCATTTTTTATCTCATGATCTATGCATCAAAACAATCTGATTTTTGAGAAAATGGTTAATGAAGTTTGTTGTTACTTAAGTCACATTTTTATGTAACTTCATATACATATAGTTGAACGTCCACGGTAAAAATTGTTATGCCTTTAACAAGATTGTTAAAATCGAATATTCATTATTTGAAGAAAAATTCATTTTTTCCATCCATTTCATGAGATTGGGATGAAAAATTTTCTTTGCTTGGTTAACACATGGGTTTTGTCTTTGGATTGCATGAGGACATGCAATATATTCAGTTTTGGATTGTATGAGGGCATGCAATATATTCAATTTGGGGGTATGTTGGGCCGTGAATACGACCACTTCTTAACACTTATTTCATCCATTTTCACTCTTCTTTATCATGTCATTTATTATAATTTATCATATAAATCATTTTTATAATGATTTATGCTTTTATGGATGAATATTATTTATTCTCCTTTATTTTTAATAAATTCATGATTATTATGTATAATTTTATCAATGATGGTTTATTAATATTATTTATCATTTTAGCCTCCAAGATATTTGCCAGATTGCAGATTTGATTTCCAAATCATCATGAGATATTCCAACTCACAAATCTGCTGGAATAAGAAGTGACAGTTTTGCGGTTAAGAGTCTGGGCGAATGAAGAAGAATCTGGAAAATATGGAACATGGGTTTTGTCCAGAACGGACCCAATTAACTTTAGCGAAGAACAGTTTGCCCAAATTCGGCCTGTATTGAGAGATACGCAGGGTTCTTTAAGCACAATTTTCTCAGTTCTGTTGTTGCGGCCGTCCTCCAAATCTCATCTGCAAAGCCAAATTTGCCCTGCTCTTGTTGAAAGACTGTTGGAAATGTATTTTCTGGTTGATCAAGTTGTTTGGAGAAATCCAATATTTTTATGGGAGATTATATTTGCTATTTAATTTCTCCTCCTTCTGATTATAAAAGGAGAAGCATGTATTGTGTATTAAAGGGAGAGAATAGAGAGAATGGAGAGACTTTTCTGGTTGTAATTTGCAGAATTGTACATCGAATCTTGTTAAGAGAGTACGAGCTGTTTGTAAACACTATTCATGCCTGATTAATAAAAGAGTTTGTTCTCGTTCCATTTCTCAAATGCTGGAGTAAAGCGCAGCAGCGTTTCACCGGTGGCTGAGGGCCCGGCCCTGGTGGAATCGTTCTGTTGTTTGTATTTCTATTATTTTATTTCTGTTATGTGAAGTTTGTTTAATGTTTATTAGAATTGGTTTATTGTTAATTGAATCAAATACAAATTCATTGCTGTTTCATTTCTTTACAAGAAGCACATTCGTTGATCAGTTATCTTGTTATCATTAAACAACTTTTCTTTCTGTATTTGATTCAGGTTGTTGTTCATTTAATTTTTGATTTTTTGTTGCGTAATGATTGATTGTCGATAGGATTGAAGCGTGAAGAGTTATAATTGCTGTTCATTTTATACTGTCGTTCCATTTTCTGTTCATTTTTTATTTACATCTTTTGATTTGCAAATAGATGAATTACAGTTATACGTTGTTGTTCCTTTTCAGATTGCGTTTCTTTTAAATTGCTTTTGTTTATCCTACTTGTGTTTCAATTGCTTTAAGATTTCCAACTGTAGAGGATAGAGGCTTTCGCTTCCAAGTCCCCAGAATTGGTAATCTTGCATCGATTTCTAAGCGAAAGAGTTATTGCTATTGTATCCCTGATCAATGTTCTGCAAGATTGAAGTAGTTTAATCTTTCCATTCTTGTTACTGTAATTAGGTTTCTTTGCAAGCATTTGTTACCTTTGCATTTGTTATTATGTACTACATATTCACAGCATTACTCTTGGATAAATTGCTCCCTCATACTGAGTACACTCTTGAAATAAAAAGTCAGTCCCAGATTGATAATTAATGTGAGATAAATAGGTGTTAAAAGATACCTTTTTATGCCTCAACATTTTGGCGCTGTTGCCGGGGAGAGTGTATGCTATTTAGAAGGAGTGATGCACATTTGACCTTTCTCTGCTTGGGGAAAATTGGGTTTTAAAGATGGAAAGTAAGAACCTGCGCACCGAGCAAGGAACATACTTGCTCACGCCCGCTTCACAGCAGAATTGGGTAAATTTTTTTTCTTTAGGTAGGAATGAAGGCTTGTTGTTTTAAATGACTAGAAAATCTAAACAAGACAAAATTCCTCCCAAATCTAAAAAACCTAAGGGACTGGTTACCCTTGGGAGAAGGACCTCTATTGACGAAATTCCTAAGAAAACTGAACCTCAGCCATCAGTAGGACCTAGGAAAGTTATTTCTAGACAACCTACTACTTCCCTTCGGGCCACAGAGCCACCATCTGTAGCCTTTGCTGAGGTATGTAGCCAAACAGAAGAGACAGAGCAAGATTCTCAAGAAATTGAGAATTTTTGCCCAATTTTTTTTACAGGAAGGGAAGTTGGCTTCTCATACCCTACTATTTATCAACATGCATTTTTCAAATTTGGGTATGTATAGAGGCCTTATTTTGGAAATGAATCCACTCAGAATACTCTTATACATAAGCATATTCAATTTTCAAAGAAGGGTAGATTAGTGGAGAAAATAAAATAAATAAAGAAATAAACACATTTTTTTATTAATTTATTTTTGTAAAAATAGTTGTTTCTTTGTTGCAACACGCTGTGGAAATCAAAATTGATGATAAATATTCTAATTTATTTGTGCATGTAGATGAATTATATTGCAAATAACAATTTTACAAACACTCAAATTCATTTTTATCATCAATATGGAAAAATTGCTTAAATATCATTTTTTGGGCTTGCGGACTTGATGAAAACCCTGAAAACACAGTTGGGACAGTCATGTTTTGGGAGACCAAAATTGAATATTTTTAAAATATGTTTCAATCCTAAGTAGCCTTTGATGTATAATTTATAACCCAATTTGAATAACTCAATTTGGATTTGAAACGAGAAAGTTAGAACCAAAACATTGACAGGGTGTCTAGTAGGCAACTCAATAACAGAGTTGGTACAGTCAGTTTTTGGAGGCCTAAATGATTATATTTTTAAAACATGTTTTGATGGTAGATTCCCCTATGAATCTAGTTTATAACGCAATTTTAATCACTCAATTTTGATATCGTATGAGAAATTTATGACCAAAATACTGACTGCCTATCATAAATCAGCACTCTTGAAACTCTGTTTTCTCGGCTGTTCCTTAATATATTTGCCCCATGAATTCTTCTTATCTTCAAAACATGTTTCTATTGAAGATCAATAAATTCATCTACTTTAAGCTCCAATTTTAATCAGTGCAATCCGCCATTAAACGAATAATTTATGCTTGAAATACCAACTATTGGTCTGAACTGGAAAATAAAAAATGACTCTATTATGCAGGTTTTCCTAACCAAATTTGACAGATCATAGCATTGAATTTTTAAAACATATTTCTATTGGAGATAAAAATTTGAATTAGCTCTCATTTGGCTTTGGAATCACTCGAATCGGACGAAAAACAAAGAAGTTATGATTGAAACACTGCAGTTTAGCATGATTGGCCACTGCTCTCCCGTAGGTAATAAATTAATTTTACTTTGTCCATGGATTTGTTTTACAGAGTAACTACTTGTTAGTTTTTTTGCATAATTCTTGGATTAGGAGAGCCCGCGCACCTCTCTTTCTCCATGATTTAATGTTTTACTACAGGTAGACACTCGTTTTTTGCAGGTCTTAGAAGAGCAAAGAAGGTCAATTTATGGACGAGCGATTCCTAAAAGAAATTTTAGTGAAACAAGGGCATTTCATCTAGGTCATTACCTAACATATTTATAATAAAAAAAAAATGAGGAATTGGTTCCCATTCCCAGATTCATGTTGCTGCTGCCAAAACATTTTTCAAAATATCATTTTTTTTCCATTAATAGATTTGATATTCTCTTAGAAATAACATCATAGCTGTTGTAACTTAATAACGTGTTGTTTCTTTGCTGATTTATTTTATGTTTTTGTGTTTCAAGTATTGATCCCTCTAAAGTATAGTTTCCGCTCCATTTTCAATTGAACAATAATGACCCCACCATGCAAATTTTAGTTACAGAAGGCAATTCTTCAGCAGCAGCAATTCTGTAAAAAAAATTCTTGAAACCTGTATATAAACTTTCATTTCTATTAGATTGGATTTGCTTGGCAATGGATTGCATATTAACTTTGTTCTTTCCTCTATTTTTTCTTTTTTGTTTTGTTGTTCTTTTAAAAAAGAACAACATTTTTGTTGCATGTTTTTACTGTTCCTTTCAAAAGGAACAACACCACTCAGTTTTGTTGTTCCTTTCAAAAGGAACAGCACCGCTCATTTTTGTTGTTCCTTTCAAAATGAATAGCACCGACTGTTCTTGTTGTTCCTTTCCAAAGGAACAGCATTTTCGCATATTGTTTTTGTTGTTCCTTTCGAAAGGAACAACATTTTCACAGATTGCTTTTGCTGTTCCTTTCAAAAGGAACAACATTTTCGCAGATTGTTTTTGTTGTTCCTTTCCAGAGGAACAACACTTTTTGAGTGCATTTTTCTTGTTTTTAAACAACATTTTTAGAAATTTTTTGAATTTTTCATGACTTTTTGAAAGGCAAACATATAATTTATGGAAGGATATACAAATTAGAGCTTACTGTAATCAGCAAATCAAAAGAAATCGTCATTTTTAAGAAAGTTGTTTAGTAATGATAAGAAAAAGGAAAAAGGGATATAATCAATAACATGATTTTGTTGTCCTACTACCACTAAATTTATATGATCGATTATATTTATCATGTTGGTTCTTTCCCATATTTTATAACTTTCTTTGATTTTTATTTATGGAGTAGGAACAAGGGCATATTTTTTTTCTATTGAGCTGTTCAGACTTCTTCCACCATCCCTACTCTTAAGGAGTGTTGAGCCATCCCTTATGAATAAATAGGAAAGTGCTATATGAAAATAAAAATATTTACATATTTCATTAATAATTTTATAATTTGGTAGATGGAGGATAGGGGGTATCATCAAGAGCCGACCTACCATGTTCATAAGGAAGCAAGTAAAGTGGCATTCCCTTCATGGCCACCAAACCAGGGACATGGTCCAATAGATAATTGAAAAATCAAGAAGTCTTTGGAATAGGAGGTCTCATCACGAGCCAGCCTGCCCACCTTTCACTTCTTCCTGGTGAATGGTATTGTGGTTTATCTGGTCACTAAGCCAGCACAATGGCCTCTATCATAATATTCAACAAAAAAGCACTTCCCCAGTATAAATAAAGGATAATGGTTCCGTGGGTAAGAAAGCAACTTTCTCAAGGTTATGGACACTTGTGGGCAACAGAGCTCTGCTGATGGTATTGGAGTCACATTTATACACATCAATAGTAATATTTAACCCTTTTCTTACATCTATATTTAAAAATCAAATGAAAGTATGAATCCTTTACCTTTACTTCTAAACTTATGATACATGAAAATCATTACAAATCGATCATATTAGTTTGAAATGGTCAATAACGCATTTGTACTTATGTTTATCTTAAGTTGTCCCTTCTCCTTATCCTTGAATCATTACAAAATGCTTCTATATCTGTTTACGATTTATCACATGCATGGATTTCAATAATGCGATAATTTGTTGATTGTATCATAAGTATGTATGCCTTTCCATGTTATACAATTGCTGTGCAGTACGCTGCTCTTCTATTTTGTTGATTTGCCACAACATTGATACTGCATTTTTATATAATTTTTTCTGCTTGAAATTTTTTTGCATGCATCTTATCTGTTGCCATTCCAAACTGAAACTGTGGATTCAAGAAAATTGTATACATAATTGTGATTTGTTTACAGGAGAACAACAAATATGGGGGGGAAATTCTATTCGCAACATGATCACACTATTGCAACTAAACAACAAAGGCTCGCGAATGCACACAATTCTTCAGATATGATGTGCTTGCATGACTTCTACCTTTTGCATCACTTTCAGTATTCGCTCAGCCTACATCAGCTTCAACAAAGGCCAGTCACTACATGTCATTCCACATTTTTTCGGAGGTAACACCTGAGGTAAAATAGCATAATTTTCTGATTTATTATGAATTTAGGAGAATTTCATGAACATCCATTGAGCATTATTTATTATCATTCATTCCATATCTTTACCACTTCCCATTTTTTTAGACATGTCTCATCTTTCAGTTTGGAGCAGTGTTGATTTATTTCATTTATTTCTTATGACCATGTCCGTAATATTCTTTATCATCCATGGATATTCTTATTCATTCTCAACACCTCCCTTATTCCATGTTTTACACGAAGCATCGATTTCAACAGATTATAGCAACCACCTCTCTTTGTTTTCTAGCATCGCATGAGGACATGCTAATTCTTCAGTTTGGGGGGGGGATTGCTACACAGGATGTATGTTTTCCACTTTCTTTTTTAAGGCATACAATCTCATTTGTATATAGTGAAGAAATTGATTTGCATATATCTTTAAAACTATGAACTGAATTCTTGTGATTTCTGGATAACAAGAGGTACACAAACCCAGATAATTCCACACTAAATTAGTTCATAAAATTTCGAAAACTATGCACTATTACCTACAACCATTTTTTATCTCATGATCTGTGCATCAAAACAATATGATTTTTGAGAAAATGGTTAATGAAGTTTGTTGTTACTTATGTCACATTTTTCTGTAACTTCATATACATAGAGTTGAACATCCACGGTAAAAATTGTTATGCCTTTATCAAGATTGCTAAAATCAAATATTCATTATTTAAGGAAAAATTCATTTGTTCCATCCATTTCATGAGATTGGGATGAACAATTTTCTTTTCTTGGTTAACACATGGGTTTTGTCTTTGGATTGCATGAGGACATGCAATATATTCAGTTTTGGAGTGCATGAGGGCATGCAATATATTCAGTTTGGGGGGATGTTGGGCCGTGAATACGACCACTTCTTAACACTTATTTCATCCATTTTCACTCTTATTTATCATGTCATTTATTATAATTTATCATATAAATCCATTTTATAATGATTTATGCTTTTATGGATGAATATTATTTATTCTCCTTTATTTTTAATAAATTGATGATTATTATGTATAATTTTATCAATGATGGTTTATTAATATCATTTATCATTTTAGCCTCCAAGATATTTGCCAGATTGTAGATTTGATTTCCAAATCATCATGAGATATTCCAACTCACAAATCCGCTGGAATAAGAAGTGACAGTTTTTCACTTAAGAGTCTCGGCGAATGAAGAAGAATATGGAAAATATGGAACATGGGTTTTGTCTAGAACGGACCCAATTAACTTTATAAAGAACAGTTTTCCCAAATTCGGCCTATATTGAGAGATACGCAGGGTTCTTTAAGCACGATTTTCTCAGTTCTGTTGTTGCGGCCGTCCTCCTAATCTCAGCTACAAAGCCAAATTCGCCCTGCTCTTGTTGAAAGATTGTTGGAAATGTATTTTCTGGTTGATCAAGTTGTTTGGAGAAATCAAATATTGTTATGGGAGATTATATTTTCTATTTAATTTCTCCTCCTTCTGATTATAAAAGGAGAAGCATGTATTGTGTATTAAAGGTAAAGAATAGGGAGAATGGAGAGACTTTTCTGGTTGTAATTTGCAGAATTGTACATCGACTCTTGTTAAGAGAGTACGAGATGTTTGTAAACAATATTCATGCCTGATTAATAAAAGAGTTTGTTCTCGTTCCATTTCTCAAACGCTGGAGTAAAGCGCAGCAGCGTTTCACCGGTGGCTGAGGGCCCGGCCCTGGTGGAATCGTTCTGCTGTTTGTATTTCTATCATTTTATTTCTGTTATGTGAAGTTTGTTTAATGTTTATTAGAATTGGTTTATTGTTAATTGGATCAAATACAAATTCATTGTTGTTTCATTTCTTTACAAGAAGCACATTCGTTGATCAGTTATCTTGTTATCATTAAACAACTTTTCTTTCTGTATCTGATTCAGGTTGCTGTTCATTTAATTTATGATTTGTTGTTGCGTAATGATTGATTGTCAATAGGATTGAAGCATGAAGAGTTGTAATTGTTGTTCATTTTATACTGTCGTTCCAGTTTCTGTTCATTGTTTATTTACAGCTTTCGATTTGCAAATAGTTGAGTTACAATTATACGCTATTGTTCCTTTTCAAATTGCGTTTCTTTTAAATTGCTTTTGTTTATCCTGATTTTGTTTCAATTGCTTTAAGATTTCCAACTGTAGAGGATAGAGGCTTTCTCTTCCAAGTCCCCAGAATTGGTAATCTTGCATCGATTTCTAAGGGAAAGAGTTATTGCTACTGCATCCCTGATCGATGTTCTGAAAGATTGAAGTAGTTTAATCTTTCCATTCTTGTTACTGTAATTAGGTTTCTTTACAAGCATTTGTTACCTTTGCATTTGTTATTCTGTATTACATCTTCATAGCATTACTCTTGGATAAATTGTTGCCTCAGACTGAGTACACTCTTGAAATAAAAATTCGCTCCCGGATTGATAATTAATGTGAGATAAATAGGTGTTAAAAGATACCTTTTTATGCCTCAATAGTTAGAACCTTATGGTTGGCAGAATATATGATGAATGGAGTTATATGACATGGACCACTATATAATGTGTTTTATTATAAGGCCGAATGTTGATTCAATTTCCCAAAAGAGTGGCGTTGCAGAAGCATAATGAGCCTATAACCCATAGGCTCCAGGATCGAGTTCAAATATTTGTGTAACCGAAAGGTGAACTTTTCCTGTGGCAGATTCACTTTTCATCAAGTGGTATCAGAGCGGGAAAATCCTGTGGAAAGGAGTTTTGCGTGCGAAGAATTGAAAGAGTTTTTGTGTGCGAGGAAGAAGAGGTACAATTTTGTGAAGTTTTGTTAAGCTTGTGATTTTTGTGTTTTGTGAAGTTAGCAACAGGGGAAGGTGAGAATATTGCAGCAGCCTAGAGCAGGAGTGCTCAAATGGTTCCACAGGAGAAAACTAGAGAGATGCCAAAAGACTAAGCTTAGGAGAGACGCTTGGTGAGGTGTCTGGTAGCAAGGAGGACTTTCTATTGCAGAGGTTTCGTTGCAGCTCACGATGGACGATTCCACAGACGACGTGGGTAGAATTGTTCAAGATGTTTCTACAGGAAGATCACAAGGAGCAGTTCCACAGAAGAATTGCTGACAGTTGTAGAAGTCATATGACCAGGAGGTCATAAATTTTGTGCCTCGTGAGTGTGATGCAGGGGCATCCGAACCAACTCAAATTAAATCTGAACTCTGAAACTGAAGAGGTGGTTATGAACACAGTTATGCAAATTAGGGCAAAAATTAGTTAAAAGCGTTTCTTGATCTTTTGTAAAAACATATAAAAACGAGAGCCTATAGTGTGTGGGAAACAGATAGGAGGGGCGAATGCAATGTAGTCTTAGAGGAAGCGCGTACTGAGGCTGAAATGCCTCAGATTCAATCTTGCGTTTTAGAATTGTAACTGGATTTTGTATTATAATAGAAATATGGTGTTTTGTGGATTCTCTGTGAGTTGAATTGGGTATTTATTATTTAGCTTTATGAATTAAAAAGTTGATTTGTGATTTTTTTATTGATCCACCATCGATCTAATAAAATAGAAGATCGCTGGTTAAATTTTTGTGCAGCAGAAGTAAATATGCGATCCAGTACAACATTGTCATAGCGTGAGGTTATTTGTGGTTGAATATAGCGAATTGAGACTGTTGATTCAAACCCACAGTGAATGAATCGAAAGTTTCTCAAAGCCGAAGATTGAAACATATTTTCCAATGAGTGGTTTCATGAAGTTGTCACAGGTATGGTGGATTAAAACCTGTTCGAACCTTGGATCAAAAACCGTAGAACTGTTAGCCAATCGAAGCAGCACAATTAGATGATAGAGTTTTTAAGGAATGCCGATTTCTTTAGTTAAATCCGGAACCTGTTTGTTTTGCTTGGAGGTCGATATTTAAATTGACCATGTTTATTGCTTACGCCGCAAAATCCAATAATGGCCACAGTCTAATGCAGAGTGTTGTAGTAATCAGAATAGCATGTTACTGTGGAGATGAACGAAACCTCGAATCAGATGTAAGCACATTGGAAGGGAACCGAACCACGTGAAAGTATTGAGAATAATTGGCACAGAGAGCTTAACACCTGCTCGAATAAGTGCTGGAGAGGGTTCAAAGCTTGACTACAACTGAACTATGAGATGAAGCAGTGAGAAGTTCTATTTAAAACGATGGATGTGCTAGCAATTTCGTGGAGGTTTAATAAAGACTTGAATTGAAGGCAGAAGCGATGTCGCAGAGGAAACAAACAATAGGTTTGTTAAAGCGCAAAGGAGTTTGAAGGGGTCAGAGCCGCAATTTAAATTGAGTCTCAGTAGAGCGAAGGAACCTGGAGTAAAGATGAAGTGGAAGTGCGTGCAGATGGGACCAGCGTTCGTTGCTCAAAAGGTTGATGATGATGTTCGACAGTTTAGGCAAAGGTTAGAACCTTATGGTTGGCGGAATATATGATGAATGGAGTTATATGACATGGACCACTATATAATGTGTTTTATTATAAGGCCAAATGTTGATTCAATTTCCCAAAAGAGTGGCGTTGCGGAAGCATAATGGGCCTATAACCCATAGGCTCCAGGATCGAGTTCAAAGATTTGTGTAACCGAAAGGTGAACCTGCCCTGTGGCAGATTCACTTTTCATCACCTAGACTTCCACAACCTACAAGGTTGACACCACAACAATTGGCAGAAAAAATAGCAAAAAGGCTTTGCTATAGTTGTGATAGAAAATACACTAAAGGTCATAAGTGTGTTGAGAAGAAATTATTTTACATAGATTGTGAAGAGGAGGAAGAAAATTAAGAAGAAACTTCAAAAGAAGAGGATATACACTAGGAACCAACCTTAGAAGAAGAATAAATGAGTCCGACCATATTGTGTAATGCATTGGCAAGAATCACCACTCCTCAAAATCTCAAGATAGAAGGAAATATTAAGAAGAAAAAGGTAATAGTGTTGATTGATTCATGTAGTACCGATAATTTAATTCATTGTAAGGTAGCCAAGGAATTGGATTGTTTCCTATACTCAGCACCAAAATGTCAAGTGATGGTAGCAAATGGAGGAACTATAAATTTCTCTGGAAAATGCCATAATATCAAGCTAGCCATGGGGGAATATGTATTGAATAGTCCAATGCTTTCCATCCCAATGGGAGGTGTTGGTGTTGATGTTGTACTAGGAGTACCTTTCTTGAATTTTTTTTCAAAAGGAAAGGAAATCAATTTAAGGGGTATCACAGGGAAGCCAGGAAAGTTAATAAGCTCTAATGTCATGACAAAGCTTCTAAAGAAACAACAATGAGCTGTAATTGCACAATTATGCTCACTAGAAGTTCCAACATCAAAATCATCTATTTCTCCATATCTCCAAATGTCTTAGACAATCATTCCAAGGTGTTTGAAACTCTCAAAGGACTCCCACCTATTCTTGATCATGATCATGCTATTCATTTGATTCTAGTAAGTGTTCATCCAAACATCAGGCCTTACAGATATCGTTATGTCCAAAAGAGCGAAATTGAACGTATGGTTGCAACAGTGTTAGAGGTTGGTATAATTCAACCTAGTCAAAGTTCTTTCTCTGCTCTAGTAGTATTGGTGCACAAGAAGGATGAATCATGGCACATGTGTCTAGATTATAGGAACTCAATAAGCTCACTATTAAAGATAAATTTTCCATTCCTGTGATTGATGAATTATTGGATGAATTACATGGAGCAATTTATTTTACCAAGTTGGATCTTCGTTCAGGGTATCATCAAATTAGAATGAAGAATGAAGATATTCTGAAAACAATACTTCGAACCCATCAGGGTCATTATGAATTTTTGGTCATGCCTTTTGGCCTTACCAATGCACCTTCTACATTTCAAGGGTTGATGAATTCCATTTTCAAACCCTTCTTTAAAAAATTTGTTCTATTATTTTTTGATGATATACTAATCTACAACAGGTATTGGAAGGATCATGTTCAACATCTTGACAGGGTGCTCAAACTATTGGAGGAGAAACAATTATATGCAAAAACATCCAAACGTTTCTTTGGAGTACAAGAGGTGGAATATCTGGGTCATATTGTATCTCATGAGGGTGTTAAGGTAGACCTTAACAAAATTAAATCCATTAAGGAATGGAAATTCCCCACAACCATAAAGGAGTTGCAAAAATTTCTCGAGTTAACGGGGTATTATTGAAAGTTTGTTAAGAATTATGGGGGAATAACAACACCTCTAATAACATTATTGAAGAAATATGCATTTTCCTGGACTCCTGAAGCGACTAAAGCCTTTGAAGATCTTAAATAGGCAATGTGCCTAGCACCAGTATTAGTTATGCCAACCTTCACAAAAACCTTTATTGTGGAATGTGATGCCTCAGGAAATGGAATTGGTGTTGTTTTAATGCAAGAAGGAAGACCCATTTCTTTTGAAAGTCATCCAATCAAAAGAAAGTATCTATAAAAGGATATTTATGAGAAGGAAATGTTTGCAAAACTGTATGCAGTAAAGAAATGGCGACCTTACCTAATGGGAAGACACTTCAAGGTAAAAACTGATCATGATAGTCTTAAACACTTTTTGGAACAAAGACTATCTTTAAAAGAGCAACAAAAATGGTTCACAAAGATGTTGGGTTATGACTTTGAAATCATCTACAAAAAAGGGAAGTTAAATGTTGTTGTAGATGCACTCTCAAGAAAGGATGAAGAGGTGGAAGCATTGCTTTGTGCCATTTCTATAATCCAACCAGATTGGATAACCCAATCAAGTGATGAATGGAAGAAGGACAAAGAAGTGTGGACACTCATTCAAAAGCTTTAGAAATATCCTAGTACATTTGATACATTTAGTTGGAAAAATGATTCCTTATGTTTCAAATATCGCTTATATATATGCAAGAATTCCCAACTAAATAAAAGATTCTTTTGGAATTGCACACTTTTCCTTTAGGAGGACGCTCGAGATTTTTAAAAACTTACCACAAGGTGAAGAAAGAATTTTTTTGTGATGGCCTTAAATTTAATATTCATAAGTTTGTGGTGGAATGTTTGGTTTTCCTGCAAAATAAAGTTGAGAAAATTAAGACCCCGGATCGTCTACAACCTTTATCCATTCCAAGTCAACGTTGGGAGGATATTTAAATGGATTTTATCACAACTTTACCTGAGTCCGAAGGAAAGAGTGTCATCATGGTGGTAGTTGATAGACTTACCAAGTATGCACACTTTTGTGCATTATCTCATCCATTTAAAGCAAGTACAGTTGCTAATGCATTTATGGAAACAATTAAAAAGCTACATGGAAATCCGAAGATTATTGTAAGTGACAGAGATCCCATTTTTATAGGAAATTTTTGGATGGAGTTATTTTCTTGTTTGGGTACTCAAATAGCTCATAGTTCATCTTATCATCCTCAATCTGATGGTCAAACTGAGATAGTGAATAAATTATTGGAAGGATATCTTCGTTGTTTTGTATTTGATATGTAAGCAAAATGGGTCAAGTGGTTACCTCTCACTGAATCGTGGTATAACACTTCCTTCCATACTGCAACAAAAATGGCCCCATTTATGGCACTTTATGGATATCATCCACCATCCATCACTTATTCTTTAAGGGAAAATTCTAAGGTTCAAGCAGTGGAAGATTGCATCGAGCATCAACAAGAAGTTCTCCAACTCTTAAAGGATAACCTAAATTTGGAACAAAATCGAATGAAACAAGAAGCAGATCAACATCGCAGTGAGAGAAGTTTTGATGTAGGAGACTAGGTGTTTTTATGGCTACAACCATACAAACAAATTTCCCTCAAGAAAGCTAAGAAGGATAATAAATTATCGCCAAAGTAATATGGTCCTTACAAGGTGTTTCAAAATATTGGTACTATGGCATACAAATTGGAGCTTCCTACGTCTTCGCGAGTGCATCCAATTTTCCATGTTTCATGCTTAAAAAAGGTTATAGGGGACAAAATTCTAGTTCAAATAATATTGTCAGAACTTGATGAGGAAGGAAAATCCATATTGGAACATGAAGCAATCAGGGAAACAAGAACTTGATAGCTACATGGGAGGATGAGAATTTTATACAGAAGCATGCGAAGCTACTCAAGCATTGAGGACAACACTTTTTTGAAGGAGAGGAGCATGTTAGGTCCCTATATTACTAGTGTAGTCCCTTATTGTTGTTAATTTTACCCCCTTATTGTTATTGTTTTACCCCTGTAACTCCATATTGTTATTATTGTGCCCTTACATTATTATTGTTAGGTCAGCTAGGATTATATTGTGGCCCCATGGAATCCTATATATAGAAAGGAGGTTTTTTCATTTCTATCATCCAAGAATTATTCATTTATGTAATGTATTGGAGGTTTCCCCATAGAAGTGGCTTATTTATAAGGCATTGATATCTCGTTTCTTCTATTTTTGGTGCTGGTTCCATAAAATCACATCTTTGTCTTTTTCAATTAAATCTTGGAACTCCATCCTTAACCTATCATTTGTTAGAGTAGTCAATTCTTAAAAAAAAAAATTCATATTGAGGTGACTAATCTCAATATGTATATTAATTTTAGTTTCAAAATACTTTCACCATGAAATATTTTCTTTACCCAAACACACACAAGTAATCATTCTTTCAAACAAACAACAGAATCTATGTGCTCCAGTAGCTACAAAAACACATTAAGTTTGCAAATCACACATATCAATGCCAAAAAATACACACAGATCGCACCTCATTTCCAATGTCTCCCATCACATACTACCATGAACACCCATTGTAACTGGGCAGGTATCCTTGTTGCTTGAATATGATTCATTAATAAAAAAAAATATGCCATCCCACCTTACGGGTATATGACAACCTCCTACAAGACCCGATTTCAGAACGTCCGCTACAACATTTTCTACATCACACCACTGCATGATCTAAACTGGGAATAATCAAATTCAAAAAAAAAAAAATGATGAACAGGAACCTCTGCGTGCAGAGATCCACGACAATTACACTGCCTCCCTGCCTCCACAGATTCAGGCTGATCCATAGTGCTCTCCCTTAGTCATGTTTCCTTCCCAATTCCTGATCTAGGCATCCACGCCAATGCTGACAAAGGCACAACACACTAGCTCATATCTAGCAGCAATTACAGGCTTCACACCTCTTCAAAGCCACATCTCACTGTTCTCAAGTCAAATTCCCACACAGATCAGCAAGCTCACCTGCCTACAATCCACCAACTCACCACACTACTTCAAGAATATCTAGCAGCTCAATTTCGAATTTCACATTCCCAACCATATTTTCTCTGTAACCGTACAATTAAACACATCGATACATTTTGTATTCCTATGGATTTACTTGTCAGAATTGAAAATGTTCTTCCACTCAAACTGTGCTGATAGGAAAATACTTTACAGAAACAAATATAATGATGGAATGAGTGGAAGGGAGATTGGTGATAAAATGTGAGAATATGGGTGGAACTCCTTGAGCCAGTTCTGAGAAGCCCAATTCCTGGAAATCTGTTCACGTTCAAGTATCCAGATCCGGTGTAGGATCCAACTTCATCAGACATGGGCTTTGTGCCAGCGATGAAATCGCTGAAAACCTGTCTCAATGGCTTCATGGGACCAAGGTCTTAGCACCTCCGAGCTCAAACAACATGGAAACAATCCATAGGAAGCTTGTTCCAATTGATTCAGAATTGATCGTAAAGTAAAACACCCTTCACTTACAAAGGCTTGAGATCAGCACCACACTCGCTTCGGAAGATCGCTCACCACTGTTGCAACTTTCGATGGAGAAACAAAATTTAAATAAGTGATAGAAATACAATCATTTATTTTCCTTGGGCTTTGATACCAACTTAAAATATGAGCATGCACACTGTGTATTCTATTAATAAAATAGATGTACATATATACATGAAGTATTGTCTCAAGATAGGGAAACTATCTTGGACACACACTAGGTTGGTTGAGAGAATATCTCAACCACAAACCAAACTAGTAACCTAGATTTAGCTAACTCCTATGGAATAGGAATAGACTCCATACATAGAAATTCACAACTGAATACAAGTAGGAATTACATATTCCAACACTTTATCCGTTGACCATGATGGTGAACAGCTCCTTGCAGTAGCATGTTACCCATTCTATATATGTGTGCACAATAGAGGTCCAAAGAATCCTTTAGTTGTATATATGCGCACAAAAGAGATCCAATGACATCATTTTTTTATAATTTCAAAATATTTCAAAAATAAACAGGTAAGAACATCTCTTAATTTAACATGCCATTGATCTTGTAGCTATGAAAACTTAGTCTTGTATTGTGATGTTGGAGATTTAAAATATTTCTAAGAAACATGGGATTCAATGGATTCAAATCAGAGACATCAAAACTAAGACAACAAAACACAAGACATAAATATTAAACAATAATGGAGAACATAAATCATAGATTTTTCATTGCATGACATGCATTGCCTTGCATGTATGTTAAGGCTAAGGAAAATTACAAATTTATAAGGAGAGATATAGAATTATCTACATGTGTTTTTCATGACTCCATAGTTAATTGAAAGTGGGCACTCGTCAGTCGGAAGTAGTCAAAATCAACATGGGTGACGACTGTCAAGAGGTCAGTGTATGTTTTGACGACGTCTTAATTGGATTCACATCTAACATTCACCCACTAGAAGCCAAAGGGAGAGTCCTTAATCAAATCACATTGAGTCCTACCATGCCTCTACATAACTCATGTTTATTTCTTGGTAGAATCTTAGTGAGAATATTAGTAGGGGTCTTGTTTGTATGGATCTTTTCCAAGGATAATTGTCCTTCCTCCAACACATGTGAGATCCAATGGTACCTTAAGTCAATGTTCTTGGTTTTTTAGTGAAACAATAATTTTTTCGCCAAGTGAATGAAACTATGACTATCACAATATAGCACATGCCTGTCCTACTTTATTCCTATCTCTCCTTGGAATTGTTGCATGCACAACATCTCTTTACAATTTTTTGTTGCAGATATGTACTTTTCCTCTATTGTAGAGAGAGCTACCATTATTTGTAACCTTGACACCCAAAATATTGTTTCTACTACAAATGTATATAAATGACCTGTAGTGGTCTTTCTAGTGTCCATATCTCTAGTCGTATCTGCATTTGTAAATTCTTCAAGCACAATATCGTTATTGCAAAAGCATAAAAATTAATCACTAGTACCCTTGAGATACTTCAAAATCCATTGTATTACTTGCCAATGTTGTTTTCTTGGATTGGCAAGGAATCTTCTCACAACTTCCACATGCAATGTCTAGTCATGTACATACCATGGCATACATCAAACAGCCAATCGTTGAATCAGAAGGAATCTTGGTCATTTTTTCCATCTTGTTATCATCATTAGGACATAACTCAATACTTAAATTAGAGTGGGATGTAGGGGGTGTACCAACTGGCTTGGAACCCTTCATATTAAACCTATCAAGCACCTTCTCGATATATTTCTATTGTGACAACCAAAACCTTTTTTTTTCCTATCACGCATATTCCTCATGCCCAATATTTGTTGTGTTGGACCCAAATCCTTCATTGCAAATTTTTTGCCCAAATATTTCTTCAACCTATTAATCATATTCTTATCATTCAACATGCCATCCACATATAAAAATAATATTATATATTTTCCTTCATCATACATCTTGATATAGACTATGTTCTAACATGAATGAATCAAATTTCTTATACCATTTCTGAGGTGCTTGTTTCAACCCATAGAGGTTCTTCTTCAACCTGCAAACTCGGTCTTCTTTTCCTTTTTCTATGAATCCTTCTGGATGACATTTTGACAATAGGGAGAAAATCTCAGTGAAGTCAATACCTTCTTTTTCGGAAAATCCCTTCATCACCAACCTTGCTTTATACCTCTCCTTCTTTTCATCACCTTCATGCTTAATCTTCTATACCCATTTGTTTTGTAGTTCTCCTTTCTACCTTTTGGGAGATTTACCAATTCCCAAGTTTTATTTTCTAGCAAAGAGTTCATTTCTTCTTCCATTGTTTACTGTGCTCAAATTTATAAGCCTCTTGAAAACAATTAGTCTCGCCTTAATATGTTAGTAAAATATCTTTTGAAGGAGGATACCTTTGTGAACACTTATGAGGCCTAGAAGAACTGGGAACCAGATGTGGTGGCGCGTTATCAGGTTGAATATCCTGTAAAGGTTCCTGAAATTTTCCCGCAAGGTTCCTTCTTCTTGTTGCTCATCATTTTCCACTTATTCTCCTTCCTTCTCTTGAATTTGTTGTCCATTTTCTTACATTGGTGGGATGTTTTCATGTTGCTCTTCAAACTTTTCAATAACTTTATTTACCTACAATTCATCTACATACCTCTTAAACATTTCTCACTCATTAAAAATAACATCCCCGCTTCTAATAACTTTTTGTTTGACTAGATCCCATAGACGATAACCAAATTCTTCATCTTCATATCCCAAAAAAATGCATTTCATAAATTTATCATCTAGCTTAGTTCTATTTTCTTCGGGAATATGTACAAACACTTCACATCCAAATATTTTCAAATGAGAATAATTCAACTTATTACCATTCAAAAATTCTTTAGGAATTCCACCATCCAAGGCTATAGTAGGAGATATATTTATAAGATAACAAGTTGTCCTGACTAGTTCTACCCAAAAATTCTTCTTCAAACCAGAAATTGACAACACAATCCTCACATTCCCCATAATCGTGTGAGTTATCCTTTATGCAACACCATTATTTTGAGGAGTATCAGGAACAATATTCTCATGCTTTATGCCAAAATTATTACAATATTACTTGAATGCATTTGAGCAATATTCTCCACCATTATCTATTCTCAAGCACTTGAGCCATTTTTTAGTTTCTCTTTTAACAACAACATGGAATTTTTGGAATATTTCAAACACTTCACTTTTATTTTTCATAGGGTAGACCCAAACCTTCGTAGATGCATCATCTATAAATGTTACAAAATATGATGCTCCTCCTAATGACTTAATGTTAACAAGATTAAACACATATGGGTTTATCAATTTTAACAAACGTTTCTGTCTCTCATGACCACCTATAAGGAATGAAACCATTATTTTTCTACCATATATGCAGTGCTCACGAAGATCAACATTATAGGATTTCAAACCTGGTAGTAAATATTTACCAACAATTATTTTTAATCCCCTCTCGCTCATGTGACCTAAGTATTTATGCCATAGATCTACTGAATTTACTTCTTCTGTTACAACAACCAAATATGTTTTTCCTATCATTACCTTCAATGTATATAATTTCCATGTATTGGGTCCTCTAGCCACGACCAGTACTCCTTTGATAATTTTCTAGCCTTCTTTTCCAAATCTTTTGTAATAGTCTTCATCATCTAGTCGTCCCACCAAGATCAAACTCATGTGTATTTATGCTACATGCCTGACGTGTTTCAACAATATCTCTTGTCCATCCTTCATCTTGATCCGAAAATCTGCCACTCCAACAATACCGCAAAAATGATTGTTCTCCAAATGCACTCTACCATAATCACGAGATTATATGCAAAAAAATATCTTTGCATGGGTCTACATGGTGATATGTCCCATAGTTAAGGATACAATCACACTACTGCTAGATGGATATAAACACGCATCCTCTACTGAAACTGTAAATAACACGTCACCATATGTGACTAAAAAATAGTCTTAGCTTCATTTGTGACGGATGACTTGTGATTTGTATTAGATGGTTTATGATTCTTTTGTCCTTTCTTAAAAACTAGACACTCTTTCTTGTTCACGTGCATTGTTTTACCACAATGAAAGAAAATGAGTTTGTCACTCCTTGATTTCAATCGGCCTCTCGACCTTGAATGCCCTTGTCATCCTCAGTGAATTCTCCTACTACGATCAGCTAGCTAGAGCTTCTCCTCCCTAGTTTTCTGCAATTGACTTGCATCACAACTCCTCATTCATTAAAATCTTGCTAACATCATCAAAATTTAGGGTCCCTACAGGTGCTAAAGTGTTCATATATACAATTAAATTTTCTCAACTATCTGGCATAGAACACATTAACAAGATAACCCTGATTTCATCATCTACAATTATGTTAAGAGAGGAAAGATTACTATTAATACTATCATAATAATTCAAGTGCTTAGAAACTAAAGCACCCTCCTTCATATTAATATTATAAAAATTCTTCATAAAGAAAACTTTGGTTGATGTCATTTTATTCTCATATAAATCATGGAGCTTCTTCCATAACTCTTCTACGGTCTTTTCTTCAGACACATTGAAATATACATTATTTGTTAGATATTGGCATATTGTTGCAATAATATTTCTATCTAGCTTATTCAATTATTCATCTGTCATCAATGAGGGTTTATTTGCCATACCCTCAATCGACAAATATTGATCCTTTAAAATAAATACATCCTCCATCTATGATTTCCATGGGGAAAAATTAACCATTCTCAACTTCTCCATGTGAGCTAATGTTGTTGTCTTCATTCTCAAGAAAATTCATGCTCCAAAAAATAAAAAATCAAATTACAAAACAAATATTTAATTATTATACTTATTAAAATAAAGGCCAAAATCTATCTCCTTTAATAAAAGAAATTAGCATATAACAAGGATCACCTCTCCCTTTTTTAAAAATTTGTATTAAACTAGAATTTTATTTAAAAGAGACATCAAATGAAAAAACAAAAACAAAAAAAAGTGTGTGGCCCTTACAATGATAATAACCTAAAAAAAAAAACATTTGACACATACGTTCACAAATTACATGTTCATTTTAAAAACTCACGAAAGAGAAGGCATCCCAACTCTTTTACACTCACAACCACTGATCTAAAATGACTATATTAGTTTTTTTGTGCTAAGGGTCTTTCAAATTTAAAAATATGTGCATAATTGATTCATTAGTTTGCATAAGGATTAAGGAGTTGTTCCATGAATTATAGATGAACTTTAGTGAATTAGAAGCATAAAATAAGTCTAAATAACACTGAAAAATAGTGTAAAATAGAGAAATAAGTTACCACATGAAGTTTACATAGCAGGCATGATGAAGCAGTTCACCCCTCCTAGGCTACATTTCCTGGTCCAGCTCTCAATGGCTTGTCCATCTTTCATTATGCTCCAAATTTTTCTATTACATATAGTTACAATGCTCTAATGGTTTTTTTCTCTGCACCAATGGCTTCAAAATGCTCCAATTAGTCAAGAATGACTCTTCATTCACTCTGAATGGTCGAAAATTGAGCCTCCTACAATTTTTCCCAATATCTCCTAGGAAAACGCCACTAAATGTGGAGAACTATAGTTAACTGGAGTTAAATTAGGGTTGACCGCAAAATTTGGCATGCCCCTATTTGCTCCACCAATAAATCCGCACAATTACTATTATGGTTAGGGTGATGGCCACATGCGCACCCCAACCGTTAATGGATTGACAGTTAGCGGAACCTCCGCTCTTGATTGCAGTTTAACGTGGATTGTGGTGTGTTGACGTCAGTTAGGCTCAACAAGGATCCCTTTAATGGGACTTCACAGTTTAAAAAAAAATTCTGAATCATATTACAAGCTCATCATAGATCAAATATTTTACGGCATCACATGTCGAAACATACAACTAATACCTCTCACCGTAAACAATAAAGCCACCGATGTGAAGTTGTGATCGCATTGCCACATCACACTTCCCACAACTTATCACAATTCGCCCGAAATCCCTTTTTGCATGTCGCAGTGTTTAAGATTTCACATATCAAAAATCTTAACCCATCGCTCTTCGGCTTATCACACATATAACTCGTCGCACTTTGCAAGTTTAACTTTATACCCTTAACCATTAACCCATATCAACCGCGATGTACAATATTTGCTTAAGCACTATATCAACATGTGGCTTCTCTCCAACACATTGCAACCTATATTTTTTAACTTGAGATGGCTTAACAGTTCAATATAATGAATGATGATTGTGATGTGCGCAAACTAACTTCTGGTCAATGCGGAGGTTTCTAATTCGTTCATCTCCCACTATTTCTTCTTCGATCTAATTACCATAGTTCATCCTTCAATCTGATACTTGCTATCTATTGAATAATCGCATCTCCATAACTCTCGTTTCTGCCATATTTGATCAGAACGCAATATCTTCCTCATACGACATCGGTTTTTTGAACCGTTCACAATGCCGAAATCAGGAAGACGAGATCTATGCAACCATCATGGTTTCCATCCAATCTTGTAAATTTGAATATTGAGAAAAAAATATGAACTCTTGAACATTCCTCCCCATTGGGAATATTTTGGACCCCAAAATACTTGTACCTGTTCAGTAGCTGAGGGTACAACTCCCTCACCTTTCCAATCTCCATGCATTTTTCCTTGCTTGGTTTAGTGCCTTTGAGCCCAACTCGAAGGTAGTCAATAGTTCCCCTCTTTGATTCCCTTGTCCTCCTATCAAGAATTGTATCCTCTTTGAGCTCATCCATAAATTTTATTGAGAAATATTCAATAGAAGTTAGTTGAACATCACTTCCTTGATCATCGATCAAAGGAGGCTCATACAAGCGTAGGTTTTCAACATTAAAAATTGAATACATTTGCATGTAAGAATGCAAATCAAGTTGGAATGCATTATTACCAACTTTTTTTTATAATATTTAAAGGACCATAGCAAATGGGTTTGAGTTTTCTACCTTCCCCTTGCATCCTTTATTTGCTAATGTGCAACCATACCTCATCTCCCTCTTGAAACTTGTGATCAACACGGTGTTTTTCATGCCTCTCTTTGTATTTTCTTTGACTTTTCTCAAGTTTTTCTTGAACTTGTTGATGTATCATCTAAATTATCTCAATGAAATTTCAAGCCTTATCAATATCATTATGGCCATTAATTGCAACATCCTTCCCAAAGATGAAGTCTAATGGAAATTTTGGAAAATACCCAAAGCATGCTTCAAAAGGTGAGGTTTGCATTGAACAGTGCTTTGCCTGGTTGTAAGCATGTTGAATGTAGTTCAGTTGTTCATCCCACAACTTAGGATGTTTTCTACAATATCCTCTCAATAGATGCACAACTATTATGTTCACCATTTCGGTTTGTCCATCTGTTTGTGGATGAAAAGCGGTACTATTTTTCGATTTTATGTCCATCATTCTCCATAGATTTGACCAAAAATTCCCAATGAACCTGGGATCCCTGTCACTAACAATAGAAGTGGGAAATCCAAAATGAACCCAAACATTTTGAAAATAAATTTCAGGAGTTGTTCAACAATAATGATCTTCTTACATGGCATAAGTATACACATTTTACTGAATCTATCCACAACTACAAAAATATAATCATGTTTCTTTCTTGAAATAGGTAGACCTCCAGAAAAGTCCATGGAGGCGCTCTCCCATGGCCTTGATAGTACTAGTAGTGGCGTGTACAATCCAAGCTTCCTATTACTAGCCTTACTTGTTGCACACATAGAACAACCTATTATAAAACGTGACACACTATCTATCATGCAAGGCCAATAAAAATGCCTATGTAGATGCACCATTGTTTTGCTTACCCCAAAGGTTCCAGCAATAAGAGAAGAATGAGCTTATCTCATGACACTTAGCCTCTCTCCTTGTGGAATACATAGATTTCCAAAATGAAAAAACAAAGTGTTATGCATGTGATAATCTCTTTCTTCAACTTGATTCCCTTCACTCAAACTAGCATACACATCTTTCAAATCAACGTCATGTGCATGTTGTTCTATGTAACTATCATGTACAACATAAGTATTTTTGAGTAAAGTAGAAGCACTAATGATTGGTCTTGAAAGAATATCTACAAATATATTGAATATACCTTTTTTGTACCTTATAAACAAGTGAAATTGTTGAAGAAATCCTATCCACCTGAAATTTATTGATTTCTATAATTTTGTTTGCAACTACAAGTACTGTAATGGTTGGTGATCGGTGTGTACAATAGTCTATTTACCCATCAAGTAGTGTTTCTGCTTCTTAACACTTTGTACCAACGTATATAGTTAATTTTCATATGTAGGATAATTAGTCACAACACCATTAAAAGTTTATGAATGAAAGGCGATATGCTTACCATGCTACAAAAGGACTGTGCCCATGGCATAGTCACTAGCATTGGTTTGTATCTCGAATGGCTATCTCAAATTTGGTAGTGCAAGGACTGGATCTGAACCTAATCTTGTATTTTAAAGCTTCGAAAGCTTGCTACTGTTTCCCTCCCAATTGGAAGCCTTTCTTCACACTTTTCACTGCATGCATAGGAGCTTCGATGGAAGAAAAGGTAGCAATAAATTTCCTCCAATATTGAGTTGCACCTAAGAAACTTCTTACCTCGGTAATTGTTTTGGGTGTGGGCCAATTCAAAATGGCCTCCACTTTAGAAGGATCGGTCCTCAATTTTCCTCCTCGCACAATATGTCCCAAATAAACCAAAGAAGTCTTTCCAAACTCACATTTTTACATCTTAAGAAACAATTTCTCTTTCTTCAAAATATCAAGCACTCTATTTACATGCAAAACATGATCTTCTCTTATTTTGCTGAAAATAAAAATTTCATCTAAGTACACAATAAAAAATTCATCAAGGAATGGTCGGAAAACATTATTCATAACCCACATAAAATTTGTCGGTGCATTACATAAACCAAATGGCATAACTAGCCACTCAAAGAGTCATTGTTTGGTTTTGAATGCGGTTTTCCATATATCACTTTCTGCAATTCTTACTTGATGATATCCACTTCGTAAATCTAACTTAGTGAAAAAATTTGCTTCTTTTAGTTGATCAAGTAAATCATCTATTCTTAGGAGTGGGTAGCGATTTTTTACCGTAATTTTGTTCAAAGCACAAAAATATACACACATGTTTTAGAAAATTATATATTACAGAGCAATGAAAAACATAAAATATGCGGAAAACACAAGCACACAAAACACATAAAACTAGAGAGACACCTATACATGTGGTTCACCCAGTTTGGGCTACGTTCACCCCGAACAGCCAGTCCTTCCTTTCTATTATCTAGCACAATGAAGAGACAAAACCTACAGCAGATCTGCTGTAATGTCCTATGTTCTGTCTCACAGTCTCCCTATCCTGTTTCTCAATCTGAGAATCCACATACAATACACAGCCATAATAAAATACCCTCATACAAGCGATGGGTTACCTTCTAGGGCAAAAAAACCTAAACTAAACATAACTTCTAACGTCAGATCATTTGCCTAATGAATAGCCTAGATTGACTAGAAATTACTATATTTTTACAAGGCAATTTTACATCTATTTTTAGCTTCGAGGGTGCAGCCGCCCCCTCGTGGACCCCCAGGCAGCGTTTAATTACGGGCGGTGTTTCCACCCCACTAAGGTACAGGGGTCCAACGCTGTGATACAAAATAAACAAAATAATCAGGCTCCACACCCAACAACATGTGCCAAGTCCCATCTTTATTTGGTATCAAGACTATGGGTGAACCGCATGGCGAGGTGCTTGGCCTTATGATACCTTTATCCAACAACTCTTTGATTTGCCTCTTTGTTTCAACAATCTCCATTATCAACATGTGATACATACTGATGTTTGGATGAGGAAATCCTACTGCAACTAAATCTCATGTTGAATTTCCCTTTTTGGAGGCAATCCTGTTGGCTCCTTAAACATCTCATGATGACCATTAACCACATCAAATTAATTATGATTTCAAATTAGGATCACATCCTCAAAATATTCATGATTAATATCAGCTTTAGGCTTAATCCTCAGAAGAACAAAGTTCTTACTTGAATTTACCAGCCTCTTTACCTGTCCAACATTTACCAAAGCAATATTTGTCTTCTTGCGGTGTGCTCTAACAATGAATTCCTTGCCATATTTTAATAAATGATACTTGTTCTCATGGCAATAGAATATCTCTTTCCTGCCATACACGTAAGGACTCCCTAATACAATACTAATTATGTCAAGTGGAACCGAATCTAATTCAACTGTGTCAAAAAAGCTTACAATGATTGCAAACCTCAATATACATTACCTTGTAACCTGTATATTTTCATTTATACAAATCCAACCAAATGGATATGGTTTTGGAGGTGGTATGGTCTCAAGGTTAAGTTTTTTTACCAAATATTCAGAGATTAATTTTGCTTGTGACCCACTATCAAACAGTGTGTCAATCTTGGTATGCTTGGATATGACCCTCACATGAAACAATTCTACTCTTTCTTCTTCATTTGGAGTGTTTATATGATAGTTTGATCTACTCATACTGGGTTTAGTTTCAATTTATTTTCCATTCATGTTGTTCAATCCCATGGTTGTACTTTTAGTCTCATCACCTGAATCAAACCCTAAGTCATGTTGAGTTGTAGCAGTAGTTTTTTGTTTCCCTTTGTTATTATGTTTCTTTGGCCTCAATTCTGGATGTAATTTCCAACCATGAGTTTCATCATGGCCTTCTTTTGAGCAATTTTTACAAGTCACTTTTTCTCCCTCTTTCTTAACATATGCATTCTTTTTGTTTTTACCTTTTGGGGTTTTCTCCTTGGCTTTACGCTTAAAATGTTTCTTTCTACCCTCTTCAAGAATGTTCTTCCCTCTAGATTCTAGATGTGTGGTCTGAACACAAACTTCATCTAGACTGGTGGGGTTAAAAATGAGAATAGTATGTTTTAGGTAGATATGTAAGCCTCCTATGTACTTTAGCAAAGTGTCTTGGCTCTGCAAATCCACCCCTAATAAAAGAGCTCTTCTCCTAAATTCTTGGGTGTATTCTTGCACATTTTGTCTCTTTAACTGCCTAAAGTTCTTCTAGATCATGATGGCTTTTTTCATATGAGATAATGGATAAAATTATCGTTTAATAGCAGCAATAAAATCTCACCATGATAGAATAATATTACCATGTTTCTTGATTTCCTCCTGTGTCTTGACTTCCCACCAAACAACTGCTGCATCTTCCATTCTCAAAGAAGCTAATTCAATTTCTGTATCATCATCTTGAAGGTTCTATATTCTTAAATAGACCTCCAATTTTCGAATCCAATTATCTAGCTTGTCTGCATTTACTTCACCATTAAACATTGACAATTAAAACTTAACATCAAGTTTTAATAAAGGAGATTTACCAATGCTCTTGGACTTGTGTGGCTGATGTAGTGAAGAAGAGGTAGAATATGATGAGGGTGAAGATGGTGGCTCTCCATTTCCTCCATTTCCCTTCTTTTACTTTTCTTCATCATGTTGACCTCTTGAAGATCCTTGTCCTTCCTTTTGGGGTTTAGGTCCTTCTCCTTCCAGTCTCTCATTCCTTTCTTGATAAAGAATTCTATCTCTTATCACTCCAGTAATTCTCTAGTTGTGAGATTTTGGTTTTTAGTTGAGAAAAATAGAGGTAACCAAATACCAACTTTTAAACTCTGGGATCTAGCCTTGCTAGGGTTTAGAGAGGGCTCTCTCTATAAAATTTAATTTTTTTTTTTTTTTAAATATTAGTCTATTTATGATTGTGCAATTGGTTTTGTTTTGATTGGTTTGGTGGGAAAAATCACTTGAAGAGATGGATAGTGGGAAATCTATTTTTCCATTGGGCCAAGGAGTGAAAATTCAAGCATACAGAGCTGTGATCAAGGTCAAAAAGTCAAATGTTTTCATGGAAAGATCGATAACCCTTGGAGACCTTGGAAAGTTGTTTTGTGAGATGGTATGATCGAGATAAAGAGAAATGAAGGGTTCTTTGATTCAGAAAATGGAAGTAGTATGCAGAGGTCAAACGAGAGAGGGATCAATTAAGGGTTCCCTACACTGGAAATCGGATGAAAACATAGAAAAGACAAATAGTTAAGATAGGGTGCTTTTAACAAGTAATCCTCCTATTCATTCATTCAAATTTGGAAAAAATTATGGTTTGCATGTAAAAAATAAAGATAACAATGACAAGTAGAAGATACTTCACTCCAAATAGCTCACCAGATGAATCCTGAAATATGATGCTAGTTGAACTGATCCAATTTGCTACTCGAAATTTGAAACAAAAAAAGCCTTCAAGTCCACAAAAATGACTATAGAAATCTTCAGAAATTTATTCCACACTAATACTTCTAAAGATGAAGTATTTATACATAATTGTTTAAAAAATATCCTAGAATGCTTCTAGGAATTATCTAAGGAAAGTAAAATATCCTTACAACAATAATAGAGATATTTTCTTAACAAATCAGCGAGCTGTCCTATCTATCCAAAAGAAATAGAAACTGATTGAGGATAAGAAGCAGTTGGTTTCCTTGTTGTCTTTCTAGCTAGCTTTAGATATTTCAAGTCTATTTAGAAATCTGATCTGCTTTAACTGATACTCTTTCACTGATTCTCTTTAACCTCTGATACTCTTTGACCATTTGTAAAACAGGTTTACTGCTGTAAAAAATATGTTTTGACTGATAAATTAGCAGATTGTTTTCACTGTTACCTTTTTTCCTTATTACTTTTCACAGTAGATCTGTCAATGACTGCCAATCTTCATCACTTGGAATTTGTATTTTCTTCACCTTTCTGAAATTTTCATCTGCTTCTGCGTACCTAGAGAAAGTTGGTTTGATGACAAACAAGTGTTTAATTTCATGTTGTAAATAGAATAAGTCCTCAAAACTTCTAAGTAGGACTTTTCCTGTTGGAATGACTTGTACACTTCCTGATTTTTCAACTTGTTCCTTGGCATATTCTCTGATCTTTTTGTTGTAATCATCCCAGGGCATTAATTTTTCATTTATGACCAAAATATTAAGCAAAATTCTTTGCCTCAAGTTCTCAAATTTGACCATAAACCGGGTTATGGAAATGTTCATGTTCTCACACTTTTCTTCTAACTACTTCATCAGGTTCTTTTTTGTTATAAACTTCTTTATCTCAAGGATAGTTTCATTTCTATCAGTAATTTCAAGTTCTTCCAATTCTTGCATGTTCTTGATGTTGAAGAAATTTATCAGTTCTAGAGCTTGTTCTGGTTTGTTATCCAATTCCTCTTTGGTCTTTTGGATCTCTTCTAATGCTGCTTTTAATAAGTCTCTTTGTTCAAAAATCACTTGGATGGAGGGCCATACATCATTGATGGATTCTATGATTTTGTTCCACAAATGATTTTTCACATAGGAAATATGTTCCTTCAAGGTCAATTCCTTCTGAAATTTCTTCAATTCTTCATTTAATTTGATGGCCTTTTTCTCATGAGTTTTTGCATTTATTTGAGCCAATTGTTTGAATTCTCAATATTTTCTACCATCTGTTTTAATCTGTTGATTTCACTTGTCTTAAGAGACATTTCTTCCATGGCCTTTACCAATTTGCTAGCCTCATCTGTAGAATGAAATGTTGTTGTAGATGACTCTATAGTTGATGTTGTGGATGATGTTACTGGTACTGTAGTAGCCAGTGGAACTTTAGGTGCTAACTCTTAAGCTCGAATTGATGGCACAACTATAGTAACCATAGGGATGACTGTAGGTGCTTTCTGTCTTTTTGGTGTTTCTTTCTCTTAGACAAGCTTGTCCATCTGAATCTCCATTTCTTTTATTTGTGCTGTAAGCTGAAATATTATGTCCTTCTATTATTTCCTTTGTTTGATGATGTTCACTTTGAGGAAGTTTAAGTTGTTTCCTCAAAGCTGCGATAACCTCATTATTTTTCTTTATTAATTGTTCTGCTTCCTTGACATTTGTTGGGTCAAATCCAATTTGTATGTCTAATTCTTCCAAAGATTTTATTCTTAGATTCTTAGCATACAACGATGCTTTTTCCTTTTTCATATGATCTTTCATGTTTGAGATGGTATTCTGGAGTTTCTGAGCACTCATGGCTTTACTTGTAATAGTAGAGTACAACATTTCCGAAATCTGTCTATGGAATTAAATATGATCAAGAGCATGTATTTTTTCTGTTTGGATTTCCAAATGAACCTTCTTATAATCTGCCACTGTCTTTGAGGATTTGACTATAGATTGCAATACTGACATAATTATCTTGATGTTTGAATAATCAAATGTAGACAGAAGTCTCTTTTGCACACTGGGTGTTTGTTTCAGATATTGGGAGTAGATATTATTTTTGATTTCTTCATTATTTAACTTGATCTATTTATACTTTTATTTGATGTCCAATTCTTTCTCATCAACTGCATGTGAGGATGAAGCTTGCATGCTCTTTTGCTTTTCTATTAACTGTGCCTTTTCATTTTCAACTTGTTCTTCATTCTAATTCTTAGTAACTGGCTCATTGATGATGAAAGTAGCCACATCTGTGTTGGTATCTATAGGATCTGTTTCTTCCACATCAATGGTTACTTTATCTTTTCCTACTGAATCTGTTTTGAGCCTTTTATTGTATTTGATCTTGAACCTTGTTTCAGTAGTAGTTTTAGCAACATAGATACCTTCTTCTCTTACTCTCTTAGTGGATTTATTTGTTTGATCAGGAGTCTTTAAAGTGTGACAAGTATCACTTTTATTTACTACATATATTAAAGTATTCTCTGTCCATCAGTCTGATTTGCATATTTTTCTATCTCTAGCTTTGTTTCATGAATGAACGGGGTTAATTTACATTTAACCCTTAGTTTACTTAGGATCCCTTGTGGATCATAATTCCAAGGAAATCTTTCTTCAAATCTGAATTCCAATAGTTGCCTAGCTGCTTCTTTCTCTGAATCACTATGATTGCAGACGAATGGCCCTATCTGATTTTTTAATTTGAACTGAGTTTTCTTCTTTGCTGCCATGAAATTTATAGAATCAGAGTTTAGGATTTTCCTGATATACTCCAAGGCAAAGATCCTCATTGAAACATGTTTGGGTAACTTTTAAGGTAACAAATTTGACCCAAAAAATCTAATCTTGGTATGTTTTTGATATAAGTACCAATCACCAACTTTACTCTTCTTTGACAACTGTGATATCTTCTTCATTTCTTCATTTATCCTTGGCTTTTCTATTTTTGTTAACATTTTGATCACTGGATGTATGAATAATTCTGAAAATTTTGCATAAGTGAAATCTGCACACTCTTTCCTGAGAAAAGTCCAGAAAATGACAGAAAGAGGCTTTCCCTCTATGTCAAGCTTTTTAAGAGTAACTGGAAAATTATCTGATTGAAAATATAAAAATATGTGGAAGAGGAAGGTTGTGTATCTGAACACTCCTTCAATTGGAAAATTGATCAATTGATAATGAATATTGTCTGCAATGTAACCAACATAATCAAAGATTACATATGGGGGTTGTCCTGGGGTAAAAGTGGATAAGAAAACCAAGATGGATTCATCTATATGTTCATCAATAAAGTACCCTAGGATGAAGGAAAGCATAGAAATTACATGTCTTGAACATTCTGGGAATCTGGAAGTGGAATATGGGGGATTTATTTGAGGAATTTCTACATGCAAAAGCATAAATTTTTGGAATATTAGGAATATCTTAGGAAAATATAGGCCAATATACATCTTGGTGAGGGCCTCTATAGACAAAGGGACTACTTGAGGATCAGGTTGAAGTTGTAGCATTTGGTTGATGAATGCAGCAGTAATGGTAAAAAGCACTTCTTTGTTAGCATTTACTATGGCTCTCTGCTCAGGCACATAATACTGTTGACATAACCTAATGACTTCTTGTCATGGATGGGTTAATGGAACAACATATTTGGGCAAGTGGGATTCCCAAATATGAACTTCTTCTTGATTATCTAAGGATTTTTCATAGCTCCATTTATGAATGTCTAGCAGATTAAACTCAACAATTGGGTCTACTATTTTATAATCAATATCAGCTAATGGAATATGCTCAATGTCTATGACAGGGGGATGCAAAGGATTTACAACAATATTAGTCTTAGAATTCATGTCTGGAGTTAATTTTGGCACTTTGGAACCTTCAGAATTGCTATAACTCTACTTTTTAGTCATTCTGGTTACTTCTGTATGTTTAGATAGTTTGCAGAAGTAATTTTACTTTAGCAGAGGTTTCTTCGATAGAAAATGGTCAAAATATGGGCTTCTCTTGGGTTTTTCTCTTTAATTTTGGATTCTCAATAGGATTTAAAAGCTTTTACTAGTTTAGACACAAGAAACAGGGGTTTCTTGGGCTTTTTACTGAGAAGTTGGGCTAAAAATCATTTGAATTTAGGCACAGAGGCTTTAGGATACCTTCAAAGGATTTCTGGCTTAATTTAGAGTTTAAATAGTTTATAGAAACTATAAAAACTCACAATTTCCCTTTAAAACAACGCGCAACAAAAAACAGGGTTTTTTCAGAAAATTTGACAAGGTTTGGCCTGTTTTTTGGACATTTTGATAGGGTTCAGCGGTTTAAATTTGAATTTTGAATGTATTTTTTCTTTTAAAGGTCTTTCAAGATTGAAACAGGTTTGAATTTTAGAGAAATACCTATTATATGCAGGTATAAGGTTTCGAGGAGGTTTCTGAGGTTTTTTGAAAGGTTTGAACAGCTTCTGTCTGATCTTTGGAGCAATGCAGAGCTTACTCGGAAGTCTTCAAATAAGTTCAGGTTAAAATTTGCTGCCTTTTGGCATAAAACTGGTGAAAAAACACTTTTTTCATGGTAGGGGTGGCTTGTGCAGAGTTTATGCATAGAAATGATATGAAATGAAATGTATTTTCAATGTTTATTATACATATTAGGGCAAATAGTGCCATCAATTAATGAAGGTCAAGTCAGGTGGAAAAATGGTTTTCAAGATCAAAGGGTTAAAACCACAAGCGGTTATTTCATGCAGTTTGGGTGGTAAGTTGTTTTGGAGTGATCGAACGCGATCCAATAAAAATCAGGGAGAAAATCCAAATACTGCCCATTTCGCACAGAAATGAAACAAGGAAATACGCGCAAGTTTATTTGCGAAATTGTGTTTTCGTCGTCGGATCTTGGGGTTCTATTGCGAACGACCTAGATATCCTGTGGAAGCTGCATCGTAATGGAGAGTGGGACTGGGGTTGTTATATGCGGTGGGGTCGGTTTTAACTTTACAAATAAATTTCAATTAAAGTTTAAACTTTGGTTATATAATGGCAGGGAAATAATATAATGTATGTTTCAACCTTTTAAAACATTTGTAAATTGTTTCAACTATTCATATGCGGGAGGAGTTTTATTATATAGTTGTTCAAACCTTTGACATGTGTTTGAACACTATAGGGGGCGGGGTATTTGTTTTAATGATAGGTTTAAACCATTGGGATAGGGCGGGGTTTAATATTGCGCACATGGGGTATTAAACAATGGTTTAAAACTTTAAAATAGAGGGGTTTTGTGGATTTATTAAAATAAAAGGGATTTAATAATATATGAGTGGGTGTAACTTAGGGAATTAATATATATAGTTAGTAGTTAATATCAAATAAAGGGTAAAGTGTAGGGGGTATGAAAATACATGTTTTAAATCTAAGTAAAGTGAAAAAATGATAGACAAAATAAATCATTATTGTTTCATTTGTTTTTTCACACTCTTAACTTAGGTTAAAATGTATTTCATGGGTTTTGAGCGTTTTGAAAGGAAAATGAAATTAGTTACTTGGGGTTTTACTTTTTCTAAGTAAAAATGGGTTTTTACTCAAGAAAGGGATTATGATTTATGAAATGAAGGATAAATGCTGATGAATGTGGGTTTTGTGTAGGGATTCAATATCTTAACTAATCAGTCATCAAGCCTTGGGTCCGGTCCCAACAGAAGTTAGAGAAATGCTCTGAGCCTTTTTGACTGATAGTTTAGAATATTGAATATTTGTAGGAGAGGGGAAATTAGTGATTTTTTCCCCGTGATGCTTTATTACATGCTTTCTCAACTACTTTCTACCTACCCATATTTATTTCTAACATTTTTTACTTCATTTTTATGGGTGCATTTAAGCTTGCAACCCTAAATAATTTTTCTTTCAAAGCATAAATCTATCTAAGTCTAATATTATTTCATCTGAGGGCTTAGATTAAACTGTTGAGCTCCTCATTTATTCTCTACCTATCTATTGATTTTTCAAGTTTATATTGTTTGACATTTCTTTATTCTCTATCTAAAACATGAAATTCAAAGCATGGAAATTTAAGATTAAACTGTTTAACTAATCATGGATTATGGCATTTATTGACATCTGCACATAATCATTATTCTTGCAGTAAAATTAAATGGTAGTGGCATTTTGACTTACTCACTTTCAGGTCTTATTTTTATCTCTTTTTCTTTTGGGGTCCATTCTTTTTTTCTAATTCCTTTGATCTTTCTTTTAGGACTTTTTATCCTCTTTTATTTTTTATTATTTTTCATTTTTCAAAATATGGGAAAAAAACTTGCAGAAAGCAAGGTATGTACATATTTACAAGACTTTCATAGTCAATTCAAAAATTATGAACCCTATTATTATAGGACCCTAACACTAACCATCTCAGTCATGTCAAGAAATGCTTTCCTAAACACTCTTTCTTCTTCCTTAGGGTCAACTTCTTCATGAATTTCTCCTTCCTCATGAGACATGCTTAATGGAACTTCTGCTTCTTTAGGAGGTGAACTAGGTGGTGGAGATTGTGGAAATATTGCTCTCCTTTTCTTTGGATCCTTTTGAGACCAATATTCCTTCTCCCCTTTTGAGCTTGAGCCTTGTAAGCATATAAAAATTTCAAACAGTTAAACAATTCTTTGCACTAAACAACACTAGAGAAAAAATCTAGCTCTGATACCATCCAATCTAAATGACTGTATTATTTTTGCTGTGCTAAGGGTCTTTCAGTTTTAAAAACATGTGCATAATTGGTTCATTAGTTTGCATAAGGATTAAGGAGTTTTCCATGAATTATAGATGAACTTTAGTGAATTAGAAGCATAAAATAAGTCTAAATAACACTTAACATCACTGTAAAACAGATAAATACGTCACCACATGAAGTTTACACATCAGGCATGATGAATCAATTCACCCCTCCTGGGCTACATCTCCTGGTCCCACTCCCAATGGCTTGTCCATCTTTCACTATGCTCAAAATTTTTCTATTACATGTAGTTAAAATGCTCTAATGGTTGTTTTATCTGCACCAATAGCTTCAGAATGCTCCAATTAGTCAAGAATGACTCTTCATTCCCTCCGAATGGTCGAAAATTAAGCCTCTTACACTTTTTCCCAATATCTCCTATGAAAACTCTACTAAATGTGGAGAACTCTAGTTAACTGGAGTTAAATTAGGGCTGACCGCCAAATTCGGTGCACCCTATCTCCTCTGCCAATAAAGCTGCACAATTACTGTTATGGTTAGGGTGATGGCCACATGTGCACGGCAATTGTTAATGGCTTGAAAATTAGCAGAACCTTCGCTCCTGACTACAGTTTAACGTGGACTGTGGTTTGTTGACATTTGTTAGGCTCACTAAGGATCCCTTTAACAGGACTTCACGGTTTAAAAACAAAGTCACAATCATATTACAAGCTCATCGTAGATCAGAGAGTTTATGACATCGCATGTCGCAACATACAACTAATACCTCTCACCGTAAACAATAAAGCCATCGATGCGAAGTTGCGATTGCATCGCCACATCGCACTTCCAAAAACTTTTTTCAATTTGGACGAAATCATTTTTCACATGTCATAGGGTTTAATATTTCACATATTAGAAATCTTAACCCATTTCTCTTCGGCTTATCACACATATAACTCGTCACACTTCGCCAGTTTAACTTTATACCCTTAACCATTAACCCATATCAACCGCAATGTGCAATATGTGCTTAAGCGCTATATCGACACATGGCTTCTCTCCAGCCCATCACAACCTAAATTGTTTAACATGTGATGGATTAATAGGTTAATATAATGAACGGTGATTGCGATGTGCACAAACTAGCTTCTGGTCAATGCGAATGAATCTCGTTCGTTCATCTCCCACTGCTTCTTCTGCGATCTAACCACCACCGTTCATCCTTGACTCTGCTATTTGTTATATATTGAAATAATCACATCTCCATAACTCCTGTTTCTGCCATATTTGATCATAACGCAATATCTTCCTCATATGACATCGGTTTTTCGAACCGTTCACAGCGCCACAATCAGGAAGACAATATCTATTTAGTGATCCTAGTTTCAATCCAATCCTATAAATTTGAATCTTGATCAACCACAACCTCCACTATGTTCAAATAATACCATTGGATATCTGTGCAACTTGCAGACATGTCCCACGACACTCACATATGTTGTAGGTCTTGGCAAGAATACTCCAACAACCGATAAACAAGTCCAAGTGTCTCTTTGGAAACCAAGAAAGGAAGGAGGCTCAATTGGGTAGCTCATTTAACAACACATATAAAACATCACACAGAGTGACTCAATTAGCTACAAATTCCTTGATTTCCTTGTCGGTGATCCTTGATTCCTGAATAGGTTTGTATATTAAAAAACACTGATCTATAGTCTCTCATACTATTTGATGGGATTCAATGGATTCAAATGAGAGACAACAAGAATGTGAGATAAAAAACACAATACATAAATCATAAACAATAATGGAGAACATAAATCATATATTTTCAATGAATTACAGGCCTTGCCTTGCTTGCATGCTCAGGTTGAGGAAAATTACAAATTTATAACTAATAAGAAGAACTCTACAATTATCTACATGTGTTTTTCATGACTGCACAATAAATGGACGTCGGGAAGTTGGAAACAGTCAGTGTGGTGTGGGCACTGACTGTCAAGAGGTCGGCATAGGCGATGATGACGTCTTTATCGGCTTCACAGGTGACAAAACATTAAATAATATGCCACAATTTTTTTATATACTATATGCTTACTGATTCATTGATGAATTGAAAAAAAATAACCATGATCAAACATATACAACTAAATTTCATCCTAATCTACCCATCATAATAAGCCAAAATCTCAATGGGAGTTAACCATAAATCACAATCACCGTAATTAAAACCCTTGATGAGGTATGTAAAATAGTGATCCACTTCCAATTGAATTTTATGATCAATCACTTGATGAATGATGTAAAATATTTTTTAGAGGCCATGATTCCTTTTACTGAAAAGTTCAAACCATTTTCAAAGTGTTATGTGAATTATTTGGTTATGGAATTTAAGTCATTTTCAAAAAAACAATTTTTTTGGAGACTCTAAATCCTTCGATTGACAAATTGAAGTGAAATAAAGGAAAAAAAAAAAGTGGTCAAGGTTTTTCAAAACCTGAGATTATGGATAAGAAGGTTTCACAACAAAGAGGAGTTTGACCCTTTAAAATATACCTATGAATTCATTATCACTCCATGTTTAGTGATTCAAGTTTTAAATATATTGAACTACCTAAGTATAAGAAATTGTAGTAGGTTTATTTGCACTTCCTTAAATCTTCAAAATATCAGAGATAATACTCAACACAAAATCTTATCAATTGTATTACACATACTGTTATTATACATAGATCCTGCCGTAGAATCTATAGTGAGTTCACCGACGATCACTAACTCTAGCATACTACTAATTACAAACCATTTAGAATTTGTACTACGCCAATTATTGAATAGTTATTTTTATTATCATTTCAATTCCTCCCCTTAGTCACGGCCTATATGTTAATTTTCCTCGTGGTATATGTCTGATCTAGGCTTATGACATGACTCAAATATTTCATTTTGGCTCTTTGCTACAATATATTGTTGAAACTTTTCTTGAACTTGTTGCTCCAAACTTCTTTCTTCTTCTTCTTACTCCAGATCATCAAGGGTGTATATTTCTCCTTGTTACAAATAGGATGATGCCATTTCAATTCAACTCCTTTTAAAAACACTCACTTGCATCATTGAGAGTTTTTAGGTATTTTTCAATTCACTCATTCATGTTTTTTTCCACAAATTCCAAGTCTTGATTGTAGAGATACATTACAACTGAGTTATATCCTTTTATGTTGCTGCTTCTTGACTGCTATCAATATCTGCACACTGAGAAACATTCATGAGATTCACTGTATAAATTTAGTACAAAATGCATGTATATACTGGATTCTCCTGATCTAACAATATGCCACTGTTAAATACAGAAGCACTTCTACAAATATTTGTAGAATTTGAAACGCAATTGCCAATCACAATATCATGAGGAAATAACAATCACACATAACACAGATAATGTACCGGGGAAAGCTTATAGCTAAAAACCCCACTATCTTCTATTATGTATTATATCAGGGATCATGAAACAATTACATACAAAGCTATAATCCAAGATCTCTCAGTACATGAGCTAACTGTCTCACACTGTCATACAAAAATTGGCAAGTTCCTTAGCCAATTTACTGTCTACAGACAGCCTGTCTCCACTACGAAATCCCAGTTGATAGCAATCCCTGAATGAGTGCAATACTTCTTGCCTTTATTGTGCAATCCTCATGGACACATATAATGTTAGTGTGGTTGCATGTGTGCAACCGGATAATGTCACAACTGATAGTTTACTTCCCCTTCACCTAGAACTCAATTGCGTCTCCACTGGATCTGACATGCATGCAGTTAATAGTAGTTAATCTTCAGTTGCATGTGATACCACTGATTGCGAATTAATTAATAATTAATTCACTTAATCTCTCATTAATGTATCTTTAGTTACAACTAGCACAACTGAGATTAACTCAATCAACTGAGTTAAACTACTTTACAACTTGCATAGCTACACTTCCAACTCTGTTACAACTTTGAATCACTCAGTTACAACTAATTCCACTTGCATGTCCCACCAACCAACCTCTTAACTCAAAATTACTTTAGCTAGTTGATTTTTCACTTTATTTAACTATTTCCAAGTGCTCAATGAGAATAGATTATTGTTTATTACCCAACTAATATTAAGGGATAATAATAGTCGAAATGCATCTATAAATAGACATGCAATATATAAATAGAACTTTCACATACATCTATAAATAGACATGCATCTATAAATAGAATTTTCTCATGCATCTATAAATATACATCCACCTAAAAATAGCCTGAGGCTCCATCCTAGTGTAGGTTCTTAATTTTCACTAGGATCTTCTTATTGAATCTCAACACTCCCTCTCAACAAGAAAGGGATTATCCTTCACCCTGATCCTCTCTCTATGGTATTCGAATTTTCTCCTCGTGACTGCCTTCATCAGAATATCTGCAACCTAATCTTCCATAGGAATGTACTGAAGCAAGATGATCCTCCTCTGCATAGAATCTCTGAGATGATGGTACTAGATATCTATATTCTTAGATCTATCATGAAACATAGGATTAATAGAGAGTTTAATGCAACTCTGATTATCACAATGAATCAATGTCGGATCTAAATGAAAACCAAACAAACCAATCAATATATTTCTCATCCAGATAGCCTCACATGCATCATGAATCGCTGCCAGGTATTCTTCTTCCGCTGAAATGAGTGCCACAGATCTCTGCTTTCTACTGTACCAAGAAACAACTATAGATCTGATACTGAAGATCCCCCCTGACGTGCTCTTTCTGTCCAGTGGACTTCCAGCCCAATCTGCATCCATGAAGCCATGCAACTTCACCTCATCCATCTGTCTATACCATAAACCATACTCTGATGTGCCCCTCAGGTATCTCAGGACATGCTTACCCGCCTTCCAAAAGAGCTTGATAAGCTTAACCATGGCTTGAATCGGCTGGTTAACCACATAGAAAATGTCTAGTCTTGTGTTCACTAGATACATTAGCAAACCCACTAACTGTCGATAGACAGTAGCATCCACTACCTTGCCAGAAGTAGCAACCTCTTTCCTCTAGTTACCTGGAAGAGGAGTATCCATGGGTTTCCAGCCCTCCATGTGAAACTTACCCAGTATCTCCCTTGGATACTTGCCTTGAGAAAAAAAAAATCACCATCTCGTTGTCATATTTACAATCCAAGGAAATAATGAAGGAGGCCCATATCCTTCATCTTGAACTCCTTTGCAAGATCCTCCTTGCATGAGTGTATCAGTTTCTCATCACCAATCAATATTAAATCATCAACATAAATAAAAGTGGTTAAAATATTACCCTCCACCACAATTCGGTATAGGTTTGCATCTACTTCACTTTTGGTGAAGCCCAGTCTAGTGAAATAGATGTCTATCTGAGTGTACCAAGCACGGGGTGCTTGCTTCAACCCATAAAATGATATTTTGAGTCGACACACATGAGACTCGTTGTTGAAGATCTCAAAACCTTCAGGTTTCTCTATGTACACCTCTTCCTCAATGATCCCATTGAGAAACAAAGTCTTCACATCCATCTGATGAATGCGCCAACCTATCTACACTAAGAGAGCAAGGATGGTCCTTGTGGAAGAATACCTTGCGATAGGTGCAAAGGTCTCTTCATAATCTATCCTCTCAATTTGTGAGAAGCCCCAGGCCACAAATCTGGCCTTGTATTTCTCAACACTCCCATCAACAGCTTGCTTTACCTTGTAGATCCATCTTAAACCTACCACTGATTTATCAACCGGCCTTGGAACAATTTCCCAAGCACTATTTTTGATAATGGAGTCATACTCCTCCACCAGTGCACACACCCATGTGGGCTCCTGCACTTCTTCCTAAAAGGAGGATGGTTCAGTCACAATATGTTTGCTCATGAGAGCCATATTGTATCCAGTAAATTGGTTAGGAGACTGTCTTTGTTTGCGTTGTGAAGTAGGGGCTCCTATATTCTGTGCAGCATCAAGTCTCATCCTATCAGCTTTTGTGGAATGCCTTCTGCCAGTTCTTATGGTTGGCTCTGTGTGAGTGGAATCCTCCAGTCCATGAACCTCCTCCCATGGTTGATTCACATATAGGGACTCATATTTGGGAACCAATATTTCCTCCTTCGTGTCCAAGTCCATCTCCCTCTCAAACGACAACCGCATGGCTTCCCCTCATCAAATTTTATATCCCGTCACATAACAGTCATATTACTGTTAGGAAAATACACATGATAATTATGGGGTGTTTCTGTGTACCCCACAAAAATCCCAATTTTGGCAGTCAGCACCAGCTTCTTCCTGGAGTTCTTGGTCACATGCACATAAATAGATGAGCCAAAAATTTGAAAGTGTGAAACATCTGATTTATTACCAATGAAAGCTTCTTTAGGTGTAATCATGCCAAGTACTCTATGAGGACAATGGTTTTGCACATAAACCGCAATGCTTCATGCTTCCACCCACAAATGCATTGGTAGGCCCTAATCATGCAACATCGCTCGTGCTGCACCCACGATCATTCTTTTCTTCCTCTCCATGACCCCATTTTGCTGTGGGTTATGAGGCGCTATGATTTCTCTTCAAATTCCTTCTTTTCTGCAGAATTTCTTGAATTCGTTAGAGATGTATTCTCCACCATTATTTCTCCTAAGAGCCTTCACTTGATTCCCCAACTCTTTCTCCACCAATGCCTTAAACTCACAAAACTTTGAGAATGTTTGATCCTTCTTTTGCATGAAGAAGATCCAACATTTACGTGAAAATTCATCAACAAAAATAAAATAGTACTTATGTTTTGTTGTTGAAGCAACCGAGAATGGTCCACACACGTCTGTGTGAACTCTCTCAAGGATCCCCAAAGCATGGTTCTCCTTCTCATGAAAGTTTTACTTTACATACTTCCCCGTGGTGCAACCCTTACACTGATCTAACTGAGCAAGTGTTCCCATAGGAAGTCCAATAGATATTTGATGCATGACTTTTAAGACTCGATGATGAAGATGGCCCAATCGCCTGTGCCATAATTCTCCCTCATCCCGGCTCACCACTTTTTCTGCCTTGCCCATCATGGCAGTGTAGCCATCTACCTCGAGCTTGTAGAGATTCTTAACTCGAATCCCTATCCTCTTGGCTTGAACTATTGTTTTATGTCGCAGGAAAGCTTTTCCATCACTGAAAACAACCACATATCCTTAGTCCTCCAACATTGCAACTGAGACCAAATTTTTCTTCAGATTTGGAACATGCATAACATCTTTCAATTGAAATGGTTTACCAGACTCCCTCTTAAAGGTAATGGTACCAATCCCGATAGCACTGCACCATCTGTCGTCACCCATCTCTATATGCATCTGGAGATATTTCTCCTCCAAGTCACTAAAAAGTTCCTTATCTCCCGTCATGTGAAAGGAAGTGCCACTATCTAAATACCACACTGATATCAATGCACTTGACACAATGCATGAGATCAAGGAGAATTCAAGCTCAAATTGGAAGGAAAGGGCCTCACTAGCTGCATCTCTAACAACTTTCTTGTTCTTATTCTTTTGTGAACAATTAGTAGCAAGATGCCCATGTTCATGACAGTGAAAACACTTCACCTTGGACATATCCAGCTTCTTGCCTTTAGACGCAAATTTAGAATGGAATTTATTCCCCTTCCCCTTCTTCACCTTGGAAACCAAAGCACAATCCTCTTCATAATCATTCTTTGATGAAGATCCATCTCTGGTGTTCCACCTGAACTCCTCTTACACCAGATCCGACCACAGTCGTTCCCAATCTCGAAATTTTTCGCATCCGTTGACAGAGTCTTCATAACTGTGCCAACTCTTAAGAAGTCCCAATAGAGCCAAGTTCACCAAATCATCATTAGGAACAGTTAATCCCACACTCCCCAGTTCATCCCGACATTGGAAAAAATTCGTGAGATACTTTGGAATGTTGTTGCCCTTTTCCATCTTGATCTTCCTGAGTTTATTTTTGGGCGCCAATTTCCTATGGTCATTGCTGCTATGGAAAAGATTCGTCAAAGACTTCCACTTAGAATATGGTGTGTATTTCCCATGGAGGCTTGAGACAATGTGGTCCCGTACTCCCTCCATCAGAACCCTCCTCACCTTTGCCACTTTCTTTTTCCATGCATCAAGATTGGCAGCATCTGAAGAAGCATGCTTAGGAACATCATTGTCAATGAATTCCTTCAAGCCATTGTCTTCGAGCACTACCTCCATCCTGTCCTTCCAAGAAATATAGCTCAAGTTTCCCTCGAGTGCATACTCTAACCTCAAGCCATTGAAATCCATTTTGATCTTGAATCAGATATAGCACCAAGAAAGTATTTCTGAAATTTCAAATTCTTTCCACCAACAAACTTAACTCCTGCTTCACTACTGCAATTTCCTGTGCTCTATTACCATGTAAAAATTTAATACAAAATGCATTTATATCATGGATTCTCTTGATCTAAAAATATGCTATTTTTAAATACAAAATCGCTTCTAAAAATCTTTGTGGAATTTGAAACACAATTGCCAATCACAATACCATGAAGAAAGAACAATCACACATAACACAGATAATTTACTAGGGAAAGCTTATAGCTAAAAACCCCACTATCTTATATTATGTATTATATCATGGATAATGAAACAATTACATACAAAGCTATAATCCAAGAGTTCTTAGTACATGAGCTAACTGTCTCACATTGTCATAAAAAAATTGGCAAGTTCCTTAGCCAATTTACTGTCTCCAAACAATTTGCCTCCACTATGCAATCCTAGCTGATAGCAATCCCTGAATGAGTGCAATCATGCTTTTCTTGACTACACAATCCTCATGGGCACATCCAATATGTGTGTGGTTTCATGTGTGCAACTGAATAATGTGACAACTAATAGTTTACTTCCCTTTCACCTAGAACTCAACTGGGTCTCCACTGGATCTGAAATGCATGCAGTTAATAGCGTTACATCTTTAGTTTCATGTGAGACCATTGTTTTGAATTAATTAATAATTAATTCACTTGATCTCTTACTAGTGTATCTTCAGTTACAACTAGCACAATTGAGATTAACTCACTTAACTGAGTTAAACTACCTTACAACTTGCATAACTGCACTTCCAACTCTGTTACAACTTCGAATCACTCAGTTACAACTAAGTCCACTTCCATGTCCCACCAACCAACCTCTTAACTTGAAATTCCTTTAGCTAACTGATTTTCCACTTCAGTTACCTATTTCCATGCGCTCATTGAGAATATATTATTGTTTATTGTCCAACTAATATTAAGGGATAATAATGGTCGACATGAATCTATAAATAGACATGCAATGTATAAATAGAACTTGCACATACATCTATAAATAGACATGCATATATAGATAGAATTTTATCATGCATCTCTAAATAGACATCCACCTAAAAATAGCCCGAGGCTCCATCCTAGTGTAGGTGTTTAATTTTCACTAGGATCTTCGTGTTGAATCTCAACATTCACTATATCACGTTAATTTGAGTTCTTTCCAACTTTGTCTTCCTCTACCAAATATTTTTATCCAATTTCATCTAGCTCATCAAATTGATTTTCAAGAAAATTTACTCTTCGAGTTAACAAATCATCAACAAGTTTCTTCTCCTACAACATTTGTAACCAACCTTCTAACAATATTTGAAAACTAAAAAGATGTGGAGCAGAGAATCTATCTTCTCAAGATTACGAATGAGTTAAATAAAATTAAATTGGAGACGTCAACATTAAATGACTGCAGCTAGACTCAACTCAAACTGGACTAAGTGAAACTAAACTGGGACACTTGGATGGACGATTTCAATACCTAGAAGTTGGTTGGAATTAGATTCTCCAACACTCCCCCTTAATTACAACCACATAAAAATTTAATTAAAATACCTATTGATCTATGTCTAAGCAAGGCTTACATTTTAAAAAAAAATGACTTCAACTAGATTTATTTCCTTCTTCTTT